>NW_026844366.1:42403564-42454215 GCF_025583915.1 Anolis sagrei ordinatus
CCACCAAGGACGGGACCGTGGAACGTAGCTCCCCCTTCAGCTCCAGCTCCTGTTTCCTGGAAGGGCCGATCTTCTGCTGGCCAGCCTGAATCATGGGCTGGCCCATGCCTCCAAAACCTTTTCATCTGGACTTTTGGGATTTCTAGTCTTTCTTTCCTCTTTTATGAAAAAAAATAAAAATAAAATCTTTTCTTAACTATGATGAACTGGGATGGGTGGTGGGCTGTGAGATTATGAAATGCCTGTATATTGATGATGCCTGTATTTTATAAATATGAAATATGTATCCCTCAATGAACTCCCCTGTCTCTTCACCCCTTTGACCCCTTACCCCATAAAGCCAGCCTGACCAGGAACTGCCTGAGGGAAAGAGCCCAAGCCTCTTTCCCCCCCAAATCACCCATTAATTGACTCATTTTGCATGGACAATGCTGCTGGCCCCCCGAGTTCGTCATCGGAGCAAGGCCAACGAAGGAGGGTTTGGTCAGCAGAGCCCCGGAAAGAAAGGACTGATTAAATCACCCAGATACTGTTGATCCTCCGGGCGGTCTGGTATCGATCCAGCTATTCATATCACTCGCCAGACTCATTAAGAACAGGAAAGCCTTTGTTTGACAAACATCACCCTCTTCCCGCCTTGGACAATGGCCCGCATTCCAGCGGGCAGGAAATCCCAAATCCCATCACCTTTCCCCATTGTCCGCGGCTGTCCCGCCTCCTCGCTCCCGATTGGCCAGAACCCAGGAAGCGAGCGGAGGGCGCCCATTGGCCCTCCCGAGGCGAAGAAACGCTCCCATTGGCTCCTGACGGGGGAGGGCGGGATTACCTCCTCCCAGCTGTTCCAGCCTCAGCCAATCAGCACGAAGCCGGCTGACAGGGGGGCGGGCAGGATTTTCAAACTGCTTTCTTTTGTTCTACACTGTATAAAAATGCCTGGAAATTCTTGTGCTGCATGCTTACAGTGGAATGATTCCTGTAATGCATCCTTTTCAGCTGAATCGCAAATAAACCTCGATCGCTGGACTTCTTCCGCCTCTGATGAGCTTATTAATTTTTAAATATTTCTGCGCACTTGGATTGGCTCCCAGAAAGCTCACCAAGGTATCCAGGACCCTCTTTGGTGCGGTCCTTGGGCTCTCCTCCCTGGAGGGGCCCCCAAAAAGAGCTCGATATCATTTGGCTTTACTATGAAGGGACCCTGCTTGAAGGCCCCGATTCAATTATAGCCCAAATTTTCAAGCAGGCACCTTGGTCTGATTCTTTGGGCCAGAGCGAAGGAGGAGCGGCTTGGGAATCGAGGCGCCTCTCCTGATTCGGACCTAATTTGACCAGCTGACCAAAACTACAAATTCTCCCGCAGCCACTTCCTTCCAAGCTCTGACCTGGAGTTTCAGCACAAAGGAGCATAGGGAAGCCTTGATTCAAGGACTTCCATTTGGAAGAAGCGCGACCGACGTGGATAGGGGAGACGTCTGAAAGGTAAGCAACCGGGGTCCCCCAAGACGGCCAGGTGGAGGGGATCAAGTTTCTCTGGCTAGCCTCGGAGTCTGCCCACTGGAGAGGGATTTTCTTGGGACTCGGTAACAAATCCTGGATGAGGGGGGTGAACATCTAGGCGTTTTGAGGTCTTGACTTGGCAATCCAGCTTGCCTTCTTTGCATACCTGATAGGGGCTGTGTGAGAAAGGGAGTCCTCCCCTTTCAGTCTGTCCTGGTAGTTCAGGTGCTGGTCGTTCATTCTTTTTGGACCAGGTACCTTTCAAGGTGTAGGTTTTTGACTCTGATCCGGTTGCCAGAGGCCCTCCTTGATTAGCCACTGGACTGTGGGGCTGCTTCAGAGAGATGAGCGTTTGTCAGTCAGGGATCAAACGTCCCATTCCACCAAGGACACCTCTAGGAAGACACTGGCAGAGTGGAATGGGGTCGCGTCGCAGACGCCAGCCAGTTGGTAGAATAGCATGAGGAAGCGGCCCACTGGCCGCGGGAAGGTGGAGCTTCGTGGTCCCCTCATGGTGATTTGAGGGGGCCAGGTGGACCGAGCTCGCCTACGCTTCTTGCTCTTTTTGCCTTGTGCTGGATGGGGGTGGAGGGAGGAGATTGTGCCCGATCTTTACCATGCAGGAGAAAGGCCACAAGCCCCCCTTCTCCCAGAAACCCCCCTCCAGACCTTTTACCTCCCCCTAAGGAGGAATTCCCCCTTGAAGAAATTGCTTGTTCCCCTCCCTATCTTCCCATTCCCTTTACCCAATCTCCCCGACCCCTCCCTTGGTATTTCAGCATCCCTGCCTCCTTGCCCTCTTCTCTTCCGATTCCCAACTGGAACCCTTTTCCATCTGTCTCTCTCTCTCTCCTCAAAACCTCAAAGCTGTAGCGATGAATGTGCATCCTGTGGTGCCTAATCTTTACTCTTTTCCCTTCCAGTCTTACTTAGTAAGTAAGGGGTTTTCCTTCTCTATGAGTGAGGGCATGTGGGAGCAGCCAGGTAAGCCCAGCCTTGCTGGCAGGTTTTGCCACTGGAATTCATCCTCCATCTTCAATCAAAGCCCTGCCTCAGGATTTCCAGAGGGGCCGGATCGTGGCCAGAAGACCATCGGATGCCCCCCACCACTCATCATGGGCTAGGCCGACTTCAAGGTGTCCAAGAAGGAAGACTCTGACCTGCAAGGACTTGGTGAAGTATCTGGGATTTGGTGTTCCCCAGGGGCGGAGGGCAGGGGACTTGAGAACACTGTTTGCCCGGCCCCAGGGGAGACAGCGCCTGGTCCAGAGACTCTTTTCTTTGTCTGGGTCTGCAGAGGGCAGGGGATGCCTTTGCTGCCACCAAAAGGCCCCTGTATTCGCCTCTGCCCTCCTCAAGAAGAGCTGGGCCCTTTTCTCTTGCAGCACAGGACATCTGGAGGGTGGCTGTGGGGGTGGGTGCTGACCCAACCTCCGGGCAGCACCACAAGAACTGTGGTTGCCACTGTTGTGGGAGCAGAAGGCCGGCCGGTGACTGTCTATGGGCCCCAGAGCGTCCTGGTCGCCCCGGATGCCAGAGGGGCCAATTGACTTTCTGCTGGCCAGCCCACTTGCCATCAGGCCCCCACCGTCCACCAGGGAGGCCTCCCACTGGCCACACCAGCCACCGCATTCAAGCCACCCCTGATGTCCATCGCCCCCTCTTGAGGAAGTCTGCACCAGCCGCCCAGACCCCAAGGACCAGCCCCCTGCTTTTCAGATGTGGAGCCAGAGTTTCCATCCATGGCAGCAGCGCCCACCAGTGGGGAACAGGACCGTTTTCCCTGGCACCTCTTGGCCCCAAGAGGTTGGAGCTCAACACCCTCAATCAGAGCCTTGGAACTGATTGAGGGAGGGACTGCCAACATCCATCAGACTCTGACTTTGCCTTCCTTTTGCACTTCGTGCCCTTGGGACCAGTTGGGGGGAGGGCTGCCAACAGACGGCTGGCAGCCCTGTGAAACACTTGGCGGTATTTCAAGAACTCTTGAGATTTGTCCGCAAGCCTGCTGCAGTTTCAGTCACTCGCTGCAGGGAGGGGGCGCCTTCTCCTTTTCCTCTTCCTCCTCCTCCTTTCCCTTTTCCTTCTCTTTCTCTTCCTCTTCTCTTTTCCTCTCCTCTTCCTCCTTCTCCTCTTTTTCCCTTTCTTTCTCTCTTCTTTCTTTCCTTTCTCTTCCCCTTCCTCTCCTCCTCCTCTTCCCCTTCTTCTCCCTCTTCTTCTTCTTCTTCTTCCTCTTCCTCTTCTCCTTCTTCTCCCTCCCCTCTTCTTCTTCCTCCTCCTCTTCTTCCTCCTTCCCTCTTCTCCTCCTCTCTTCTCCTCCTTTCTCTCTCTCTCCCTCTTCTCTCTTCCTTCCCTCCTCTCCTTCTCCCCTTCCTTCTCCCTCTCTTCTTCATTCCTCCCTTCACCCCTCCCTTCCCCCCCCGCCCACTCAACAACCCACTTACCTCAATAGACCACTCTCTTTCCCGTGCGGCGGGCTCCCTTTACTCTCGCTCTCCCCCTCCCCCTCCTTCCACTCTCCCTCTCCCACCTTCTCTCCTCTCCTCTCCGCCGTGTTCGGAGCAAGCAGTGGGGCCACCGAGGGGGAGAAGGACGGTGAACCTCCCCAGGGCGCCCCTGCTACAGATCCAGCCGGCCCACTCCCTTCCGGGGCCTCCAAGGGGAAGAAACACCATTTACCCGGACAGGGATGGCCCCTTGAAGCCGCTCGCCAAATTTCGTGTCCCTAGCACCAAGGGAAACTATTTTTTTTTCATCACTTCCGGGATCTTTGACAGCTGACAGCTGTCAGTTCCAGCTGACTCTGACGGGTGCATTCCTTGTCCCAATCTGACCTCAGTTTTACTTTTCACTGCAAGCCGGAAAAGCAAAGAACTGTCCGCACCAGCGCCATCTAGCGGTGAGTCAATTTATTACGAGTGTCGGGGTCCAAATTTCAGCATGTGTTTCTTTCTAATTTTTGCTTGATCTACAAGGCCAGCTTCTGGCAACAATTGGCATCTAGGGTCCTTAATGTTTCTGACTTCTGTCTGTCAAGCGGAGTGACGGCCACTGATGTTTTCTCTTCGTGCCTGATCGGAGTTCCAGAACCTCTGGAAACTTTTCGAAATTACACCATTTTTCAGCATATCCCTTCCAAGTCTATGTCCTATCGGGATTTGTCCGTATGGGGCAGGGCTGCTCGTGAAAGGGAACCTGGCATGGTGGCTATCAAATTGGCCCATAGCCCCCTTGCCCCACACTGCTTCAAAGTTCCCAAGTGTGTGGGGAAGTGCCAAAAATTGACTCAGGACAATACGCTAAATTGCTCTTCCATAGAGATCTTGCCTCACATGAATGCCCATTTGGTTTTGCCCCCAGGGTGGTTCTTCCTGTGTGGGCAGACAGCCTATAGTTATCTCCCAGCCAATTCCTCCATAGGGAATTGCGCCCTGGGTAGGCTGTCCGTTTTCATGCCTTCCAAACGCGATCTTGAGCTGGCTCATTCATTGGCCAGGGAGGCAAGGTCCATCCAAAACTTGGACCCAAATTGTGATCCCTCTTTGGTCATCAAGGGCATTCCCCAATTTGTAGCAGCCGCCCTGTTCACCCCTGGGGTGGCGGCCGGCATGAACTACAGGGCCATTAAACATCTGGCCTGCGCGCTAGTTAAAAACATCAATTACACCTCACAAGCCTTGGCTTCCATAGCCACCGAGATGCATGAGCTCAGAGAAGCTGTGCTGGACAATCGGGCTGCCATAGATTTCTTGTTGTTAAAGAATCATTATGGCTGTGAGAGTGTGCGCCACATGTGCTGCTTCAATCTGACTGACCAGTCCCCTGTAGTCCGGAAGGCCATAGAGGGAATGAATAATTTGGCAGCTGGCATTAAAGAGACCATTGGCTTTGACCTCAGCTTTCTGACAGACTGGCTTCCTTCTTTAGATTGGCTCAGAAAGGGTTTTCTGATTTTCTTGGGTCTTATAGTCTTCCTCTTGGCTTTGAGCTGCTGCTGGTCTCATGTTCCCGCTCTGTTCCAAATTTGCAAAAGGAAAAGGCGTTCCGATCCATCTCGCCAGATGGCCCTGCTGCCCCTGGTTGGGTACAATGCGTGGGCGGGGACTATGCAGAGGCTCCGCCTCTTCCAGTCCCCGAGTGGGGAAATGATGACCCCCCCAGGTAGCGGAGTCCCCCGCCTTCAAGTTGGTTTGAAGCGCAGCAGGGAGTTCCGCAGTTCCGTAGAGCAAAGTTGGGTCCGACTGACGGAACGCGCCCCAGCCAGCGGCTCAAAGCCAAGAACTGCACGAAGTCTTCTTCTTTCACTTTCCCCTCTCCCTATCTTTGTAACCAATCCCTCAATAAAACACTTAAGTTTTGAAACTTTGAATCCTCTCCGCATGATACTTTGTGTCTTTTTACTGACTGCAGCCTTTCTAACTCACCCTAAATCTTTTCCTGAGCTCCGGGGAACCGTGAGCTCACTGGGGACGCCTTCCTGGCCTCCCCAGGCCCCCGGATTCGCGTTAGCTAACATCGTGGATACGGAGGTTTTCCTAATGGCCCCCCTTATCCGCCACAACAACAACATGGCGGATCGGGGCCGTTCAAGTTTCATACTTCTCTACACCCAATCCTAAGACTAACTGCTATCTTGGTTTTCTCATTTTGGACTCCTGCACTCATGAAATAATTGTTTTTGTTTAATCATTAAATTCGGCCGAGTCACCAGCTGATTGTCAAAACTCGCTGGCTTTTGCCGCTTGCTTCACTCCCCTCATCGCTGCTCACTCCAGCATGGCTCCCGCCGCCTGCAGTCAGCCCCGATTGCCCGAAGAGGAAGCCTTGCAAGTGGGGACCGGACAGGGAAGGTCCGATCCCCGGATGGGAGCGCTGGTTCCACCAAGGACAGAACGGTGGAACCGAGCTCCCTCCTTCAGCTCCAGCTCCTGTTTTTACGAAATGAACTGATCTCCTGCTGGCCAGCCTGAGCCATGGGCTGGCCCTCACCTCCAAAACTCCCCGCTTGGACCTTGGGACTTCTAGTTTTTTTTCCCTTTTTCTCTTTCTTATGGAATGAATAAAATACTTTCTTTTGGATGAAGATTGGGGTTGGGTGGTGGGTTGTGGTACATGAAATGCCTGTATATGGATGATGCCTGTATTTTGTAATTATGAAATATGTATCCCTCAATGAACTCCCCTGTATCTTCCCCTCCTTGACCCCTTACCCCAAGAACCCAGCCTGACCAGGAACTGCCTGAGGGAAAGAGCCCAAGCCTCTTTCCCCAAATCACCCATTGATTGACTCATTTTGCATGGACAATGCTGCTGGCCCCCCAATTTCGTCTTCGGAGCAGGGCCAACGAAGGAGGGCAGGGTCAGCAGAGCCTCGGAATAAAAGACTGATTGATTCACTCAGAAATTGTTGATCCTCCGGGCGGTCCGATTTCGACCCAGCTATTCATATCACTTGCCAGACCCATTAAGGACAGGAAAGCCTTTGTTTGACAAACATCACCTGGGACAATGGCCCGCATTCCAGCAGGCAGGAAATCCCAAATCCCATCATCTCTCCCCCCATTGTCCGCGACTGTCACGCCTCCTCGCTCCTGATTGGCCAGAACCTAGGAAGCGAGCAGAGGGCGCCCATTGGCCCTCCCGAGGCAGAAGAACGCTCCCATTGGCTCCTGACGAGGGAGGGCGGGATTACCTCCTCCCAGCTGTTCCAGCCTCAGCCAATCAGCGGGATGCCGGCTGACAGGGGGGCGGGCGGGATTTTCAAACTGCTTTTCCTTTGTCTCTCACTGTATAAAAATGCCTGAAAATTCTTGTACTACATGCTCTGCAGTGGAAAGATTCCTGTATTGCATCCGATCAGCTGAATCGCAATAAACGCCTCGGTCGCTGGACTCCTTTCGCCTGGTGAGGTTATTTGATTTTAATAACTTTCTGCGCTCTTGGATTGGCTTCCGGAAAAATCTCGCCAAGGTATCCAGGACCCTCTTTGGCGCGGTCCTTGGGCTCTCCCACCTGGGAGGCCCCCCAAAAGAGCTCGATATCAGAATTAAACCCAGGACATAGTTAAAAGCAAAAAAGACACCTGGAGGACCAAACACCTGGAGGACCAAAGTTTGCACAGACTGGTATAGAGTCAGACATCCCTTTGAAGCTAATGATGAAGAAGCAAAATGAGAGGAACAGAGAGAAACTGTGACCCTGAACACACTCTTTGATAGGGGTTTTCTCTGCAAGAAAATATTCCCTCTGAGTTATAGTTCAAAAATATTTTTTCCAGGCTCTGCAGTAAGTATAATGTCATTTCTCTTGTGCATAAACAGAATGTGAAAGATGCCCTGCTTCTTCCTGCTGCAAGCAACGCCTCCCTCTTGCCACGCACATGGAGGAGGTTAAGCGCTGTAACAGGGAACCGGAAGTATGGGTTAAATCCGTGGCGACTATAGCCCCTTCTTCCTTTCTGTAGAACCTCACGTTGGGTAGGTTTACCCATAGAGTTAGAGCACCACAATGACATTATTCTACCCACTATTGCGGCCTCTTTCGGCCTTTTGAGTGAGTCAGGGCAGGGGAGGCTAAAGACCTTGCAAAACTACAATTCCTCATCTGCAAGCAGGCTCCGCCTATCCTCCTCGAGGCCTTCTCTCCGTCCCGACTCTATACCTTCCTGAGAGTGGTCCGAAAGCTTAGCTGCAGTTTGCGCTCATGAATAATCAAGAAAGGTAATGAATATTAATGAGATTGTGGAATGCGGAGGGGAGGGGTGGCCTTTGGTCCGGACTGTAGGCTCCGTTTGCAACCATGGCTCTTGGGCGAGCAGCGGCGGGGCTTGGTGGCCGGTGAGCCTTTTGGGGGTCCAAAAAAGGAGGGGATCCGGGGAGGGGGCGCTTCCTTGTGGGGAAAAAACAAGGAAGCAGGTTAAGAATGCAGCAACACTGTAGAATTAATGCAGTTTGACACCGCCTTGTCTCAATGCCTCTGGATCCCTGGGAGTTGTAGTTTCACAAGTGTCATCATCCTAGAATCATAGAGTTGGAAGAGACCTCATGGGCCATCCAGTCCAACCCCCTGCCGAGAAGCAGGAAAATTGCATTCAAAGCACCCCCGACAGACGGCCATCCAGCCTCTGTTTAAAAGCCTCCCAAGAAGGAGCCTGCACCACACTCTAGAGCAGAGAGTTCCACTGCTGAACAGCTCTCACAGTCAGGAAGTTCTTCCTAATGTTCAGATGGAATCTCCTTTCTTGTAGTTTGAAGCCATTGCTCCATGTATTAGTCTCCAGGGCAGCAGAAAACAAGTTCGCTCCCTCTTCCCTATGACTTCCTCTCACATATTTATACATGGCCCCCATGATGTTTCCTCTCAGCCTTCTCTTCTTCAAGCTAAACATGCCCAGCTTCTTAAGCCGCTCCTCATAGGGCTTGTTCTCCAGACCCTTGATCCTTTGAGTCGCCCTCCTCTGGATACATTAAAGTTATTGTGGTGGTAGTGGTCAATTTTATTGAATAGCCCTTAGGCCACATCACAATACCAAGCCAAACAAAAAGACTCGATAAAATTATTTAAACATGCGAATAAAGAAATTGCAAGGTTTTATTTACCCAAGAGAACAAACATTACTCCAGAAATTTCTCGGTTTTCCAGCATGGCTTTATGGTTGACTTACATTGGAAGTTGTCTGCAGAATTGCACAGGGGAGATAGAGATTCCTAGAGAACTCTTTATCAGATCCATGAATAACCAAATCCACAAAAGTCAAAATCACAAATGTGGCCGGATGGGCATCTGTAGGAGGCGCTTTGATTGTGTGTTCCTCCTTGGCAGAGAGTTGAACTGGACAACCCTTGAGGTCTCTTCCAATTCTATGATATTATGAAATTACCCATATTGCAATTTAGTTTAATATATTTATAACAGACATGGGCAAACTTTGGCCCTCCAGGTGTTTTGGACTTCAACTCCCACAATTCCTAACAGTCGGTAGGGTGTTAGGAATTGTGGGAGTTGAAGTCCAAAACACTTGGAGGGCCAAAGTTTACACATTCTTGCTTTATAAGGACAACTGAATGAGCACAAACATGTGCACGGTCTGAGAACTCATCATGGCAAACTGTAAGAGATTTCATAAAGTAGCAATACTTCTTGGTTTACAGCTTGAGCATTGTTTTTGGTGCTGAAAGTTTGAAATATCCTAACCTACTTATTGCTGCAGCTGGAAAGAAAGCTGAAGCACTTCTCCTGTCATAGCTAAGCAAAGTCAGGACAGCTGGCAAATCTGTTTGGGTTATTTTTCCATATGCTGATGCTGCAGCTTTCTTGCAAAAGGAAACAGGAAATGAGCAAAAGAAGGGTGTAGAAGGAAATTATCCCTAGAGTTTTGGGTTGCAAAACGTTCACTTTTAAATAGCTTTAGTCAGTGCTTTATCAGAATATCATATATAGTCATTAGAAAAAGAAAGAGAATAAAATATAAAAACAAAGAGACTTAAATCACACACACAAAAACACAGGAAACAGCACCAAACAAAGCTAAAATCTCCAAGAGCGAACTATTTGATATAAAGTTGTCAGTCATTATTTCATCCAGGAAGAATTTTAACAGTAAAGATCAGGACAGATAGATAGAAGATCTCTCCAGAGAAGGACATGCATTGCTGGTGGACTCTACATATCACTGTTTAAATTAGGCATGGGCAAACTTCAGCCCTCCAGATGCTTTGGACTTCAACTCCCACAATTCCTAACAGCCTCAGGCCCTTTCCTTTCCCCCCTCAGCCGCTTAAGCTTAAGCTTAAGCGACTGAGGGGGGAAAGGAAGGGGCCTGAAGCTGTTAGGAATTGTGGGAGTTGAAGTCCACAACACCTGGAAGGCCGAAGTTTGCCATACCTGGTTTAAATTATAGTACTCAGGAAGATCCCACCATAAAATGAGTTATCCATCTTATTCTATACCATATCTTTAACACAATCATCAATTTTAAGGAAAATCCACATTCTGTTTTTTCCATGAGGAAAATCCACATTCAGTTTTTAAGTTTAATTTGTTCAAGTTCTCATTTTTCCCTCAGGAAATAATTGGAAAGTTGAAATTATGCATTATGATAATAATCATCATTGTCGTAATAATAATATATTTTATTTATATTCCTCCCTATCTAACCTAAGGGACTCAGGGCAGATTACAGTACACATATATGGCAAACATTCAATGCCACTGTACAATTAACAAGGACAGACAGTACATAAACAGAGATAAAGGCTTCCCATCTTTTTTCCATCTCTAGAATCAGGGGGCTGTGTTCAATTCTGACCACAGGGAGGTGCTGTCTCTCCATCTTCCATGCAGAGGAGCTTTATTGTCCATAGGCATTCTCCTGATCAAATAATAATAATAATAACACTTTATTATTTATATTCCACCCTATCTCCCCAAGGGGACTCAGGGCAGGTCACAGTACATATACACGGCAAACATTCAATGTCGTTTTGGATAGACAGGACAAAGAACAGAAAGGAAGTATGTTGTGTCAACGTCCATCTTTTTCGCACTTTAGGGGTTGTGCTCAAATACAGTCACCGGGGGTGGGTGGGGGGTGTGCTGTCACTCCATCCTCTTTGACGTAGAGCCATCAGGACTTCCTCCTTCCTTTTGGTCGCTGGGCATTTTCTGATCTTTTTCTTTATGGTGTCATAAAATACCTCCCCCGGTTGTTTTAGCGGTACCTAATTTCTTTACTTACAGCTCAAGCTGTTTTCAAACTGCTTAGGTAAACAATGAGCTGGGCTAACAGTCAGTTGCTCATACTGACCCGGGTCGAACTGCCAACCTTTCAGTGGGTAGATCTTATCATTTCTGGAGATTTATCAGCTGTGCTAAATTGCCAGCATGACCACATGGGTGCCTTTTACCTCCTCACCAAAGCAGTACCTATTTATCTACTCACGTTGCTGTTTGCAAACTGCTAAGTAAGCAGAAGCTGGGCTGACAGCAGGATCTCATCCCAACTTGGTCTTGAACTGTCGACCTTTCGATCGGCAAGATTTTTCTGCAGCTGATGCTTTAACCTGCTGTACTAAGCCCAGATCACATATATTGACATATATGCCTTTAAAGAGGTTTAGATAAATGATTCCTCATGTGCAAGGCAACTTCCCCATGTGCAAGGCAATAGGTAGGGAATTGGGACACAGATTTAATTGTTGGAATGTCACATTTCTTTTTGTGTGTGCATCTAACCTCAAATTGCTCCTGAGTGTGAAATTAAGGCCCATATGCTTCTCTTTTTATAGCACATTGGTATCTTTCCAGCAGAAGCTATATTTCAGCCTTCTGACAATATTTTTTTATCAAGTATGAATCTTTCATGAATGTGGCTGTGTTAGAATTAAACCCTCCTGCTACATTTCCTCTTCAAGAGGAGACTATTTTGTAATTTTATTTAGTTTCTCTTTCAAGATAGTTGTCTATTTAGACAACTACCTTGAAAGGCATTGCTGTGTAGGGTTTGATGTTTGCTTGCATTACCTCCTACTCATCTTGTATCCATCTCTTCCAGGCCCCGACCCCGGCTAGACCGGCAATTTCTCCGACGTTTTTTAAAGATCCAGAAAATTTTATTTTCTACATGCTCCTCCAAGAATACCCTGATGTTCCTAACCTTGCTGGGAGTTGCCCTTTTGGGTAAATGAGTTTCCTTCTGTCATGATCCTTGATTTGACTTCTTTTACCCCAGACCTTTCTAACCACTCATCCTTTTATGTGTCTTTCTTCTCTCCCGTAGAGCAGCTGATCATTTACCAAGTGGGGCTGATCCCCAGCCAGTATTATGGGGTTCTGGGGAGCAAAGACTTCTCTGGATTCCAAAAAATAACCATACTTGCTCTGATGCTCATTGTATTGAACTCTATGGTAAGGGAGCCCTCTTCTTATAGCAATATATACCATATATACGAGTATAAGCCCAGTTTTTCAGTCCTTTTTTAGGCTGAAAAAGCCCCCCTCGGCTTATACTCGAATCAAGTTTATTTATTATTTTACTCTGAACACAAGGTTTCTGAATGCAAACCTGTTAGCAATCTTGCTAAACGGGGCGATTTTCCTTTTTGTGGACTTCAACCAAAGCATAGAATCATAGAATCAAAGAGTTGGAAGAGACCTCATGGGCCATCCAGTCCAACCCCCTGCCAAGAAGCAGGAATATTGCATTCAAATCACCCATCCAGCCTCTGTTTAAAAGCTTCCAAAGAAGGAGCCTCCACCACACTCCGGGACAGAGAGTTCCACTGCTGAACGGCTCTCACAGTCAGGAAGTTCTTCCTCATGTTCAGATGGAATTTCCTTTCTTGTAGTTTGAAGGCATTGTTAGCAACAATGTGCAGTGTTTACAGTGTACTCTGAAGAAGCTGCTTTGGTTGTTGTCCACAAAAAGGAAAATTGCCCTGTTTAGTAAGATTAGCAAATGCTGATTGGTTTTCAATAAATGCTTGATTGTTATACCTATCTTGCATACCTATATACCTGGGATCACATAAAACATTCTCAGGGGTTGCAAGTGGAAAAAGTTTTAAAAGCATGGTTTAGATCTCAATCCTCTAGAACTCCTTCACCAAATGCAACCATTGAGTGCAGAATGCCTCTGCTGAATATTTTTGCTGTCAGGTAATCTCTGTTTTTAATCTCTCTCATTTTTGAGTCTCACTACTGTCCCTCTCTTTCATCTTCCTGCCCTTCTCAGTTAAAGAGCTTTGACCAGTTTATCTGCAACTTGATGTATGTGAGTTGGAGGAAGACCCTCACGGAATACCTCCATGGCTACTACTTCCAGGGCCAGGTGTATTACACATTGAATATTGTGCATGAGGAAATTGATAACCCGTAAGTGGCTGAATATCTTCTGTTATGTTCCTATTCCTTTCAAACATGTGTGGACTCCATCTTACCTTCCTCCATGACTCATAGGGCTTAGCTTGCAGTGCTCGTATGTAAATGATTATCACCCTCTAGGTATCAGAAGGACTGTAGTTGAATTGAGTTTTCATCACATATGTGCCTAAAGCCTAGTGGTTAGTTCTGGCTAGAGAAGGCCTGTTGACTCAATTATTGGAAGGTGAGTCAGTAAATTATTCAGTCCTATTAATTCAATAGGTCTACTCTAGTTGGGACCAACACTAGGATTTTTCCCACTTTGTGCTCTGGGATCTGGACAATATATTTAAAATTAAAGTATAAAATACAACATCAAGGATTTGATTTGTATATATGACAGTTCTATTAACTGAGGAGGACAAATTAAACACTAATAGAGTTTGTCTTAGAGCAGGGTTTCTCAACCTGGGGGTCATGAGGGGGTGCCAGAGAGGTCACCAAAGACCATCAGAAAGCACAGTAGTTTCTGTTGGTCATGGAGGTTCTGTCTGGGAAGTTTGGCCCAATTCTATCATTGGTGGGTTTCAGAATGCTCTTTGATTGTAGGTGAAGTATGAATCCCAGCAACTACAACTCCCAAATGTCAAGTTTATTTTCCCGAAACTCCACCAGTGTTCACATTTGAGCATATTGAGTATCCGTGCCAAATTTGGCCCAGATCCATCATTGTTTGAGCCCGCAGTACTCTCTGGATGTAGGTGAACTACAATTCCCAAACTCAAGGTCAATTGCCCACCAAACCCTTTCAGTATTTTATGTTGGTCATGGGAGTTCTGTGTGCCAAGTTTGGTTCAATTCCATCATTGGTGGAGTTCAGAATGCTCTTTGATAGTAGGTTAACTATAAATGACAGCAACTACAACTCCAAGATGACAGAATTAATCCTCCAACTCCACCAATATTCAGATTTGAGCATATCAGGCAGGGCTGTAGCCAGAAACTTTTTTTGGGGGAGGGTTGAAAATTTGGGGGGGGGGGGTTAGGGTCACGCTGAAGCAAAGAGCACAGCAGGGGGCAGAGCAGCCTTCAGTAGCCTGCAGCTCCGCCCCTGTCAACCACCTCCACCAAGTCTGGCCTCCTTAATGAGAGCATTCAACACCTCACACCCCCCCCCCGCCCAACTTGGTTGCTTCGCTACGCTACATCGGCTATTGCTGCAAGTAATGACAGTGTGAATAAATTGTCAATATTTGCTTGAGATAGTGCTTGCAGTTCAGGAGGGACTCTTAATTTTTTGCGTCTCATAGACTTAGCATGGGGATTTGGTTAACCAGTTAAAATTCATGAGTAAACCAGGTTTTTTTTTTAACTTGAAAAATTTCGGGGAGGGGGGTTGAACCCCTAAGCCCCCCCCCCCCCTTCTACAGGCCTGGTATCAGGTATTTGTGTCAAATTTGGTCCAGTGAATGAAAATACATCCTGCATATCAGATCGTTACATTAAGATTATAATAGTAGCAAAATTACAGTTATGACGTAGCAACAAAAATAATGGGGGTCAGCACAACATGAGGAACTATATTAAGGGGTCATGGCATTAGGAAGGTTGAGAAACACTGTCTTAGAGGAGGATTTCAATTTATCAGTTAGATAGCACATTTTGGAGCACTGTGTTCACATCAACAAAATGTTGACAAATATTAATCTGCTGCAAGTTCTTACTTGCATTTACAAGTTCTGATTTCTCCTTGCAACTTAAAGTCCACAAAAGCAGAACATTTCTGTTAGATACAAGATCTTAATGAAAGGAAGGTTTATCCTTTTTCTTTTTATAATTTGTAGTAACCAGTATGTTTTGCAAATTGCCCCCTAAAGGGTTCCTTTTAAAGTCTATGTCCATGCAGCCAGGATATAGAATAGAATAGAATAACTTTATTGTCATTGTACATCGTACAACAAAATTAAATGATATCCCCATTCACATACATATACAAATTACAAAACAAAGCACCCACCCTTCCACATTCTAATAGCTATTGCACAATCCCAGTATGAAATATCAGTGTGGTTTCTGTTCTGCAATGGTGTTTCAAAAGAAGGGAATTGCCAGGAGCCATATTGTGGTTCAAGAGTGGTTTGCTGATTTAAAGGAACCACATTTCACCAGCTCCAAAAGGAACAGATTGTCCCGCTCTGTTGAAGAACTCTGCTGTTGCTAACATTAAATTTTGTTTTGCTGTTCCTGCCATAGTGCTGCATACTAGTTTAGATGTTATCTTTATTCTGCAGAGACCAACGAATCAGTCAGGATGTGGAGAGATTCTGCAAACAATTGAGCTCTATGGCCAGTAAGCTGGTTGTCTCACCCTTCACACTTGCTTACTACACCTATCAGTGCTTTTACAGGTAAGAACAGTCTTAATTCAGGGCAAGCATGGATTTGGAGGTCAAGGTTTCATCCTTAGGACATATTGTGAAACAACCAACCCTTGAAAATGAAATCAGATGTCCAACTTTGTCATGATTTGGGAAAAAACTTATTTTTAATTTTCAGGATGTAGCAATGTAAAAAAATGGGGGAGGTGACTTTATATTTTTTTAAACACTGTTTCTGCAAGCAACTAAAAAGCCTTTTTGTTCTGGCAGGCCTTAGCTGATTTTTTTAGAGAAAGCAATGCTGGACTTCTATTGCCATTTAATTGTGATGTTTTAATCTGGTTTTAATTTTATTGCAGTTTAATTATTTTTTTACTTTTGTATAGTGTGTACCTTAATTATATTTGTTTTAAATGTTGTGACCCACTTTGAGTCCCAAACTGAGATAAGGATGGGATATCAATACAACAATAACAACTTAAAGGCACTTGATTTTCTTTTAGTAATGCAAATTGGGGAGTGGATCTCTAGGGGTTCCAGGCATTTAAATATCCCCTGAGGCTTTATGTCAAGCTGAAGGGTGAGCCAGCAAAAAGGACTCTGTAGATATACTGTGTATTCTCAAGTATTAGCCGACACGAATATAAGCCGAGGCACCTAATTTTACCATGAAAAACTTGGAAAACTTATTGACTTGAGTATAAGCCTAAGGAGCCCCCGGTGGGACAGTAGGTTAAAGCACTGAGATGCTGAACTTGCAGGCTGAAAGGTTGCAGGTTCAAATCCGGGGAGCGGCATGAGCTCCCGCTGTTAGTCCCAGCTTCTGTCAACCTAGCAGGTCGGAAATATGCAAATGTAAGTACATCAATAGGTACCGCTCTGGTGGGAAGGTAACAGCACTCCATGCAGTCATGCTGGCCACATGACCTTGGAGGCGTCTACGGACAACTCTGGCTTTTCGGCTTAGAAATGGAGATGGGCACCAACCCCCAGAGTCAGACATGATTGGACTTAATGTTAGGGGAAAACCTTTACCTTTAATATAAGGCTAAGGTGAGAATTGCAGCAGCTACTGGTAAATTTCAAAATAAGAATAGATACCAATACAATTACATTAATTAAGGTATACAGCTTCCCTTCTTCTCTCACCACAGAGATCTGGCTGGGTTGCTGTGCCAAAGGGGGAGCAGGCACGCAGATGGTAGAAGCCCTGCAAAGGGCTTCTTTCAGCCCCTCACTCGAGTATAATCTGAGAGAGCCTTTTTCAGCATAAAAATGTGCTGAAAAACTAGGCTTATACTGGAGTATATACAGTATTCTTTTGTAAATGGATTAACAATAACAGCATGAAGAGTATGAAAGACTAGATCAGGCCTGCAGGAATCGATGAGACTCTCGATGTTATGGAGTTCCATTCCCAACAGTTCCAGCAAGTCAAAGCCAACAGCTGTGTATTCTGTGTATTCTGGAACTGTTTTCTGGCAACATCTGAATGCCCACAAGTCCCCCCTCCCTCCTGTGTGTGTACCTGGAAGATGGATTTCTCTTTCCCCCCCAATTCAAACACTGTAGATAAGATACGTTGTAAAGTAGTGCCACTTATAGGGGTGTACTAGGGTGAGAGAGGTCACCTAGAAAGGACGGACTGAGGAGGGAGTGCAAAAGGTATGACGAGCAGGGCTTTTGTATCCAAGGCTAGTACAGGAAAGTGTAAGAAAGGCAATGGCTATTTCTCTAACACAGTGTTTTTCCAACTCCTTCTCGAGGTATTTTAGATTTCAACTCCCAGAAATCCCAGCCAGTTTACCATCTGATAGGAATTCTGGGATTTGGAAGTCCAAAACGCCTGGAGGAGCACAGTTTGAGAAACTCTGCTCTAACAATTCAACAAGCCCAGATCAATATCCATCATTGTTGTGTTTGTCACATCTTCTCCAGCTTTGGAATTCAGTCCCGTTTTAACAGTTTGCTGACTTCCAAAAACAGCTACATATGGGTACGCTACAATTTGACAGAACAGCAACTGAGTAATAAGGTCCATGTCATTGTTGCAATTTCTGCTTTGTAAAGCTTGGTACTTATTATCCTGCAGCTGAAGAGTAAGCTGTTGTTTCTGTGTTTTTGTGGCCCTGCAGGGATTATCTGCAGCTGCTGAATTTGTCAAAATACTGTTTCCTGTTTAAAGCATCCTTTTCCCTTTTAAACCAGCATTGCTTGAAGGAAAAGAAGGCAAAACATCCCTTTTTACTGCTACAGTAACACATTTGGCACTGAGGATGATGCAGCTCCCAGCGGATTCATGGGTTGCCCATGTTCCCTAGACCTCTCAGAAGTTACCTAATAAATAGCACACCATTTGACACCTAAATGTTATCACAAAGAACATCACAATATTTTTCCTACCTAGAAGATAGCAGGGATTATCATTCAATTGACTGATAAAGTAACTTTTTTAGACAGATTTGGTAATGTCATTCTATTTCTCCTTCTTAGCACTGGCTGGATGGGTCCAGTGAGCATCTTTGGTTATTTTTTCATTGGGACCATTGTCAACAAGATCTTGATGAGCCCCATTGTTTCAAAACTGGTGCAACAAGAGAAGCTGGAAGGTAATTTCAGGTGAGTGTATTAAGCAGATCTTTGACCCTGGAGTCCATTACTGTGCAACAACCACAGTCTGGTGTTGCATGTCCCAATTCTTTAGTGTTGGTAGTGGCTTATATTGGGAAGGGTTATGGAACAAGACTTCTTGAGAAAATCATGCAACCTGGGTGGATAACAGTTGGGTAAGACCATTCCAGACAAGAGGGATGGGTGATCAAGACACGGTTACACTTTTGCTTTCTGTCTCCAGTATGGATAAGTTGACTTCATGTATAAGTCAACAGCAGGTTTGGGAACAAAACTTTGGATTTTGATACGACCCATGGATAGGGGTTTGGAACAAAGGTTAATATAATAATTGAATCAAAGAGTTGGAAGATAGGGCCATCCAGTCCAACCCCTGCAATGTAGAAAGTAATTTTTGTGCTTTAATATATATAATTTAATATATATTAACAGTAGGATGGATAATAGACTAACATTTAGGTTTATTGCAATATTAAATACCTACAAGTTTTAAAGAGGAATCCTAGTTCGAAAAATGTGTGATGTGAAATAGGCCTAGAAGTGACTGCGATGTAATGGTGCTCCCTTAAGAATCAGAACTTTTCTGTGCCTTCCATAGGTTTAAGCATATGCAGTTACGGGTGAATGCTGAATCTGCTGCTTTCTACAGGTAAAGTGGTTCTTTCTATTTTCTTGGAACATCTCTAAAAGGCAAAGGAGAAAATATACACTAGTGTTGTTTACTTGTTTTGCTTTCTTTATTTTATTTTTTGCCTTTGCCTACCAGGTGGTGGCAGCAGAGGGACAGACAGAATCCTCACACTGTTCCAAATTAGCAATTTTGTTTTAACTGTTTCTGAGCACATACCAGTTCACCAGAAGATAGTTTGTTTCATTTGTTTTGGGTCCTCCCATCATTTCATTCCAGAGACCCAAATACTTCTGAACACTATGGAAATATAGCCATTATCATCCTGCTGTCACTGTCTCTCTGTATGTGTATATCTATATCACTGCCTCTTAAACTGTGGTTCCAACCTCTTAGCTCACTGGGTTGCTGTGTGTTTTCCAGGCTGTATGGTCAAGTTCCAAAAGCATTCTCTCCTGACATTTCACCCACATCTATGGCAGGCACCCTCAGAAGTTGTGAGGTTTATATATCTGTGGAAGGTCCAGGGTGGGAGAAAGAACTCTTGTCTGCTTGAAACACGTGTGAATGTTGCAATTAGCCATCTTGATTAGCATTAAATAGCCTTGTAGCTTCAAAGCCTGGTTAGTTCTTGCCTAGGGATCCTTTGTTGGCTGGTGTTAGCTGGCTCTGATTGTTTCTGGCCTGCAAGTCCCCTGTTTTTTTAGTGTTGCTCTTTATTTACTGTCCTGATTATAGAGTTTTTTTAATACTGTTAGCTCAATGTTGGGGTAACGAAAAATTTGGCAACAATGAAAGGTTTCTGAATTCCATCCATTTACACAAATCTGTTAACCACAGAGTTCAGTATTTACAGTGGATTCTGCATAAATTGCTTCAGCTGCAAACCTGACTATTTAGCAAGCCTTACAGAAATGATTTATTATCTGTAAATGTTTGATTTTATACCTATTTTATATATCTATATACCCAAGTCACAAAAAAAATCTTAAGTGGAAAAGAGTCATCAGAGGAAAAGGTTTGAGAAGCTCTGATATAGATGATGTGCATTATTATTTTTATTTATTCAGCTCAAAGAACCTACTGTGTGTGTGTGCCATATAGCAAAAAATGCTTGTGAACAGCAAGCACTTGATTTAACAACAGAAAGACAGGAAGGAGGACAGAAGTGAGCAGCAGACCAAAATACAATACATGTCTTGTACTATTACACATCTTGCCACATGAGGTCACTCATGTTATTGAGTATCTCACTAGAGAAACTCAAAGTAATTTTAAGAGCCTTGAATTCCTTTGATCTGGAACACAGGGAGACCAGCTATCAGCCAAAATATCTAAAAGGCAAGCATATATCCCCTGGTTTAGATATTTCTCTGATCAAAGGAGGGACCTTATAGCCTTTTTTCCTTTTGTGTTGTCAAAGGCTTTCATTGCTGGAATCACTGGGTTGCTGTGAGTTTTCAGGGCTGCATGGCCATGTTCCAGAAGCATTCTCCCCTGACCAGCCAGCCTTTGAAGCTACAAGGCTAATTAAATGCTAACCAATGTAGCCATTTGCAACATTCACACTTGCCTCAAGCAGACAAGAGTTCTTTCTTTCACCCTCGACATATAAACCTCACCTGCCTAGTTTCCAACAGACCTCACAACCTCTTAGGATGCCTGTCATAGATATGAGAGAAACGTCTGGAGAGAATGCTTCTGGAACATGGCCATACAGTCTGGAAAACTTACAGCAACGCATACACATTATAGTCAACATCTCATTCTGGTTAGATGACTTTTGGTCAAGGAGAGAATGCTTCTGGAACATGGCCATACAGCCCAAAAATCTCAAAGTAACCCAGTTTTTTTTCCCTCATTCAAGGAAATCATTGTAGTAGAATTTCAGCACATATAACACATTTCCTATTTGAAATGTGGTTTAGCTTCATTGTACAACAGACTATTTCACCCTTTTAAGCCTTAGAGAATCTAGGCTCATGTAACCACCTACCCTCATTTTCTGCAACCTTTTGATGCTCACCCTCGTATCTTGTTCAGTGGATTCTGAATCTAACTTTTCTTATTCAGACTATCTGTTTTCTGCTGATTTGCAGAGCTGGTGAAGTGGAGCACATGAGAACTAATCGCAGGCTACAAAACCTTCTGCAAACTCAAAGGGAACTGATAGGCAAGGAGCTACTGCTATACAGTAAGAACACAATTTTTTCCTTAATCCACAGACAGCTGTTCAAACCATTTCTAGCAGTTTCAGTCTCTATCACGATCAGGTTTTTTATAGACTTACTGTGCCTTAGTTGACTTTTCTGGAACAAAATGTCTTCTAAATAAAATAAAAATAATGAATAGAACATGATCTCTTTCTACAAAGGTTCTTGTTTTCATGCCTGCCTTTAGAAAGAGAACAAAGACATGGTCAAGGAATCAAGCTTTTGACTAGTAAAGTAACTCAGTACAAGAAGTAAATATGAAATATGTGTAATTAACTTCTGGAATGGCCTGGTCAATGAGTTTGGATAATTTGATTTTAATGTTTTATTAGGTGTTTTTAATTTTATACTTCAAGTTTAAATGTCCTATTATTTTATGATTTTGTCCTATTGTATTTTATGCTTAGTCATATGTTGTTTGATTTATATTTATTATTTATTACTTATTTACAGTATTTATATTCCACCCTTCTCACCCCACAGAGGACACAGGGTGGATCACAATGCACATATACATAGCAAACATTCAATACCATAGACACACAACATATATAGACAGACACAGAGGCTATTTAACTTTCCAACTTCATGAGGGTATGCTTCGAATTCCTCTCACCGGGAGAACGGTCGCTTCACCATCCACTTGTGACACCAATGGAATACTTCTTCATTCTTTTGCATGCTGCTTTTTATGGTGTCATAAATTAGTTAAATTAGCCTCCCCACATAAGCGGTACCTAAATTTCCTACTTGACAGATGCAACTGTCTTTCAGGCTGCAAAAGTCAACAGCAAGTTAGACAAATGGTCGGGAGCTTACTATGACCCGGGCTGGCTTTGAACTCATGACCTTTCGGTCAGTAGTGATTTTAATGCAGCTGACTCCAAATTTATGATTTGGTTTATGTACACAAGGCATTGGATTTTGCCATTATTTTTGTAAACTGCTTTGAGTCCCCCCATGGGTGAGAAAAGCGGTATATAAATACTATAAATAAATAAATCCTAAGAATGTAGTATGATGAGATCTTAGCCCCGTTATTGAGTGTAAGCTCCAGTTACTGACTGGCTCATATTCATGTGTTTCTGCTCAGTTGGAATCAACACCTTTGACTATCTGGGAAGCATCCTGAGTTATGTGGTGATTGCCATTCCCATATTTAGTGGCATCTACAATGACCTAGATCCAGCAGAACTGAGCTCCTTGGTTAGCAAGGTGAGTTTTTTCCTCAGGAGATGGGAGGCTGGTGCTGTTTTGTGTTTATTATGGCACTTTTTGCCTTTTCTAGCTGCCTGGGATTTCTGTAGCAACTACTGAATAAAGCAAACAATCTGAAAAGATTTCTTATATTACAAGGTTGAGTAACTAACTACAGCACTCCATGTGTTTTCTCGACTGACATTCCCTTCATCCCTAACCACTGGTGATTCTAGTTAGTACTACAGAGTTTGGCAAAAAACGTCTAGAGGACCACAGCTTCAATCCACATGTGCCTCTGTCAGCAAGACCAGTAGTGAAGAAGTTTTGGGAATAGTGAAGGGGTCTAAAAACCTGGACAGGCAGAAATTCCCTAGCCCTGATGAAAATATTTAGTGTAGAATGGATGTTATGACCACTGAAAATCTGTTCAGAATAATTTCTACCTTCTATAATTTTCTATGTCTTGTAGAGCCCCCAGTAGCACAGTGGGTTAAACCACTGAGCTGCTGAGCTTGTTGACCGAAAGGTCGCAGGTTCGAATCTGGGGAGGGGCATGAGCTTCCGCTGTTAGCTCCAGCTTCTACCAACCTAGCAGTTCGAAAACATGCAAATATAAGTAGATCAATAGGTACCGATCCGGCAGGAAGGTAACGGTGCTCCATGCAGTCATGCCGGCCACATGGCATTGAAGGTGTCTATGGACAACCCCGGCTCTTCGGCTGAGAAATTGAGATGAGCACCAACCCCCAGAATCAGACACTACTGGTCTTAATATCAGGAGAAAACCTTTACCTTTACTTTAGGTTATCAGAGGTCAGTTTGTTTGTTTTCTTTTGCTTTTGAAGCAATGTTTCCCAACCTTTGGTCCTCCAGGTAGTTTGAACTTCAACTCCCAGAAATCCAAACTAGCTTACCAGCTGTTCAGATTTGTGGGAGCTGAAGTCCAAAACACCTGGGAGACCAAAGGTTGAGAACTACTGCTGTAAAGAGAGCTGAGATTCCCAGGATGCTGACTCCTCCCTCCCTTAGAACACAGAGATTTATACTGTGGAGATCAAAGTTCAGATCCCCTCTTAGCCATGGAAACCCAACCCTTGAGCAAGTCACAGTTTCTCACACTCTTTCAGTTTCTGAAAAGGCAATGGCAACCTCCCTCTGAACAAATCTAAAGCTTGCCTTAGGATCAACACAAGTCAAAAATGACTTGAAGGCACTTAGTATTACCTCTATGGAGAAAATGGCCTCCATAATGTTGCTACTGCTCTGCATAACCATTAAAAGCATTATGGGTTCATACCATGATGCTTCTCATCAGATTGAAAATTATTGCAAGCAACTCAGTCCAACATTTGTCCAAAGGCTGGACCAGCCTCTCCCATACCACTCTATACAATGTGGGTGGAGAATGTGTTTTTGTGCTGCAGCCCTCGATCCCTTGGCATTATTTGTGCAGGTTGGGGAAGTGGGCTGCAGCTGTAGCATAACATCTTCTGAAGAGCCACACATTGCCCAGCTCCAGAAAATAATCCAACCCACAACATCCACATAAAAGAGACGAATTTTGTTACAGAAAAGTCGCAACTCAAGTACTACTAATGCCTATCATAGAGCTGCTTCATGGGAAATATTGCTCTGCTTTTTAGGGATACTCTTGCTTTGTAAAAGGGGCCCAAAATAAGACCAACATGTGTATGGAGGCATGTTGCATGAGTGAGAGACTGATGCATATGCTTGGTAAACAAGCTTGTCATCAGATAGCCAAGAGGATAAATTTATTGCTTCACCTGTTGAGGGACAGAGATCACGTTCCCCTAAACGGAGGAGGCAATGTAAGTCAATTCTGATGGAGAGACTGCCATAACCTACATAATTCCTTTAGATATTAAAACTGCCTGAAACTAATCACATAGATCTAAAAATAACAAGATTAGCAGCTGTAACTATGCAGAGAGAAGCTTTTTAGAGCGAAAAAGGGCAGCTTCCTCTCAGGGAAAAATACTGAAGTTGCTTGCTAGCTTGGTGAGAGAGAGAAAGGGAGAGATCTTCCATTATTGTTAAACTCTCCATTTTGTTTACATTTCAAAAACATTTTGTTAGAAGGCCATGTACTTTCAAGTGCAGAGACCAGGGCAGTTTTCTTTAGTTAAGGGTTTCTATGCAGAATTAATCCCAATCTTACATTTGCTGCCAAATTAACATTAGCCAAGTTCCTGCATCATCTCAGCATAACATAAACGTCTGCTGGTGGAGTTATAGTACATTAGAACTATGCAATTCCTATATTGAACACTGCAGAAGTGCAATGTATGAACAATTTATGAAAAATGGTGAATATGTATAACTGTACAATGCATAAAGGAAGTGCACAGTAATAGACTCGTATTATAAACTTTATTTATACCCCACCAACATCTCCTGGAGGGACTCAGGGCAGCTCACAAAGCACTCAAAGGTGCAAACATGCAAAATACAAACATTGCAGAAACAATAATATAAAACAATAGCAGCCAACATAATAGAGTTGAGTTGGAAGAGGCCACAAGGGCCATCCAGTCCACCCCCTGCCATGCGGGAACACCAATCAAAGTACTCCCAACATACTATTCTGGGTGGACATTGACGTAGTATTCTCAGTACAAAGAGGTCTTGTAGCATCTTAGAGACTGAGAGACAAGTTGGTAGAACAAACCTTTGTAGACTAAGCTACGTCTGAAAAACTAGATTTAATCTACAAAAGCTTATGTCATCAACTTCATTCTCTCATTTAGGCCCTAAGATGCTACAGGATCCCTTTGCGTATTTCAGACTAGCATGGCCATAACTTTGTATTCTGGGAGCATTATTGCATCTACATGAAAAACTCTTCTCCCGTTTTGCGTTATCCAAAAAATTCATATAATGCATATAATGCAACTTAAAACTGCGTAAGTTTCCTAGAGGAATCTGATCAATGTGTGCTAAAGAACCGCCTGTCAGTGGGATGAATGTCTTACTTTGGCAGCTTTAACAGACAATTTTGTACAGTGGCCTTACAATAAGGGGAAGAGTGTATTAATTCACACCCTGCTAAGGGACTCGAGGGTTGCTTTCGGATGCTGAGTTTTTACTCTGTCCCAACTGGATAACACTTCACTTCATATTCTAGCTCTGCTCATCCAGGTTTGGAGATGGGTTGGGAATCTATCACAGATTCTGCCCAGTCCCTGCAGCTATTTTTTAATAAAGCCCCTTGCACTCTAGTGTTTTCTTATGTCACGAGCTAATTGTAATCTCAAGAAATACATAAAGAAAATAAGTAGGATGATGGGAATTATAATCATGTATATCTGAAGGGTGCTACATTAAGGAATGCTATCTTTATGTTGGATTCAGTATCCTGAGAACACCCATTCGCTTCTGATGTTTAAAAAAGAAAGTCTTCCAGGTCATGTGGAAGAAAGAAGAGGGAAATCATTGGCAGCATTTGATGAAAGTTTTGAAATCAAGATCTTAAGAAGCTTTCTCCCCACCACAGGCTCATCTATCTCTCTTCTCACTTTCCATGATTATACTCTCTAGTGTTCTGTCTTGACCAAAATTCTGTGAATACAGTTTGCAAAGTCTGTGCAAAATGATGACCTAAAAATTTTTCAATATGAATCTCCTCAGGGTGGAATTTGGGGTTTATGGGCACAGCTGAGTCTTTTAGCCAAGGAGATGAAAGTTGTTCATCTAGCTCATTGAATAGCAACAAGGTGAGCAAGGTTCAACACCTCTTGTCCTCCTTGTCTTGCTTTCCTAAACCTCACTTAAGTCTCTGAAATATTTTTGGTCTTCTTCACCTTACAGAATGCCTTTGTCTCTATTTACCTGATTGGTTGCTTTAGTCAGCTCATCGATCTCTCCACCACCGTGTCGGATGTTGCTGGGTACACACACAGGTGAGTCCTCTTGTCTGTGAGCTGCTTGAAAAGCAGTATTATGATGGCAAGGACCTTTATTTTGAATTCCTGCGGAACACATGAAGCCCCTGCTTTTCATGAATCTTTTAGAGGTCACTAGGGTTCACAAGAATCTTTGAATTCCACTACACTTGCCGTATCTTAGGCTTTTAAAGTATCTTTTGAAAAGAATCAAACAAGCTTTTGTGAAGAAACAGACAAGAAAGCACATCTCTTCTGTTCAGGTATAAAGGAGTGAACTTTTAAGGCAGAAACAGAAATGAAAATCTGAATTATTCCTCTTTGAACTGTTAGCTTCAGCTGGCTAGTGCCTTGGCCTATGCTCCATTTATATCTAGCTGGATACCTATTTCAGGTATACATTATAACTGTATGAACAATGTTATCTACTATTTGTATGTTTTAATCAATGTTGAACTACCACCACTCTTTGCTTTGAATATAAAATATGCTTTGGGAGTAAAAATTGCTTTGAGAATTTAAAAAATAAATCACTACAGATGTTTATTCAAGAAATAAACATTTCTGTCTCCTTCCATCTTGTTTTCCCCTCATTTAATGATTTTTGAAGAATTGGGGAACTGCAGGAAATGCTGCTGAAACTATCCAAGAAACAAAATGACTGTGAATTGCAGGCCAAATGGGATTTCAACAGGTGAGTAGCAAAAGTTATGATATTTTGATATGTTTAATATGTTTAATGGTTTTAATTCATATTTATATGTTTATTGATTTTTAGTTAATTATGTTATGTATTTTTTTCTGGTGTATAATGTGGCATTGAATTTTTCCAAACTGTAAGCTGCTCTGAGTCCCCCCTCAGGGTGAGATAGAGCAGGTTAAAAATATAGTAAATAGATAAATAAATATGAATAATAATAAATTAACAAAATCTTCTACCAGCATTTTAAAAAACCTCTAAAATCAGTACAGTAAATAAAGAGCAACATTAAAAAAACATGGGAATTCCAGACAAGAATAAAATAGGGCCAGTTAACACCTCCCAACAAAGAATTTCCCCAGGCCACAATCAGCCAGGCTTTGAATCTACAAGGCCATCAAATGCCAATCAAAGTGATCAATTGCAACATTCATACGTGCCTCAAGCAGACAAGAGTTCTTTCTCCCACCTTGGACATTTCACAAATATATAAACCTCTCTTGCCTAGTTTCCAACAAACCTTGCAACCTCTGAGGATGCCTGCCATATATATGGGTGAAACGTCAGGAGAGAATGCTTCTGGAACATGGCCGTACAGCCTGGAAAACTCATGGCTGGCTACCCCAATAATAATTCTTTACTTATACCCTGCTTTTCTCCCTCATGGGACCCAAAGTGGCCTACAACATCTTGCAATCATACAAATACATCAATAATAAATATGAACATCATAAAATAAGTTTTTTTTAAAAAAAAAGCACACATTTGTGTGGCATCATCTGCTCCAATAGTAACAATGGCATTTTCTATCACAAACACCTAATGTGCGATAAAAGTTTGCATTAGGTATGGGATACCCTGTATATTTTTGGCCTGTGTTTGTGTTTCCCCAACCCAAAATATTGGAAATGGGGAGATATCTAAGCTGAACACTTTCACTTTTCTTCTGGAGTAATAGGACTATCCTTAGAGAGATCTCTTTACAGCTCAGATGCATACTTCATTTTAACTATCCCTCTCCCTGTTGTTTAGGGAAAAGAGTTGAGTCCTTCACAACAACCCTGGAAAGTTCCAAGATTAAGAAGGACCAAAATCTATTGAGGGCCTGAAGTTTGGAGAGGTTCCTCTAAACATTGTCTGTTTCTCATTTCTTCTGCTTACTTGTTATCTTCTTTTTCTGGATTCTGTTAGTGTTTCCAAAGATAAGATGAACCCCAGTGATACTGCCTTCGTCCTGGAGCATGTCTCTATCTCAGCTCCTTCACAAAAGCTGCTCATCAAGGACATGAATCTGAGAGTCACACAAGGGAACAGTCTGCTAATTACTGGCAACACTGGCACAGGGAAGTCCTCTTTACTGCGTGTCCTTGGAGGCCTCTGGAACAGCCAACAGGGTGAGTACCATCAGCTTCTGTTTGTTGTGGGCTGGTGGGCAAAGGTTGGGTTTCAACTAGTGAGACTCTTTGTGCAGAATTCCTGCTGGAAGACGAGTTCTTATTTATGTTCTTTGTTCAGCAGTCAGGCCTTCCCTTGCCCCATTTAGACTTGGTGAAGAATTTGATGATCCCTTGCCATGTCAACGCTTCTTCTAAGTTTCCAATATGATTTTTTTTCATCATGTCAGAAGTTACTTGAGAAACAAGTCACTTCTAGTGTGAGAGAATTGGCCGCCTGCAGAGATGTTGCCCTGGGGATGCCCGGATGTGTTACCATCCTTTGGGAGGCTTCTCTCATCATATTAGGTCATATTTCTGCATCTACCAAGCAAGGAGTGCTATTTCAGTCAAGCCTTTGACAGGGGCCTCCATGATTTTCGTGAAAACAAACTAGTAAAATGTGGGCTAGACAATACTACTCTGAGGTGGATTTGTAAATGATTAAATGACCAAACCTAAAGAGTGTTCACCAATGAGCAATGGGTTCAAATTACAGGAAAAGAGATGCTACCTAAACGTTAGGAAGAACCTCTTGACTGTGAGAGTTGTTCAACAATGGAACTCTCTGCCTTGGTCTGTAGTGGAAGCTCCTTCTTTTGAGGCTTTTAAACAGAGACTGGATGGCTATCTGTTGGGGTTACTTTGATTGTGCTTTTCCTGTATGGCAGGGGGTTGGACTTGATGGCCCATGTGGTCTCTTCCAACTATATTATTCTATGATTCTATCAAGTTTACTATGATTGTTTCGGTTGCATCTTTGCAGGGAATGTCCACATGCTAACTTGCTTTGGCCCCCATGGAATGGTGATCTTGCCACAGCGGCCTTTTTTCACAGATGGGACCCTGCGAGAACAGGTAGGTTAACTTATTGCAAGACTCAAGGATAGTTAGACATCTCGCTGGCCACCAGGTAGTTGTTCCCAATGCTGTAGCAGCAAAATATCCAGTCTTCAAATATATTCCACCACAGAGAGATCAAGGCCCAATGTATGTTATCCAGGGGCCCTAAACAGGCAAGTATTGTGGTTGACTGTTCTCTTCCTCATTTATATGATACGAATTATTCTCATTTGGAATTTGTCTGGTTTGCTCCAATTTAGGTGATATACCCCTTGAAGGAAATCTATCCAGATTCAGGTAAATGATAATGATCCAGTATCATAGTGATATAGCCCTGGAAGATGCAGCCTCCACATTTTCATTATCATGAATGTCATTTATTGCATAATAGGGTCTGCAGATGATGAAAGGATACTGAGATTCCTGGAACTGACTGGACTGGTGAGTGATTAGAAGGGATAGGAAGGTAAATGGGAATATTGTGTTTATTCTTCCTTCAGTTTTGAGACTAAGGTAGCTAATAAATGCTTGTGGGAAGCACTGTTAACGTCAATGGTTAATTCCCCCTGAAAAAGGAGATAAACTAAATCATGAGCGTGTGTTCCATTGCCTGACCTGGGAACCTTTTCCTGCCATTCCAAATAAGTAGAGTGGGCTCAGTGAGCAAAAAGATTAATTAAACTCTAAGCATGTTCATTGTTATATAGTGGAACATTACAATTACTATTTATAACTAGTAATAGTGCCGATATCTGGTTTGGAACTAAGTTCAAAGCATGCCCTGATAATGATAATGATAATCATTGTAGCGATGATCAGATGACAAAAGAGTATATAGGAGATTGTAGGTAGAGATACCCTGACCTAAAAGTGGGAATGGTGAGGAAGGATCAAGGCTTTACATTTTTACATATATCTTAAAAGGGTGTTGACTGAAACAGTTTAGTTTTCTTTTTTGTTGTTTTCTATGTTTAATGCAGTCTGACCTGTTGTTGAGAACGGGAGGTTTGGACCAACCAGTGGACTGGAACTGGTAAGATCTCTTTCTGATCAGTATGCTGTGGGACTTGTGAGTAAATCTGGAGCTATAACTGGACCAAAATATTGTTTTTCTTCTTGCTTTGTTGCAGGTATGATATTCTGTCTCCAGGTGAGATGCAAAGGCTATGCTTTGCCCGGCTTTTCTATCTCCAACCTCAGTACGCAGGTGAGGAAAAGAATCCAAACTGAACAGTGCAAATTTTTGAATGAGGAATCTATATGTAATCTAGAAAATTACTGATTCGGTAATCTAGCTATGGAAGACCTAGACCACCATTGCCTAGCTGCTCTAATCCTAAAGGCCTCCTTCTCTTGAGGCCTTCTTTTTGAAGCAGAGGCTGAATGGCCATCTGTTGAAATTGCTTTGTTGTGTGTTGCTGCATGGCAAGGGCTTGGACTAGATGGCCCTTGTGGTCTCTTCCAACTCTTTGATCCTGTGGTTTCTATCAGTTCGGTCACTGTCCTTGAAAGTGTCTACCTTACAGCAATCACATTCCTACAGATGAAAGAATATGGGTTAGACAAGAGGAAGAGACCAGGCAGGTGTGAGTTCAAAAACAGCCAGGGACCTGAGAGCATTTAGGCCAAGAAAAAGGTGGATTTGAACAGAGATCAGTTCAGAGAATGAAAAGAAGAGAACAAGATCAAAAGGGAGAGTATGAGAGGGCAAAACAAACCAGGATTTACAAAGGGCAGAGAGAAGAGACGCTCCACATCCAGAAATTGCAAAATATAAGAAAACTATATTTTTGTGTTGATTTGAAATAAACAAATCGATGGAAGAATTTTGGAAACAGACTATCAGAGACCTTTCATTTTGTTTGTAGCGATTTTTAGCATAGTGCATTGTCTTTAATCTAGAATCACTACTCGATTGGCTACACTTTCTACACGTTTTTCTATTGACTGACATGTCTTCATGGTGCTTTTATAGTCCATTTTATGTTTCAACTTGGAATACTCACAGCACAACCATATGGTGACTTCTAGAATAATTTAAAATGTTGTCCGGCTTCCATGGCTGGAATCATTGGGTTGCTGTGAGTTTTCTAGACTGTATGGCAGTGTTCCAGAAGCATTCTCTCCTGACATTTCACCCACATTTTTGGCAGACATCTACAGAGGTTGAGGGGTCTGTAAGAAACTAGGCAAGTGAGGTTTATATATCTATGGAATGTCCAAGATGGGAGAAAGAATTCTTGTCTGCTTGAGGCAGGTGTGAATGTTGCAATTGTCCACCTTGATTAGCATTTAATGGCCTTGCAGCTTCAAAGCCTGGCTGGTGGCTACCTAGAGGAATCCTTTGTTGGAAGGTGTTAGCTGGCCCTGATTGTTTATCAAGGTGGCCAGTTGCAACATTCACACCTGCCTCGAGCAGACAAGAACTCTCTGAGGATGCCTGCCTAGATGTGGACAAAACGTCAGGAGAGAATGCTTCTGGAACATGGCCATACAGTCTGGACAACTCACAGCAACCCAGTTTAAAATGTGTGTTTATCATTTATTGCTTTCTGTGTTCCATTACTGTCATATCTTTTGATATACTTTTTATCTTGACATCAAGTAGTCAATTAAGTATACATGTTTTGGGTTGTGATGTCCCCTGTCTCCCTACTGGGTGAAAATTATAGTTTTCTAGGCCAGATACTATACAGGAATGGGAAATGTGTAAAAAAAATGTCTGATTAAGTTTAGACATGCCAGAGTTGGGTGGCCTTGTATCACAGGTATAGTTCTGCCTTGAACATCACAAGGCTGTCTTCTCGGATGACAGAAGTCATCTCCATACTTTTCCCAAGCTGAAATGAAGACTCTGCCTCAAGGTGCAAGTACCATGCAAGAAATAGGAGAATGTGGTGTTGTTTTGTCCTTTTCGTTATTATTATTACATTTCTGTCTTACTTTCCTGCAAAAAATGGAAGTCAAAGTGGCTGGTAGTAAAATAAAAATAAAAACAGAAATAAAGTTTGAAATGTAGCATGGACTATAAAAGCATCATGAAGACATGTCAGTAAAGCGGCTGAGGGGAAAAAGGAAGGGACCTGAGGCTGTTAGGAATTGTGGGAGTTGAAGTCCAAAACACCTGGAGGGCCCAAGTTTGCCCGTGCCTGGTTTAGATACATAAAGGTTTACAAGGGGGAATTCATTCTTCCTATCTCAAACTACCTTGTGGATTTTGTAACTGGCCTTTTTTCTGGTTTAGAGGCTGAGAATTTCCCATTAAGTCCAGCCAAAGGAAGAGGGCACCAATTAGATCTGCCACCATCTTCCTACTGGCCATGTTTCACTCCAGAAGAGGGCACTAGATGTTGTGGGTCACCTTGGGCGCTACCATATTGAAAAGAGTCCTGTTTTTGCTTGTAGTGCTGGATGAAGCTACCAGTGCACTGACGGAGGAAGCAGAGAGTGAATTGTACAGGATCTGCGCCCAACTAGGGATGACTGTGGTCAGCGTGGGACATCGTAGCAGTCTGGAAAAGGTAGGATGGGCATGGCGAATTAGCCTATCCAGGCAAACAAAAAGATTGTTTCAACCCACAGTTCCTCTTTATGGGTGGGCCAAGCCCTTCTGAAAGTCATTTCTCCCATTTTGAACTCTGTTTCCTTTCAGTTCCACAGTTGGATTTTGAAACTATGTGGAGGAGGAAAATGGGAATTAACGAGAATCAAGAAAGACTGAACAGTTAAAGTCTCCGCTGGGCTCTGTTACTAAAGTGCCTTCAATTCAACATGCCTTAAAGGAAGACCTTTGGCTCAGGATTTGGAATTTCACAGCCAAGAGATGGCAATGAGGCTTCTGTAACTGAAGGACCTTGAAGAATGGGAATAAGAAGAACCCTTATTCTAGCCATTTAGGTGAATTGCCTTGATGATTGTTTTTACTACTTTGTCATGACTTTGATGAGAAAAGAAGAAAGGGATTCGTCTTCCATCTGTTCATCTTACTTGAAATGAGAACAGCTTGGAAAGCTGTGCAGCAGCAAACATGATGGAGGTGTCACAAACTCCCCTCAACTGAACCTGTCTATATTATTACGGATCAGTTTCATGCTCTTTGCCTGAGCACAACCTCCATAAGGGATGCAACAGTCTCGACTATTAACTACCTCACTATTGCAAATGTGCATTCATTCTCTTTGTGGAAGTTTGTTGGAAGTGCGATGAAGAAGAATCAAACCTTTCCGAAAGAGCCTTTGGTGGTACTACTGAACTTGCTGACCAAAAAGTTAGCGGTTTGAATCCAGGGAGCGCTGTGAGCTCCTGCTGTTAGCCCCAGCTTCTGCCAACTTAGCAGTTCACACACATGCAAATGGGAGTAGATCAATAGGTACCTCCTTGGTGGGAAGGTAACTGTGCTCCATACAGTCATGCAGGCCACATGACCTTGAAGGTGTCTGTGGACAATGCTTAGAAATGGAGATTAGCACCACCCTCCAGAGTCACTGAACTAGACTTAATGTCAGGGGACATCTTTACCTTTACATTTACTATAGATCAGTGGTTCTCAACTTGTGGGTCCCCAAGTGTTTTGGCCTTCAACTCCCGGAAATCCTAACAGCTGGTAAACTGGCTGGGATTTCTCGGAGTTGTAGGCCAAAACACCTGGGGACCCACAGGTTGAGAACTACTGCTATAGATCATGTAAGCATTTATCTAACAAACATGGAAACATTGGAAATAATGTCAGCCTTTCCTACTGCGGCAGACCTCTTTATCTGCTTACATAGAGAGAATCGCAACTGGCAGGGCTGCAAGAATGAGAAAAGATGAGAAATCTTTACCCCATTTTGATTGAAATTCAGAATACAAAGGCATGGCGTCCAATAGACAAAATAATGCACTGATTTTAATAGATAGGTAAATAGATAGACGGACAGATATTCTGTATCCACCCTTTTATATTTCCCTCTCCTTTCTCTTTTATGAGTATGTCCAAATGTTTCCAGTGTGAAAATCTGAACCTCTCCCCCATCATTGGAATAAAGTTGACCAACGCTCCTGAGTCTGTTTAAAAGTGGGGGTTTTTAAAATTATTTTTTACTGAATGTTTTGGATGCGTGGTGGTGTGTCAGGAAGAGTAGGTCCCTGTCTCTATGCTGCTCTGTCAGTCTCCTAGAACATGCACTGTCACCTGAGAGTGGTTTCGTAAAGAAGGCAACCTGGTGCCCAGTATTAATCAGTAAACTTCTTCTCTTTTTTCCTCCTCAGCAATCACCCATATGCTCCTCACCCCTCTTGGGAAAATGTATTGTTAGTTGCTTTGGATGTTTGTTTTTTTTAATTCACCATGTATTATTAAAACACCTTCTGCAAGATAATATACCAAAGGAATCACAGCAGTTCGAAACTATTACAGGCCCCTTCTGGAGGTCAGGCAACTGGTTGGCCACTGTTCCAATAAAATGCTGGACCGGACAGGCTTTCAGTCTGATCCAGCAGGGTTCTTCTTATGGTATTATCTTCTTAAAATGTTTTTTTCCTGACACAACTGTTGGTGCTCAGGAGCATTTGTTACCGGCCCTGTTCTTTCTGCAAAAGTTGCCCATGTCCCTCAATGATCTTTTTCACTATTTCATGGTCATCCAGAGTTGTCAAGTCTCCAAGTTCATCTGCTTTGTTTTCTACGATCTTCTTCAGAACCCGCCGCATAATTTTCCCTGAGCGAGTCTTGGGCAGATGCTGAGTTATCTGAAGAAGAAACAAAAGAGAAGCATTAATAGAAAACTGGGGGTCCTGCATTACTGACTTTTGGAAAAGGAAGTAGAGAAGGACTTGAAGCCTTGCCATGGCCACCTTCTCTGTTGCTAGCATCCTGGTAGTGGCATACACAGATGTAAGACAACCTGGTGCCTGCATGTCTTTTATGGGGGTGGGGGGCATCAAAAAAGTCATTGTTATCTTGTACTTTCACAGACACACACACGCCTCAGACTTATCAATGAGCCATTGCAGACACCAGGGCATGCCATAGGTGCTGGAGAGTGGGAGGATAAACTAAAATGATCAAGAGTCTGGAGAACAAGCCCTATGAGGAGTGGCTTAAAGAGTTGGGCATGTTTAGCCTGAAGAAGAGAAGGCTGAGAGGAGACATGATCGCCGTGTATAAATACGTGAGAGGAAGTCATAGGTAGGAGGGAGCAAGCTTGTTTTCTGCTGCCCTGGAGACTAGGATATGGAACAATGGCTTCAAACTACAAGAAAGGAGATTCTATCTGAACATGAGGAAGAACTTCCTGACTGTGAGAGCCATTCAGCAGTGGAACTCTCTGCCCCGGAGTGTGGTAGAGGCTCCTTCTTTGGAAGCTTTTAAAAAGAGGCTGGATGGCCATCTGTCAGGGGTGCTTTGAATGTAATTTTCCTGCTTCTTGGCAGGGGGTTGGACTGGAGGGCCAATGAGGTTTCTTCCAACTCTATGATTCTAGGATGGTCAGAGAAATGTCTTCACTATGTCACTGTTCCCAAAAGCTGAATTATGATCTCAGGGACCTCCAGAGCACCCTGCTAAATCTCAATGGATAATGTATTCATTATACAGCAGGCCATACGGACATAGTGATCCCCACCCCGTCCAGCTGCAGAATGGCATGGAAGCTACAGGGACTCAATGGGGAGTGCAGCTGCTGGTTACTAAGCTAAGTTTGGAGGTACATTTGCAATCAGGGCGAGACATGTTAAATAGATTAAACATTTTATTAGATTTGGGGAGGGGTTGAAACACCTGTATTTGGTGGCAATCTCAATAGAAAATTAATTTATTTTTCATATACATCTTATAAACATACCTTAAAGGTGTCGCTATCAGAGCCGCCTATGTAAACAGTTCCAGATTTTGGGATTCTAGATAAAGGATGCTCAACCAGGATTGTAAACATTACTAGCAAGTAGTTAGCAAATGCATTTGCTTAAGAGAATACCAGGTGTTGGTCTCAAAACAATTAAATTATTGGTTTTGGTCATAGGCAATATACATATATAGGTAACTGCCAATTAGTTAATTTCCAATCAGAAAGGAAAAAACTGAATGTTTTGAATTGTTGTCGAAGGCTTTCATGGCCAGAATCACTGGGTTGTTGTAGCTTTTTTGGGCTGTAAGGCCATGTTCTAGAAGCAGGTGGTCATAGATACGGTGGGCCTGTTGTGTTTTGAAAGTCCTTTTGGCTGCAAGAAATTGTGGGATAGTATCTGTGTCTCTGCAGCATAGAAGAAAAGTCAGAGAGCACAGTTGATGTGCTTTCCTGGTCCTTTGTTTTTCCAATTTTTGTGTGTCTTGGAACAGTTTCTCCCCGAAGAGATGTTTGTTAAAATATATGTAAAACAACACTGCTATAGCTGTTCCACCTTGTATTCTGTCCTCAGCCAGAGTGCAAGGATTCTGCATTGTAGAGGACAAAGTTATGAAAATGTAGAGTACAAGGAAGCGGATTACAGGTTGTTACCTGAATATATTCTGGTGCTGCATATTTTGCAATCTCTTTTGAGACAAGTCCCCGAAGTTCAGAAGCCAGGCTTTCTTGGGAGAAACTGCAGTCCTCCTTCAACATGACAAATGCATAGACACCTGTAAGAAGAGATACCACAAGCAAGATCCATTGATATTGGATGTAGAGACACATGTCAAAGGAGGTCATGTGGTTAACATTCTGGACTTCATCTTCCCCCTCTCCAAAAATCATGTGGCTTCAGTTAAATTTTGTTGCTGGTGGCATTGTCTTCCCATTAAACGAAAGTTGTTTTGCTGCTTGGAAAAAAAATCCCTTATAACTAATCAGTGAATGGCATAAAACTGATAGTTAGCACAATGTACTTCTAAAATCACTTCAAAAGTACAGTAACTTGGGGGGTTGAGGGGGGGAGGTAACAAGAAAATGTTATACAGAGATACGCCCTCCAGAGAGTAGCACTGTTCTCATCCCTTAGTTTGCTTTTGAAATGCATTGTTATTTTGCAGTCATTGCAGGTAGTGATGCTGTTTGTAACATATTCTGTATTTTGTTGTACAGCAGTTGCTGCGAGGGAACTCTTAGCAATATATTGCACATAGTCTTAGTACCCCACCTAATAATAATAATAATAATAATAATAATAATAATAATAATAATAATAATAATCTTTATTTATACCCCACCACCATCTCCCCAAAGGGGACTTGGGGCGGCTTACATGAGGCCAAGCCCGGTAATACGTAACACAAAAATACAGAACAACAAAAATATCACAATAAAATAAATATAACATTAAATAAAACAGAAAAAAGTAATAAGGTGAAAAAATCAATCACAACAGGCAGGCCAAATGTACGACATAAAATGATAAAACACTGGATGAGATAGGAATGACATATATATATATGGGAGACAGGCCTTCTGAAAAATGGGGGGAGTGCAATATGAGGACATATTATGGGAGAGACAACAGAAAAAAAGTATATGTTCACTCTCCAAAGGCAGATCATGCAGCTTCTGCTCACAAAAACATCCCACTAGCTGAGGAAAAAGTGTGGTATAGGTTTCTACGATATAACTTAGAATTCCACACAGTTGGTTGCCAAGGAGGCTTCAGAGAATCAGAGTTGGATGAGACCACAAGAGCCACCTACTCCAACATCCTGTCATGTTTCAACAAACAATCAAAGCATCCCCAACAGATGGCCATCCAGCCTCTACTTAAAAACCTCCAGAGGAGGAGATTCCGCCACACTCCAAGGCAACATATTCTACTGTCAAATAGCTCTTACCATCAGGAAGTTTTTCCTAATATGTAGGTAGAATATATTTTCCTGCAATTTGAACCCATTGTTTCAGGTGCAAGCCGATGCATGCCTGCTCTTACTTGCAAATGAGTCTCATTTTGTACAGAAAAATTACTTTGTAGTGCAAAAACATCACAAAATCAGTTTGGCAGCCTTTTGCAGGTGAGAGTTGGCCCATATGCTTGCATGCTTCCTCCCTCCTCTTGCTTGTCTGGTGACTGCCCACCAATTAACCTTTGTCATTCCTCGGGATTTGGCTGGAATCAGACACATTCAAGTGATACCCTTTCCAACCAAACAGCAAACATGCTCTATGGAAATGAAAGGTTTCACTGGAGGATCCTATTGTATACTGTAATTCCCAATGAAGAGAGAAACCATTGTGAGCATGGCAGCAGTCGCAGTCAAACTGGGTCACTCACCTTCTCCTTTGATCTTGTGAGGATATCCAATCACGGCCGACTCTGCCACTGCCTCATGCTTATTCTGGAACACAAAGTGAATTTATTACCAAATTCAAGGATCCTGGCAAGAATCTAGAGTTGAGTAAATTGGGTATAGTCAGCCTAAAAAAAATCTTCCCCTGACAATTTGTAGTATATAAATTGGTTTTCTTAGATCTTGCACTGCCTATTGTGATGCCTACGAGAATCTACATTGTAGTCACTTACCAAAACATCTTCTATCTCAGCAGTACCCAGTCGGTGCCCGCTGACATTGATGACATCATCAAGGCGACCTGTTAACTGGTAATATCCTTTACTGGTTCGATATGCTCCATCTCCAGTGAAGAAATAGCCTAAGAAGCAGGAAAAAGGTTTTAATGAGTTATGAAGTCGGCTGTTTTGTTCTGAGGAACACTAGAGGCGTTCCAATGAGATACGAAATTTAATCATATCCAGTTTGCCCTCCAGAACTCATTTTTTTCCAATATGCAATCACAGGGACCAACTGGGTATGTTTTCCATTTTAATGAAATGACAGTAAAATAAAAGCCCAAGCATCTTCCAACTACCGGTAGTTCTGACAAACAGAAGGCATGGTAAACCTGTTCTTAAACATTGTCACTCGAAACTACACATGGCATCTTCCATAAGAAGGAAGAAAAACATATCTATTAAAAGCTAGCATGTTACAGAGAAACCAGCTCTTGAAGAGCACATAATACCCCAGAGCTGTAATAGGTCCATTGGTATTTCCCACACTAGATCTGGCAGAATAGGACAACTCAGCATTTTCTGTACTCTGTTCACATAATTTACTTTTATCAAAAAGTGTCTTTCTCCCCAAAGAATTTGGTGGCTCATCAACACCTCTGCTCCTGTCAGATAGTAGAAACACACACACACACAAAAACCCCAATACATTAATACCTATCAATTTCTTGACTTGTCATTACATCAAAAATGATATCTGGGATGACAACCTCACACTGCTGAATAGTCACTTCTGGAGTGAGAGAATTGCCTGTCTGCAATGACATTGCCCAAGGAGACGCCCAGATGTTTAACAAAGCTGTGAGAGGCTTCTCTGATGTCCCTGCACAAGAAGCTGGAGCTAACAGGTGGGAGCTCACCCCACTCCCCAGATTCAAACTGCCAACCTTTCGGTCAGCAGTCCTGCCAGCACAAGGGTTTAACCCATTGTGCCACCAGGTAAGTTTCTCGAGTTGCTCCTGGCACGGAAAAAAACCTGCTGATTAATAAGTAAGCCCAGAGTAACAGCAGACACTGTGCTCCAAGGACTCATCACCATCATCCAATTTTGTGAAATGCACCACTAGTATGGCTTCCTCCTAAAATTTGCCTGATTGAAAACTTGAGACAGCTCCTGTGCCTTTAATGGTTGTGTAGAAGAAATTTCAATTACTGCTTGTTCTTTGATTGTGTAACACCTTGAAATTCCCTCTTCCACACAACCAATCAAAGTTCAGAAGTTGTCTCCAGTTTTCACACTGGCAACCCTAAAGATAGATTCCTTCTCTTCCAGAGGGGGTGGCTGAATATGCCCTGCTGCATGTGCAAGGAATGTGTGAATAGTGAACACCAGGCAAAGCCTGTGGCAAGAGAACTTTGGTTGCCTCAGAACTTCTCTAAAGATTAAAATGAGTGGTGGACAATCACAAACTGAGGGCCAGAAACAGCATCCAGGTCAGAACAGATCTGAGCGACTATCATGCAAGTTCTTCACAGCAGGCCGTTGAATGGTCAGAGTTTTCTTCTTTAGGACCAGTATATAGTAGTCCTCTGATCACTCAAAACAGCTCAGCTGGATGGTTCTTTGCAGATGCAATGGGGACAGCAATCGATTTCTCTGCTGCCTCCATTTCTGTGGAGTAGGCTTTCAAATGCGCTCTAGCCCAGGCATAGGCAAACTTCAATCCTCCAGGTGTTTTGGACTTTCAGAAATCCCAAGCTTACCTGGAGGGCCAAAGTTTGTTCATGCCTGTTCTAGCCCGTGCCCAGTCAGATTGACTTAGAGTTTTCTGCCAATGTTGCTCTAGAATGCATAATGTAATGCAATATAATACTACTAATAATAATATGATATTATAATTATATATTTGTATTACATGTAGTATTACTAATAATATATAATGGTATAATACAATATAGTAATATTACTGATATTGTACTATGCTAATAATATAATATATTGTATGTGGATATATCTATATATCTATCTATCTATCTATACCTTGTAAGCCGCTCTGAGTCCTCTTTCGGGTGAGAAGGGTGGCATATAAATGTCATAAATAAATAAACAAATAAATAAAGTCTCCATCTCACTTGCTTCACCATCAACCAAGGAGCTGGTTTGGCTCTACTCTGTGGGAGGGGGCATTCAGGAGCTATTGTGTTTACTGCCATGGCCATTTCCCCATTCCAGGGGTCAGCCAGAACTTCAACCGAATTGCCTGCTGAAGTGACAGGAAAATTTCCTAGAGTTATCAGGAATCAATCTGAATCCATAAGCCTCCTGTAGTGGACCATGTTAATTGACCCTCCACCCTTGTGGAGGTTTGAAGTCCTAGTAAGTCTAAACCTGACCAGGTAGTGGTCCATGACAACGGACTGTGACAAGTTCCTCCACAATCACCATCCTCCCATCTTGCACAGAAAACAAGGTCCAAAGTTGTGCCCTACAGATTGGGTAGGATCAGGCACCACTTGGAAAAGACTCATGCTTGTCGTGGAGGCCATGAAGTCCTGAGCCATTCCCGACTGAAAGTTTCAGCATGGATGTTGAAGTCTCACAATTCATAAACACAAAAGAAAGAGTTCTGCTTTCTATTTCTAACCCATATTAATCATTAAGAATTCATCCTCCCCACAAATATGTACCTGGGTAAGGCTTCAGGTAGGTCTCCAAAAACCTTTGGTGGTCATTGTAAATAGTTCTTGCCATCCCTGGCCAGGCTTGAGATATACAGAGAGCTCCAGAGATATCATTCTGTGTTAAAACATTTCCCTGGAGGAAAAGTAGTGTGGAATTCATTAAAGAAGGGAACTTTCAACACAATGCTGTACAAATTTACTCACTAAATTTACTCCTAGTATAGATAATTAGAAAGTAGGTATATAACGGACTAAAGCCTAGTAGGTATATAAAAGACTAAACATCAGATTCATTCACAAATCCACATTATTAATCCTTTTAAAACTAAAACACAGCCAACATTTCTCTGTAATCTAAATTCACAGGGGAAGCCCTTCATCTACAAAGCTTTAACTCAATTATGCACTTTGGTGTAGTCTAAGAACTTGTATATAAATTCTGATCATCCATTTTTTAAAATGGATCTTCCTATCTTCTTGAATGGGAAGATGAGTTGTAATACTTTGCTTATATGCTTCTTACTATGCATCCATTTATACAGATATTTTATGATATAAGCATATATAATGCATGTATAGTGTAGTATATACAGTAGAGTCTCGCTTATCCAACATAAACGGGCTGGCAGAACGTTGGACAAGTGAAAATATTGCATAATAAGGAGGAATTAAGGGAAATGTCAAATTACATTATGATTTTACAAATTAAGCCCCAAAACATCATGTTTTACAACAAATCAACAAAAAAAAGCAGTTCAATGCACGCTAACATTATGTAGTAATTACTGTATTTACGAATTTAGTGCCAAAACATCGCAGTGTATTGAAACAGCTGTGGATCCAGCCGGGAAGCAGACTGCTTTGGATAATATAGAACGTTGGATGAGCGAAGGTTGGATAAACGAGACTCTACTGTATTATACAATTGTGCCTTTCCAACATTGTTTTCTAATATTTTTTACAATACTTTCATGCTTCATTTTCCTGTTGGGTTGGAGGCTGACAATAATGTGTTTTTGTGTTTTTACGTCATAGAGTTTTAAGGTGGTTTGCTATAGATGGGCATCTTCACTTTTCTCTCTGGTGAATACAGTTTTCCTCATATGTTTTTGATAATGTTCCAGAAACCCACAAAGTCTGTTTTGCCAACAAATATTTGCCTTCCTCTCTCTCTGACAGAGACACAGCAGCCTGCTGGTCTCACAAACACCCAGACCAAAGTGATCAAGCACAGCTTGAGTAAAGAGGTATTCCAGAAAAGTATTCCAGGCATAAGCGCAAGCAGGAAAAAATGAGCAATATCTTCAATGTTATTGATGATCTCTAGCTTGAGATGATTGTGTAAATTGAACAGTGAATTATAAAACAGTCAGATTAGTAGGCAGACAACAAAAAAATAAAACTGCACTTTATCATCCAGAATGGAAGGCTGGATGCCAAAGAACGGTCTCATGGCCATGGCTGGAAGGATCTCATCTCCAGGGTTTGAAGGACGAGGAGCAATACAGATGCCTCCTGTTTCTAAACAATGCAAAACAAAATGGTAATATTTGTAAAATCTGGATAATGAGAAAATGTATACAGAAACACATCCCTTATGTGATCTCTAGCTGTTTATATGGCAAAGCAAAATACAGTTGTTATATTTTTTATGTACATAAGGCCTATGATATTTATAGACTAAGGTGCAGAACATGTGACCCTCTAGATATTGTTTTATCAGAACTCCTCTACTCCTCAGCATTGTCTATGGTAGCTAGGAATGTATCCATACAATGTTACGCTATGGTTCCATCTTACGAAATCCTGGCATTTATATATCATGAGGTACTTAGAATTCTGTACCTGAGAGCTAGAGCAGTGGTTCCCAACCTTTGATCCTCTGGGGATTTCAACTCCCAGAAGCCCCAACCAGCTTGACCAACTTTCAGGAATTGTGGGAGTTGAGATCCAAAACCAAAGGATGGGAACACTATCCTAGAGAATTCTAAATGGCTTCCCAAACTATAACTCCCAAGATTCTATAGGACAAATCTTCAGCAATTAGACTCAAATTGCTATAACGGTCCAGTCTGGATATACACTAAGTCTGTTAGATGAAGGCTGTTTATCTCTTGACACTTAATATACCATGAATAAGATCCAGCTTTGTACGTAAATTGTTAATCCATGAATAAATAATATTCATTTTTTGAAAGTTTATGAAACCAAAGCGATCCTACCGGTTTGCCACCATGTATCAACTACTGGACACTGCCCATTTCCAACCACATTGAAGAACCACTCCCAGGCTTCTGTGTTGATAGGTTCTCCCACTGCAAGGGACAGAAAAAGCAAGCAGGCCATAAGAAAGAAATAATGTCTCAAGCCTTAAACCTCAACAGAAATATATCGCATCTCTGCCTGGTTGACTTTAAATCCTCTCTATCTTCTCTATAAGATGTGGTGTATATGTATATATAACTCTTGACCTGGCCAATGTTTTATTTATTTATTTATTTATTTACTATATTTGTATACCGTTCTTCTTAGCCCTCAGGCGACTCAGAGCAGTTACCAATAGCAAAATTCAATGTTCAAAAACATCATAAAACAGTTAAAAACAATTAAAACGGTAGCATAATAAACAATCAATATAAATCAATAAAACATCTCATTAGTGTCTCATAGTTTTATTTCTGTTCATGAGAAGAGCCATTCTACTCACACCAGGGCAAGCAAATTCCCTCCGGAAAACCCACCAGCAAGAAGAGTGCAACAGCAGACTCCCATCTATGCTCCCCAGCAACTGATATACAAAAGGATGCATACTGAAAAGCATATATATTCATCATGACAAGTAGCTACCACTATCCCCATTCCCCATTAATTTATATGCCATTGGTCAATCTCCTGAGAATTTTTTGTCAACAAATACAATGATGAAGACCTAGCTGATTGGTTCAATACCCACCTGATCCAAGGATTTTGAGGGAAGATCTGTCATATTTCTTTACCCAGTTATCTCCATGGCTAAGCAGGAGGCGAATAGCTGTAGGGGCTCCATAGAACTGATTTATCTTTAATCTCTCCACAGTTTCCCAGTAACGCCCTGAAATAAGAAAAAAATATCATCCTAAAGCACATGTGTCAAGCTCAAGGTCCATGTCATTTTATGTGGCCCTCCATATGCTGGACTACAACTCCTGTATTCCTCATCATTAGACATCATGACTAGAGCTGATGAGAGCTGTGATACAGTGACATCTGCAAGGCTGCAGTCAAGATCATGGAATTTAAATTGAGAAACAAGGCCTGTGGATATGATGTCTGACTTTAAAATGTCCTTTGATATTTCCCCAACTTTAGAGCCATAAGTGCTGTTGGGTTGCAATCTCCATTATCTCCAGTCCACATGATGTATAATCAAAAGTGATGGGAGTGGTCATTCAATAACAAATTGGGTAAAAACTAAAGAGCACTGACCACTATGTAAAAAAAAATTATAGTTGGCTTTTTGTATCCACAGATTCTCCATGTATGGATTCAATGGCCTTTTGAAGACAACCGTAAGGCTTATGTGCCCTCAATGAAAATGAGTTTGTCATCCCTGCCCTAAAGCTACAAGCCTGGGATCCTGTTGATAACTTATTCTGGTCAAAGTCATGGCAATATTAGCCCTTGTTCAATGGGGCAGATCAGATAGAATCAAAAGCCATCTCCATATGGGAGAAAAAGAGGCTAAGATTGGTAACCTTATATCAGGTTGTTTTTTTTTTCATGTCAGAAGTGACTTGAGAAACTGTATGTCGCTTCTGATGTGAGAAAAGTGGCCGTCTGCAAGGATGTTACCCAGGCTACGCCCGGATGTGTTATCATCCTGTGGGAGGCTTCTTTCATGTCCCTGCATGAGTGGTTGGAGCTGACAGATGGGAGCTCACCCCATCTCACGGATTTGAACCACCAACCTTCAGGTCAGCAGTTCAACCGGCACAAGAGTTTAACCCATTGCACCACCGCAGCTCACCTTATATCACTGAAATATTGTAATCAATGAAAGTGCATTGTGACAGACAGAGCATCCCACAAGATGTAGAATTTGCTGCTGGCCCCATTATTGCAATGACATGGTGCAAATAGCTAAGTCTCTGCTCACCTCTAAAGAATACAAGGATTGTACAACATCACAATTCATCTTTAATGTTCATTAGTCAGTTTACAATGACATAAATACCTGACAGGATGCCAGTATATCTATATTTACCTGGGTTAGGGTAGAGTGGAGTGCTCTCAAAAAGGACCGTTGTTGCTCCATTGCACAAAGGTCCATAGACCACATAACTGTGTCCTGTGATCCAACCAATGTCGGCCACACAGCAGAAAACATCTCCATCATGGTAGTCAAACACATACTGCAGGGAAATTAGTAAATGAAGATTTAATTTCCTCCCCTTCCAGTAACCTTATATAACAACTCTTGGGTAGAAGTGTTCTCTTGTTGGGGTATTACTATGTATTGGTTACTGTAAAACTTGCTTAACATTATACCACCCTTCTCTGACCTGATATCTGTTAAGGTATACAGAAAACTGGGTGAGTTTTTGCAAGGATCAACAGCAAGGTTGAGGTAGATGTATGTGTAAAGAAAGAAAGGGTCCACATGCAGGTATGTTGCATGGGTTAATAGTGATTTCTCTTGCTGCAATCAGTAGGGTATAACTACAGAGGTTTAAGTATGCCATTTTGAGCTCTTTATTTATTTATTTATTTATTTATTTTATTTACTTTACTTATATACCGCTGTTCTCAGCCCGAAGGCGACTCACGGCGGTTCATAACAAATAAGAACAGCAAAAATTCAATGCTACAGTGTAAAAAACAGTTAACAACCTAACACATTACACAATTAATAAACAATTACTACAATAACCATTCACTTTACAAATTGCTGTTGAGGGTATCAAGCTCTGTTATTTTTCTCCTGCCGAGAGTTGATGAAACGCTGCTGAAAAGAGTAAAAGAATTTTATTTTTGCACAAACCTAGTGCGACCCTGGTGTCATTCTATCTTCAAGGGCACTGCAGTTGGACTTTCCGTTTGGTGCTATAGAGCAGTGGTTCCCAACCTGTGGTTCATGGACCACCAGTGGTCCACAAGAACTAAAATATAGTCCGCAGCCAAACTGTTGTAATGAGAGCAACTGGTCTCACAAAACCCTCTTGTAGTGCTGAGGCTTATTAAACATGGTTTTCTGTGGGCAAGCAGATAGCAACTACTGGATGACATATGTTCTGTATCAGAAACTAGAGCTGATTCCCAAATAACCAGATTGAATCTAAAGTTGACCAAAAACTGATTCGTAACCCTTTTGGTACTAATGTTGGAGAGTGGTCCCTGGTCGAAGTGGTCCCTGGTCAAAAAAGGTTGGGAACCACTGCTATAGAGGGACAGATTGTTTTCTGGCACTAAACGTAACAATATAAACTAGAGCTACTAGACTAACACAACCATCATCTCCAGGCTGTATAGCCAATTGCTGGGCTACTGGGATGATGAGAGCAGTAGTCCAAAACAACAAGAAGGTCTTACATTAGATGTGCCACATTACCTGTTTCTCTTCCCATAAAATATATGATATACCTAGATTAAAAACACCACTGCACTTTACCATATATTTCTACTAGGTAGCCAGCATATATATTTTATGATGAGAAACATAATCCATGCTGCATACTGTGATTATCTCAAGAGGTTTTCCAAATAAAACCTCCATTGTATATTTCCCAGGTTACAACAGGAGAGGAGTAAAATAGATCCTACAGAGAGAGAAAGGCAGGATATAAAATAATAATTTAAGAAAACTGACAATTATGAGTCAGAACTCTTGACAGAAGTTTCTCTACTGAGATGAAAAGAGAAAGTTACAACTTTTTAAAGCAATCTTTTGAAGAAAACAGAAGCAGCAGGAACACTGAAAAAACAAATGTTGGAATGTTACAGATAACTAATCTGCAGTGTTGATCATTTGTTCCCCTGAGCAATTTTCAGTCAGTAGCAGAAATCAGACCAGGATCTTCTGATATGCCAGTTTTGTTCAAATTTGCGATTCCTGCACTGCATTATGGGTATCAACTCAAGCACTCCCATCTCATGCACCCAGTGCCTGCAAGTGCACTTAGCAATCATGCAGAAACTTTCCAAATTCAGGAGAGACACTCTGATTTCCTTCACTGAACAAATGCTGGCTTTGGATAGTCCACCAGGTCAGTCCTATTCATTCGGACCAATAACATTATTATTTTTCAGACTCAGTTCTTTACATGGAAGTTACTACAGAGAGGATGAAAGGAGGATGTTGCCCCCAGTAAGAATTCAGCACCGCAAAATGGAATTTACCTTCAGTACCTCCACATTTCTAACATAAGAGTCATTGAAAATATCCGCTGATAGCATAAAAATATAGGCTTGGTGGCCAAAGAAAAAAGGCGGACAAGGTTACTGACAAAATTGAACACAACAAATTTAAGAGTTCCAGGTGTGAACTAGTTCAAGGTTTCACATTCTACATAGCTAGAAATTTGAAGAATGGTGGGAAATTTCATAGAATGGCAGAATTCTCATTGGGAAACAATGCCCTCATTTGCCCTCATCTTTATCTCCACCCCTGCTTTCCTAACTACCTGTTGTGCTAGAACAAACATTCACAATAAATAGACAGTTTTGTCTTTCATGCATGCCTTGCTATTTTATGTCCTGCCTGCTTTTCTAGGTTCTCGGCTCTTGCTTCTGTAGTGGTTATTGAGGGGGGACGGGGCTCTCTATCCCCACCACCACAATCAGCCCCTAAGTTCACTATTGGGTCTGTTGCAACAATCTCATTCTTTTGACCACAGATAAGGGTTCCAGTTCAGATAAGAGTTTAGGCAAAGGGGAGTGTGGGTGAAAGGTCAGTGTGCATTTTGCAATCGACTCTTTCCATTCTTGCTCATTTAGAAATAAAGGTATTATTATGAAGAGCAAAGGCCAGGAATTCAGTTTACACAGTCACGTGATTTTTAATGGCTGCTGAAACTAAAGGCAGGACTATACTTGGCAATGAAAGTTTTGTGATAAGTGTCCCAGCATTTGGGGTTTTGTTTTCAATGAAGTCATAACAGCTAATGGATTGCTCAATGAACCACTGTTGTAACCTAAATTGTCTTTGTATTGTCTAAGGCTTTCATGGCCGGAATCACTGGGTTGTTGTAGGTTTTTTCGGGCTATATGGCCGTGGTCTAGAGGCATTCTCTCCTGACGTTTCGCCTGCATCTATGGCAAGCATCCTCAGAGGTAGTGAGGTCTGTTGGAACTAGGGAAAAGGGTTTATATATCTGTGGAATGACCAGGGTGAGACAACGGACTCTTGTCTGCTGGAGTTAGATGTGAATGTTTCAACTGATCACCTTGATTAGCATATAATGGCCTGACAATGCCTGGAGCCAACTTTTGTTGAGAGGTGATGAGATGTCCTTTTTTGTTTCCTCTCTGTTGTTGTGCTGTTGCAATTTTAGAGTTTTTTATTACTGGTAGCCAGATTTTGTTCATTTCATGGTTTCCTCCTTTCTGTTGAAATTGTCCACATGCTTGTGTATTTCAATGCCTTCTCTGTGTAGTCTGACATGGTGATTGTGAGAGTGGTCCAGCATTTCTGTGTTCTCAAATAATATGCTGTGTCCAGGTTGGTTCATCAGGTGCTCTGCTATGGCTGACTTCTCTGGTTGAAGTAGTCTGCAGTGCCTTTCATGCCCCTTGATTCGTGTTTGGGCACTGCGTTTGGTGGTCCCTATGTATACTTGTCCACAGCTGCATGGTACATGGTAGACTCCTCCAGAAGTGAGAGGATCCCTCTTGTCCTTTGCTGAACATAGCATTTGTTGGATTTTCTTGGTGGGTCTGTAGATAGTTTGTATGTTGTGTTTCCTCATCAGCTTCCCTATGCGGTCAGTGGTTCCCTTGATGTATGGCAAGACTACCTTTCCTCTGGGTGGACCAAAAAAAACCCTAAAACAATGCATAAAATAAATACACAATACAATACAAAATAAAACAAATAGTATATAAAACAAAGTTTGAGCTCAAAATAGCACCTAATAAAACTGTGGCATAGACACCAAGAACCGGAAAGTCCTGGCCCTTGAGTGCTCTAACTGGAGGTCAGCTGTGACCAGCAGTGCTGTGGAATTCAAAGAGACACGAACAAAGGGTGAAAGAGAGAAATGTGCCATGAGGAAGGCGTGTCAAGCCAACCCTGACTGGGACTGTGCAGTGTGCATAGGAATTCATTCGTGCTTTTTTCAAATTATAATCCGGACCTCCAACAATTTGAGGGACTGTGACCTGGCCCTCTGTTTAAAAGTCTGAGGACCCCTGCTCTATGAAATTCATGGGGTCTGTATAAGTCAATAGGCAACTTGAAGGCACATGCATACACATATCTCCAATGTAATTCCTGAAATAATTACCATTCAAGCCTGTACAGTCTTGATGGGGAAATATGGCATATATGCCTCTGGGTAAGTCATGACTTTCCAAGCTTCAAGCACTGTTTGATGCCATGTTCTGGATACCTGTCATCTTTTCAGTTTCCTTTACAAGGGCTGACATTTTACTAGTTAGTTCCAATTGGAGTAGACACATTCAGCCAATAGTTGAATAGTGAATCGGCACATGGGTAAATCAATATACCTACTGTAGTCAGGACTAACAATAGAAATTAGAACAGAGTTTATTTATTTATACGCTTGTATACCGCTAATATCTCAGCCTAAGTCGGCGACTCATTGCGGTTTACAACATTTAAAAAACAGTATTCAGTTTAAAAGCATAAAACACATATACAATACAAATTATTGGGCCACCAATAATAATCCCATGCATCTCATAACTGGAATCGCAGTCCAAAATTCATCGTCCATGATTACCAATCCTTTAGTCATCAAAATTCGTTGCAACGGATTAACCGAATGCTTGTTTAAACATCCATGTCTTCAATCTATTCCGAAACACCATCAGCGAGGGGGCTGATCGTACCTCTATGGGGAGGGTGTTCCAAAGCCGAGGGGCCACCACAGAAAAGGCCCTGTCTCTCGTTCCCGCCAGCCGCATGTGTGAAGCCGGCAGGATAGAGAGCAGGGACTCCCCAGAAGACCTTAGGGTCCTGGTGGGCTGATAGGCTGCGATACGTTCGGATAGATAAGTTGGGCCAGAACCGTTTAGGGCT
>NW_026844366.1:42454315-42880486 GCF_025583915.1 Anolis sagrei ordinatus
CACATCCTCGGATTGAACCAATTGAAATGAATCCATCAAAACCGGACAAGCAGATGCTCGTGTTACATCCTTGTTTGGCAATGCTATGCTAGCTACATGGCTGCAACGCCTAGAATTGGAAGAAAGAAACGGAAGAATTGAAGACGCCTTGATAATATCAGTCAGGACTTAAGAAATAGACAGAATAAGAAAGACAAGAAAGTGAACTCCTCCATATGACCCTATCTATCTCTCTCACACACTATTGCCTCCACCCTTACAGTCACATAACCCTCAGCACAGATTAAATGTCCCTTAGAGTCCTTATGGAATGTGTAGTATCTTCATTACCAATGAAGTTGCAGAGGGCAGGCAAAAAGGGAGAGTCAGCAATAAGGAAATATATAATCCCTTTCCAAGAATGCAGATTGTCTTAGCCATTTAGTTAAACTGGTCTTGGCCACATAGGCTAAACATCAACATCCATACATTATTTATTTATCGTATCAGAAGTAAACCAAGGGTACAGTTGATATGTATTTAAAAAAACACAAAGTTTAAAAACTTGGCATTATATTAAATGTCCTTTGACCAGTAGCTGGCCCCTTGGAGTGCCTCTGGTGATGCTATAAGGAGATCCTCCACTATGCATGTGGCAGGGCTCAGACTGCATTGTAATAGGTGGTCTGTGGTTTGCTCTTCTCCACACTCGCATGTCGTGGACTTCACTTTGCGGCCCCATTTCCTAAGGTTGGCTCTGCATCTTGTGGTGCCAGAACACAGTCTGTTCAGCACCTTTCAAGTCACCCAGTCTTCTGTGTGGCCAAGGATGAGTCTCTCATTCAGTATCAGCCATGGATTGAGGTTCCAGGTTTTTGCCTGCCACTTTTGGACTCTCACTTGCTGAGATGTTTCTCTGAGTATCTCTGTAGATCTTAGAAAATTATTTCTTGATTTAAGGCGTTAGCTTGCTGGCTGATATACAAACAGAGGATGCACCGAAGATGTCACTGCTTTGACATGACAGAAGCCTCCCCGCAGGATTGCAACGGCTCTGGGCGTCCCCTGTGCAATGTCTTTGTAGACAGCTGATTCTCTCGCATCAGAAGCAACCAGAAGCAACCAGAATCTATACATAATATTCACCAAATCATTTTATATGGCTTCATGGATGCCTTCCCAACTAGACTCTAATTTCAACTAGCAGCGTTACCATACGTAGTTTCCGACTGATACTTGAGTACAACTCTCATCATTCCTAGTCAACATGACTCCTTTGAAGAGAGTTCAACTTCCTTCTAAATAAATTGACAAAAACATTCGGTTACGTAAAATCTTTTTATATTTTGTAGGCAATTGTTATCCAGTGAACTCCGATGGGCAGCTTTTTTTTTTTTTACTGTAACAAGTGACACTAGTTTTAATGACACTGCCCACTGAACCTTGGTTTTTCAAAGGTTTTGAAAAGGTTATTTGTTTTGACTACAAGATCCAGACAATAAGAGGAGGAAAAATGTCACATCACCAGTTGGGGTACTAATTTTCATTATCTTCTACAGATAATTTTACATTTTTGTGTCATCTTTACCTTGTGTGTGAGAGCAGCATATAGCAAGTAGCCTCCTTGTGAGTGGACCAGTCCTTTGGGCTTCCCAGTACTTCCTGATGTATAGAGAAGGAACAAGAAATCTTCACTCTCCAAGGCAACCGGTTCACAGTTTGCATCCTCTTTCACCATCTCCTGTCACAAGAAGCAGAAAATCAATCCCTCTTAAGACTCTTTGACACTACACAATTACAGCAAAGTGGAAATACTTTGATTTCCATGGGTCCATCCTATGATATCCTGGAGTTTGTAGTTTTATGAATTAATTAGAGAATTCTCTACTGGCAAGCTTGAAAACCTCCCTAAACTATAAACCTCAGGATTATGTAGGATGCAGTCAAAGCATTTGGAATGACATTTGTGATGCTGTAACTGTATAAAAGAAGCATGCTGTCTTCATAATTCCTGGTTCCCCTTTAATTCCCTTGTACAACGGCCAAACAAATAATATACAACTTTTCATTGTTTTTCATTTGGACCAAAGTGAGTGAGAAAAGAGTTCAGCCTTCCCCACACATTGAGATCCATTAGAAAACCCACCTCATATATCAGATTTACTGCAAATTTCTAGAGTTTGGAAAAGTTACTTTCTTTAAAAGTCTCTTAAAATGCTGAAATTTCCCAGTCAGTGGCTATTTTTGAGGAAGTCCCACTCTCTGAACCTCTGAGGAAGATAAGGGCAAGAAATGATAGATTCACCTAAGAGTTGCCATAAGTCAGAAGTGACTTGAAGGCACACAATAACAAACACCATTGGGTTGCTGTGAGTTTTCCGGGCTGTATGGCCATGTTCCAGAAGCATTCTCTCCTGATGTTTCACCCACATCTATGTCAGACATCCTCAGAGGTTGAGGGATCTTTTGGAAACTAGGCAAATGAGGTTTAGATATCTGGGAGGAAGAACTCTTGTCTGCTTGAGGCAAGTGTGAATATTGCAAATAGCCACCTTTATTAGCATGCAATGGCCTTGCAGCTTCAAAGCCTGGCTGGTTGCTACCTGGGGGAATCATTTGTTAGGAGGTGTTAGCTGGCTCAGATTTATTCTTGTCTGAAAATCAATGCTACATTCACACTTTCCTCAAACAGACAAGAGTTCTTTCTTCCACCCTGGACATTCCCCATATATAAAAACCTCATTTGCCTGGTTTCCAACAGACTCTCAACTTCTGAGGATGCCTGTCATAGAGGAGGGTGAAATGTCAGGAGGGAGTGCTTCTGGAATATGGCCATACAGCCTGGAAAACTCACAGCAACCCGGTGATTCTGGCCATGAAAGCCTTCCACCTCCTGTCTATGCATCTAAACCACCCCTGAAAGAAATTTTCTGGCCCTGCTTCCCTGCAATGAGGATGCAGTTCTCACCTCCTCTAGTGGGATGTCCAGTGCTGACACTGAAACGTTGGCATCGGTCCTCTTTGAAACAAAAACTCGCTTCACCATTGGACACATTTTAATAGCTTGGTCAACTGTCTGCTTCAACTCCACCACTTTCCCCCCTCGGATGCTTTGGTTTACTGTGATCACAGTTTCGGATTTTGCTGGAGAAAATTAAATAAAATGAATTAAATACAATAGATTACTCCTTTCCTCCTCAACTTAACTGATATTCCTTGTTTAATATAATATTGGGGATTTTTTTTTCTTTTAGGGGTAGAAATTATTCTGTTAGACAGCAACTCTCACGGGTCCACACCCCATGACTAGAAAGCTACAGTATAAAGTGTGGTTGGCAAGCATTATTATTATTATTATTATTATTATTATTATTATTATTATTATTATTAATTATACCTCACTTTATCTCCCCAAAGGGGACTCAATCCACCAGCATCTGTATTCTGGAGGCCTACATGGGCTCCAACCCTACTTCAGAAAATTCCTTCTTGGGGATGGGAGTCGGGATTCCTTCACAAATGCAGGATGGATAGACACTATATGACTTCCTAGATGGTGTTACTGAATTACAACTGACCTTAGTCTAAGCCAGTATAGCCAATAGCCAGCATAGCCAATGGCAAGAACTGATGCAAGTGACAATCTCACTATACCTTGAACAATACATTTCTCTATCACTGAGATTCTAAATTGGGTTCAGGGCCATTAGAAAAATTACTTTAACTTGCTAATATCTGTGCCTAGGGATACTTTCTTGAAAAGCAAATCTGAACGTGGAATCTAAATTGAAATTAAAATCTCTTCCACCCATGCCACTTGTTATAATATCTCCTGAACTGGCTGATGACCACCCTCTTCTTTTACCCTTCATTCTGATGGACTGAATTAACTGCTCAAGAGCTCTTGCGCTCTAACCATCTGGTACCTGGGTCACTTACTGACTTGAGCATAGGACACTCTAACACAGTAGATCTCAACTTGTGGGTCCCCAGGTGTTTTGGCCTACAACTCCCAGAAATCCCAGCCAGTTTACCAGCTGTTAGAATTTCTGGGGGCCCACAGGTTGAGAACCACTAAGCACATTTCCCAGAAGTGATGAAGAAGAATAAGGTTTGTTTTTGGTCCAAGTCACCATCTGTTCTGCCCCATGTTTCAGGTCAGTGCACAGCCAATTTCCATAAATTCAATGTGGACTTTCTCACAGAAGTATAGGTTATGCCCCTGTGAGAAAAGTCACCTCAAGAAGTTCAGGCAGCTAAGGCTTCTAAAGGTGAAATAGTCAAATATCCTACTGCCATGGAGGTCCCCTATGCAGATAATAATAATAAAATAAAAATATGTATTCCACCCTATCTTCCCGAGGGGACTCATTTCCTCAGCTCGTGAAACCTTCTTCTGAGAAGGATCTTCCTCCGCTTCTGCTTCTTCCATGTTGGTCTGTTCAAGACCACAAGTCCTTTTCATCTTCAACCTCAAGTTCCTATATTGAGACCAGCTCTCCACTGTCTAATACTCCCAGACAGAGGTCATCACCATGTCATTGGCACTGTCTTGAATCTGACCATGATTGATATGGACATGATTTTCATAGGAACAAGATTGTTAAAGGTCTTATGACAGAAGATAACTGCACTTTGGAACGATCACTCCCCAGCTTCAGAGCTTACCTGTGAGGAGTATGAGCAGGAATGGTATTGTACTCATATGGAGCATCCATTTTATCACCAGTATAGTTGACACTAGCTGATATTGCCATCATTGTAATCCACTTGACTATCAATAAAATTGACAGATCTGAAGGTACCAGCCACAGGTGCAAACAAAACATCAGGATAAAATGCTGCTAGAACAGGCGATACAGTCCAGAAACCACACAACACTCATTTACACAATAGTCATTTACACCATGCTTCAGCACCATCAGAGTTAGTAACAAGCAGGCAAAGTTCTTTGGATCCAGAAAGCAGTGCTTCCCAGTTTCTACATTCAACCACTGAACCTCTAGATCAGCTCTCCCGTTTGATATTTCATTGTAATTCTCAGTCTCACTTTTGGGGCAGCATCCTGAATAGCATGATCCAGAGTTACCTTACCATTCCCTCCCCAAACTCAGTCCACAGCATTGATGGCCCCAATTTGGCCACCTTATTTACCTCACTCGCCATATCATCCAAAATGCAGTTAGTGAGCATGTTCCTTGTGATTCATCCACACAGGATCATTCCAAGTCAAATTTTTTTCTCTGTTTCATTGAATATGCCACTAATGCATACTCCTCCAACAACTCTGAGGTCTATTTCCTTGACTGATGATGTCTTTGTCTTCATAGAGCAGCTTTTAAGGAAGGTTCGAGCCCTCGAGTCATAAATTAAACGTAATAGGATGGGCTTTCAGACCTGATCTGTCTTCAGGTTCAGAGTTGCCAACACTAGGGTACATTCTGTTGCTGCAATTCTTTCCTTAAAGTTGCATGCAGATCTTGGGATACTCCTTCTACCATATAGGTTAAAGGTAAAGGTTTTCCCCTGACATGAAGTCCAGTTGTGCCCGACTCTGGGGGTTGGTGCTCATCTCCATTTCTAAGCCGAAGAACCAGTGCTGTCCATAGAAACCTCCAAGGTCATGTGGCCAGCATGACTACATGGAGTGCCATTACTCACATTTGCATGTTTTTGAACTGCTAGGTTGGAAGAAGCTGGGGCTAACAGCTCATGCCACTCCCTGGATTCAAACCTGCAACCTTTCGGTGAGCAAATACAGCAGCTCAGCGGTTTAACCCACTGCGCCACCAGTGGCTCCACCCATATAGTCCACATCTAAGAAAATCTACAGACTGTATAGTTTAGCAGCATTGATATAGTTTTCAACTTCTCGTGTTTTAAAGGAATTTTATACTATTTTTAATTATTGATGTTTTAATATAACAGTTTATTTGATTGTTTTTCAACTTTGGTATCATATGGCTTAGCTGTTGCTTGTTTTAACTTTATTGTATGCTACCTTGACAGGAGAAATGCAGAATATTAATTAATTAAAATGCTTACTTAGCACTAAGAACCAAATGCTTTCATTCAGAAAATACATTTCTCAATGAAAAATATGAAGTGTGTCCTCTCACATTCTTAGGGTTTCCTAAGTGAGAAATCCTTTTAGCCTAAAGGATTATTTTCCCAGACTTTTCTATTAAAAGATGGCTCAAGTAAGAACTAAGTATTAGGGAGACTCACTCATGCTTAATCACTCCTTTTGTGGATTCAGCTGGTCATTGACAAGGGGCTGCTAGCAGAAAGATAAGGAAAAGGACACACCCAGTCTGCAAAAAAGAACTTCTTACCATCTTGGATCCTGTCTGCCAAAGCAACAGAACTGAATCCAGCAAAGACCACTGTATGTATTGCTCCAATTCGGGCACAGGCCAACATACTCATCACAGCCATTGGACATGGAGGCATGTAAATCACAACTCTGTCACCCTTCTTCACTCCCTGTCGCTTCAAGGTGTTTGCAAGGCGGCATGTCATCTCCAGCAGTTCTCTGTCCAAAAGAAACACCCAATAATGTCGATATAATCTGCTTTATTATTTCACCGGGCTCCTTCAATGCATGATAAAGAATGACAAGGATTATGGGATGGAATATATTTGATCCATTCATTTTCCTCTACCATTTAAGATGTATGGGGAGGACCCCTTCTAGAGATCTTGAAATATAATTCTAGTCAGGGTAGATACTACTGGATGAGATGGAATATTTTAGATGGAATAAAGTACCAGCACCTTTGATGGCATAATGTAAGAGCTGTGGAATACATTTTACATGTTAAAATTTCCATTCACATATATTCAAAAAGAGAACAAGGTGAAATAAGTAGGTAATGACCTGTATGTAATTCGTTCCTCTTGCCCAGGTTCATCTTTCTCCCAGATCAGGGCCACTTTATTTGGAGCTTGGTGGACATGCCGGTCCAAGCAGTTGACTGAAATAATAATAATAATAATAATAATAATAATAATAATAGTAATAATAATAATACTTTATTTATACCCCACCACCATCTCTCCAATGGGGACTCAGAGCAGCTTACATGAGGCCAAGCCCAGACACCAATTACATAAAATAGAACCGAAAACGCAAACAACAAACAACAACAACGTAATTACATAAAACATATGAAAACATAGCAATATAAAATTACAATAGGCACAATCACAATGTCAATGGGCGGGCTACATGTAATGAATAAAATAAAGGCTGATTAAAAACTGATTAAAAACTCAGGCGAGATAAGGAAGAAACAAATTATTTGCGGAGGAGGGTTCATTATAGTGGAGGTTGTGGAATCAAGCTTTCCCACAAAGGGGAGGGGGATGTATTCCAATGACAAAAACGTTTAGGCTGAACACTAGTGTGAGGATGTAAATCTATTCATCAAATGCGCAGCGGAAGAGCCAGGTTTTAAGGTTCTTTTTAAAGGTTTCTAGGTAGGGGCTTTCCTAATCTCTCCAGGTAGTGAGTTCCAGAAAAGACAGTTCTCATTATTCTCTCATCTGTGCTCTTTTATTTTAATCTTCTGATGGTCTAGCTTCGTTCTAAAGAAAGTTAAAGAAAAATGCAAAATTTCTGGAAGCTCCGAAGTGAATCCCATGGTATATTGACCCACATTAATAGCACAGGAGCAATTGTATCAATGACCCCTGGTGGCGCAATGGGTTAAACCCTTGTGCCAGCAGGACTGTTGACCAACAGGTCAGCGGTGCAAATCTGGGGATAGCAGGTTGAGCTCCCTCTGTCAGCTCCAGCTGCCCATGCAGTGACATGAGAGAGGCCTCCCACAAGGATGGTAAAACATCAAAAACATCAGGGCATCCCCTGGACAACGTCTCTGCAGACAGCCAATTCTCACACCAAAAGCAACTTGCAGTTTCTCAAGTCGCTCCTGACATGGTAAAAAAAAAACAATACCCTTTTCATCTCACTATTCCATAGCAAGATTGAGGATTTGGTCAAATTATCAGTCCTATGAGCTACAAAGTCCCCCAGAGTATTCAGGAATCCTTCAGTTTCTACAAGTGTCTGTGAGCAAATTATTTTGATGGGTCCTCCACCATTTCAGCTTTAGAAGCCACCATCAAGCCAACATTTATGAGGAAATAAATTATCTTATGTAAATGATCATGCTAAAGCAAGTTTTTAAATTGGGGAACCAAACGTAATTTAAATGTCATGCATTATGTTGGATGCAGAATCTGTAGATGAAAGAGTTCCAGTCATAAAAAAATACCTCACTCAGTAGAGTCCCCTGAACCTCAATGTAGCATTATCAATAGGCTGGAAGAATTGGTTTGAGAAAGATGTGCTGAAGGAATGTATTTCAACCAGCCAAACTACTTACGCTTATATTTGAATCCTATTTTTTATTTACGTCTCACTTTTCTCCCAGAATGGGATTCAAAGCTGCTTACAATAATTTTAATATATATAATTCAACATATTTTACATTTAAAAAGAAATTAAACATGCTAAAATAGTTAAAACACTGAAAGATATGTCAGCATATTTCCAATAAAACACTAAAACATTAAAATAGTTTTTATAGCATACCACTTACAAATAGACATACTAGCACTCCATTAACTATTAATCTTTCTGTTTAAAAGTCATGTTTGTACAAGTGTATAAAAACAAGTTAGTTCTGATTTGATTACCAAAGTCTAAATGCCCCATTATTAATCAATAGGTACATTTAATGAAGCCAGGTGGACTGGGGTCATCTATTGCACTGTTATCAATGCATCCATTAGAACTCCTCAAATCAAAGTTAATAATTCACACAGCACAAAATTCAATGAATTGCAAAATCCTGGTTGAATGAAAAATATGTTGCTCAACTTTGATTCACAAGGAGAGGTAGATAAGAAAGGACAAGGAGGAACAGTAGTCAATTTCTATTTGGTGGCGTAAAGTTAAACTCAAGCCAATATATTACAGAGGGTTTCTTTACTAAATAGTCAAATAACCATTTCTCAATTAATTGTTTCTCTATAGCAGACATTAGAGCAATTAGTACAGCTAAATAAATGATCAGGATTTCAGTTCATTGTGGCACACATTTGATGCTTAAGGAATTGTACATAGAGTTTAGCAGTTCAACTACATTCCTGTGAAGCTTATCACCCACTTTTCTATGTACTTTCCATGTTCTTTAAGTATTCAATATATTTTATCATATTTCTACTCTTGTGGAGAGTTGCTTACGAGTTTTGTCTGTCTAAAGAATCAAATTAACATAACTAGTCTTGGGCACTGCACCCCGTATAGCAGTGGTTCCCAATGTTTTGTTTTTTTTGACCAGGGACCACTTGACTAGGAACCACTTTGACCACGGACCACCCTCCAACATTAGTACCAAAGGGGTTACGAATCGGTTTTTGGTCAACTTTAGATTTAGTTGGGTCATTTGATTCAGAAAATTGCATTGGATAGACCACATCAGCTCTAGTTTCCGATACAGAACATATGCCATCCAGTAGTCGCCATCTCCTTGCCCACAGAAAACCATATTTAATAATCTAGAGCTAATGTTGTCTATCCAATGCAATTTTCAGAATCAGTACCCCAATTAACCCCGGGAAGAGGCCAAAAAACAAAGACACCAAGGCACCCCCGCTTTCAGGTCCCACGTGGAATGGTTCCACTCAGGGAGAGGGAGAAGGAAGAGAAGTAGCAGTCAGAAGGCTTGGTATCATGCCTTTCGTGGGTAGTCAGCCTTTCCCCTCCCGGCATCCCCATTGCTCAGCACTATAAAAGGGTTTCACGAGACCAGTTGCTCTGGTTGCAACTGTGTAGTAACAGTGAACCCGCTGACCATATTTTGTTCTTGGGGACCACTGGTGGTCCACAGACCACAGGTTGGGAACACTGCCTTATAGGGAGTACGGTACATTAAATGCTGATCTTCCTTAGTCAGAAAGATGTCTTGGGTCACTCTGGGATGAACCATCACTGATAATGCTTTCATACCACTTCCCTTCTCAATTTTACAGAATTCTCGATGCATAAATCCATAAATGAATGAACATCTCACCCACGATACAACAATCTTCCAATAAATTTGTGCAGTTGAGTAGATGGGAGAGTGAGCCAGGTGAAATGAGAGAGTGGGGCTGTTTGGGATTTTTGACTGGAGTTGATTGCTTTGACCTGCCTAAGTTGAGGAAATTAAGAAGGGGACAAAGTAACTTTGGTCGTGGCCCGGCTTGAAAGAAGAAATTACAATTGTTAGCTTAGAAACTGGGTGTGAGACAGAAACTGGAATTCAAACATGGAAAGGGTTAATCCTACTAGGCATGATGAAGTAAAAAGTGACAATGAATCTTGTGGCATTTTACAGCTTGCTTTTCATCAAGGACTGAGTAGAACAAAGTAGTCAATAGGAATGTTATGGTAGTACTGGTAGGGTTTATTGTTGTTGTTTTGCTTTGCTTTCCTTTTTCTTTTAAATACATCCAGTTACTTTACATTTGCTGCATCTCATCCTTTTGTATCTTCTCTACTTGCAGAAGATATAATAGGAGATGTGCTGTCTCTCTTTGTTTCTGTCTCTCTCCTGATGTGCTTTCCCCACTTTGGACGGCTGTTGCAGAAGACTCAGCAGAAGAACACAGTTTGCTCTCTGCCTGTGTGCTCCTCTGCAGAGAACTATCACCTGATGACAAGCCAATTCACTCCATCCAAGCACTTTTGGGAACAGCAGTTGCTGTCTCTTACGAGAGAGAATTCACACCATCCGCAAAGAACTCGCAAACACAGACAAGGAACTGCTGCACCTCCATATCAACATCAGCCAGAAGATGAATTCCCAGGACTGGGACAAAATAGACAACCTCACTTACAGGAAAATGGAGAAAAACATGGCTGTCCACACCAACAGACAAAAATAAAAATTCCACAAACGCCAAAAGCAACAGCCGAAACCAGAACTGGATACATCACGGACCATCATCAACCTGACAGACAGACAACTCTCTGAAGACCAAGTATCCATACTAGCGAAAGGAGGAACTTTGCTGTAACCGCCACCAGGATCCCAGTAGAAAACATCATTGCCAATGTTGAATCAGCAATTTATCGCCTCCCCGAGGAAGCAGAAGAAGTACGAGCAGAAACAGCAAGGATCCTGAAAAAGGCAAAACTTCCCTCCAGTAACATTACTAGGAAGGAAAGACAAGCCATCAGAGAACTGAATTCAGATCCGGATATCCTCGTTATGCCAGCAGACAAGGGGAATGCCACAGTTATCATGCATACAGAACAATACAAGGAGAAGATCAGAAAACTCCTGGACCCTACTATATACAAAAAACTCAAGCAAGACCCAACTGCCAAAATAACCAAGAAAACCAACACCCTGATTAAGAACTCCTCATAAACTTTGACATACGACAACAGCTATGTAAATCGGAAGCCCATCCACCCAGGCTTTATGGACTCCCAAAAATCCATAAGGACTCCACCCCACTCAGACCCATTGTGAGTGCCATTGGATCCCCCACATACGACCTAGCAAAATTTCTTGCTGCACAGTTACAAAGCCATATTGGGCTCACTACACACTACATCAAGGACTCAGCCCACTTCATAGAAAAAATCAGCAATCTCAAGCTAAATACAAACGACAAACTGATCAGCTTCGATGTGGTATCTCTATTTACCATGGTCCCGGTAGCAGACACCATGGCACTCATCAACCAGAGGTTCCCAGAAGACATCACGGCTCTGTTTCACCATTGTCTTACCACCAGTTACTTTCAGTGGGACAATGAATTCTACGAACAGAAAGATGGAGTAGCTATGGGGAGCCCTCTCAGCCCGGTCATCGCTAACTTCTACATGGAACACTTTGAAGAACAAGCCCTGGAGACAGCAACCAAAAAGCCCACGATATGGTTCAGATATGTGGATGACACCTTCACCATTTGGAGCCATGGAGAAGAAGAACTCAACAGGTTCCTGGACCATCTTAACAGCATCCACCCAAACATCCAGTTCACCATGGAAAAAGAAAATGAAGGAAGACTGCCTTTTCTAGATGTCCTAGTCATCCGCAAACCAGATCAACAATTGGGTCACACCGTCTACAGAAAACCCACACACACAGATAGATATCTACATAACAACTCCAACCATCACCCAAGTCAAAAAAGAAGCACCATTAAAGCCTTGGCAGACCGTGCAAAAAGAATCTGCGAACCCCACCTCCTCCAAGATGAACTGAACCACCTCAACTGGGCTCTCCAGGCCAATGGATACTCCACCTCAGACATCAGAAGAGCTGCAAGACCAAGAACAAGCCACGAGAGTAAAGACGAAGATCCACCCAGAGGAAAAGTGTTCCTGCCATACAAGGGAACCACTGACCACATAGGGAAGCTGATGAGGAAACACAACATACAAACCATCTACAGACCCACCAAGAAAATCCAACAAATGCTACGTTCAGCAAAGGACAAGAGGGATCCTCTCACCTCTGCAGGAGTCTACCGTATACCATGCAGCTGTGGACAAGTCTACATAGGGACCACCAAACGCAGCGCCCAGACACGCATCAAGGAACATGAAAGGCACTGCAGACTACTTCAACCAGAGAAGTCAGCCATAGCAGAGCACCTGATGAACCAGCCTGGACACAGCATATTATTTGAGAACACAGAAATGCTGGACCACACCAACAACCACCATGTCAGACTACACAGAGAAGCCATTGAAATCCACAAGCATGTGGACAATTTCAACAGAAAGGAAGAGACCATGAAAATGAACAAAATCTGGCTACCAGTATTAAAAAACTCTAAAATTATAACAGCTAAACAACAGAGAGGAAAAAACCAGGCACAGATTAACACCTCCCAGCAACAGATTTTCCCAGACTCAGGCAGGCCTTCAAATGCTAATGAAGGTGATCAGCTAAACATTCACACCTAACTGCAGCAGGGAAGAGCTCCTTGCCCCACCCCAGCCATTCCACAGATATATAAGCCCATTTTTCCTACTTCCAACAGACCTTCTCAACCTCTGAGGATGCTTGCCATAGATGCAGGCGAAACGTCAGGAGAAATGCCTCTAGAACATGGCTCTATAGCCCGAAAAAACCCACAAGAACCTAGTTGCTGTCTTTTCTTGTCTCTCTTTGAAGGATCTCCAATTTTATCTAGCCGGAAAAATGGGAGTGCTGATTTTATTTATTTATTTATTTATTTATTTATTTATTTATTTATTTTGGTTTAAGCCTCTTTAAAATTGGTGGTTACTTATTGCTAACTTTATGGTGACTTCACCTCTATTGAAACGCATCCCCTTGATCCCCAATGGTTCCCTATGAAACTGGCTTCCTACCTCTGTCTCAACTTACATTGAAAATATGGGAGGACATCCCCTGTGCTTATTGAGACCACCTTTACTGATGATATTGTTTTCATTTGATTAGGCTAGGGCAATCTTGTGATGCTCACCTTTATGCACAAAGTAGAAAATTGATGTTTACTTTTTGTACACAAAGAAACATGTGGTTGAAGGAAGCCGAATTCTCCACAAACCCCCATTTGACTTTCTGCAGTCCATAGCTTAGTTTAGACCAGTGGTTCCCAATCTGTGGTCCATGGACCACCAGTGCTCCTCAAGAACAAAAATATGGTCCGCAGCTTCACCATTACTACACTGTTGCCTTGAAACCACACAGCAACAAGAGTGACTGGTCTCACGAAACCCTCTTATAGTGCCAAGGCAACAGGGATATCGGGAGGGGAGAGGCTGACTACCCATGAAAGATTTTTTACTATCACATCAGCTCTAGATTATTATTTTTAAAGGCATTGAAAGCCTATGTGTAAAGTAGCCTTGAGTCCACTTTGGGGTTGAGAAGGACAGGCTATAAATAAGGTAAATAAATAAATAAATAAATATGGTTTTCTGTGGGCGAGCAGATGGCGACTACTGGATGGCATACGTTGTGTATCAGTAACTAGAGGTGGTGTGTGGTCTATCCAATGCAATTTTCTGAATCAGCACCCCAAATAACCAAACCAAACTGAAAGTTGACCAATAACTGGTTTGTAACCTTTTTGGTACTAATGTTGGAGAGTGGTGCCTGGTAAAGTGGTCCCTGGTCAAGTGGTCCCTGGTCAAAAAAAGGTTGGAAACCACTGGTTTAGACCTTTTTTATTTCTCCTAGCCATGTCTTCAGTGGCATTGAAACTGGACAGGGAAAAATGTCTGGAGGAACTAAGTGAAGGGAATAGACAAATACCACTTCTGCTCATTTAACCCATAAAACATTTTTTAAAAAAAAACAGTCACTACTCTCGGCTTTGTATCTAAATAGAGAAAACTCTTCAGCCTTTAACACAGCACTACAGTTGCCATAACAGACAGCAGTACTATTTTCTACCTCAGACTTCTAAATGACTCAAAAGACTCAAATCTCAGCATTGGATGGAGCGATGGGCTTCATTGCACTGGCTGTTTCATTATGTACTACAGCTTCTAGTGCATGTTTACATTTTTTCCCAGAAATACTCCGACTTTGTCCTGCTTTAAACAAAGTCAGGAGGTACTCCAGAGTTCGTTGAAAACTGCAAAATATCCTGGGACTTCAGGGAGGTCTGGGGAGCTTGATCAGGTCTGATTTGACCTGCTCCACTGTCTAGAGGGATGCTGCCATCATCAATTCTCTGTATGGTGTCAAATTGTTCCTATGTTGCCACCATCCTGCCTAAGGTCTTGGCTTCGTCGGTACCTCTGCTAATAGCAAAATAGGATGCCAACACAACCAGGCCAGCAAAGAATGAGAGAACTCCCCATTTACTGGTTCCTCTCCCATCTTCACCCTTCCAGTGTTCTGTCATCTTCTCAGCTGCTTATGTCCAAAGTCCCATTTAAGCATAAGCAGAACATATATTATCGTCGTTATTAAAGACAAGAAATTGTATATCAGTGAGAATAAAATGGAACTTGCATTGAAGTGTCCAAGGCTATAATAGAGAGCAAGTCAGAGAGAACAGATTTGTTTACAACTTACCAGCTACATTCAGCTGTCCTCCCAGGAACCAGGACACGTGGCCTTGCTGCAGGTTACATTTACTGACAGAATGAAAAGGACTGATCCACAAAAGTCGGCTTCTTGCTAGTGTTCCCCAGAAGGCATCTGTTTGCTCCACTGACACCTGATACAGCCCTTGGTGATCCACTGGACCAAGAAAAGACGTGGCTTCTGGCATATATGCAGCCAGGGGTCCCCTGCTCCATGCTCTGGTTTTGTAAGAAAATCTACCACCAGGGACAACTTTTTGGAAGCAAGTTCTAAGAAGAAGCCAGGCCATAATTCTGTGGTACAAGGGGGACCCTTTGCTTTAACTCAAGGCAATCTTCCAGCATAAATCCTTGCTAGAAAAAATACTATTATCTTTTTTTCCTGGCAGTATGAGATATGGATTAATTAAATCCTCCAGCACCAACTTGTAAATCCACATCCAGAGTGTCCCACGTTCTTCCTGGAAAATGTATACAGGCATTTGGAGCAAAGTAAGTAAAAGAAATCCAATCCTTTCTGGGGGAGGAGGACGATGAGTGGGATTTAGTAATGTTCAACCCGAATAACTTTTATGCAAATTTGAGCTGGTTTCTGTTCTGAAGCCAGATTGGGCTACTCCTTGTGAGCAGAACCACATTCTGTCCACATTTTTCTTCTGCATTCCTCCTCTTAACTCAACGCTCAGTGACGATATCTACAACAGATGCTAGTTATATAGGATTACAAGGCAACATTAATCTATGCACAAAGTATGGTATGCACTGAGGAATGGGATGCATAGATTGCAATGTGCCAATTCATGATAAAGGAAAGGGGAGGCGTGTTACTATTTGTATTTGCTTTTCCAACAGAACCATTACAGTAAAAGACGGCCGGGTATTTGCTTTGAGATACAACTCTTCTGACTCAATGTTTTGGTACTGTGCTCTTCTGGGAAATTCTGGGAATTCTAGGAAGCTTTACTAGGGTTTTTCCCATGAGCAGGTCAGTAACTGTAAGCAATCTTGTTGAAAAATAGCTTACTTACTGTTACCAGAATTGTTGTGGTTGTTATCATCAGTATAATTACTATTATAATCCAGCCTTTACCCTAAAATTGGAACTCAGGGTAGTAAAATTTTAAAAGATTGTAAGATATATTTAAAACATAATCAGCATTAAAATAAAAATAAACTATTAACATTATTAAAATAATACTAAATACACACTATACAACAGGCATGGGACAACTTTGGCCCTCCAGGTATTTTGGACTTCAACTCCCACAATTCCTAACAGCTGGTAGGCTGTTAGGAATTGTGGGAGTTGAAGTCCAAAACACCTGGAGGGCCAAAGTTGGCCTATACCTCCTATAAAATGACAAATAACAGTTAAACCAGTTTAACGTAACACAATGCAGCATCCTCTTAAACTGTCATAGCTTAATGCTCTGTCAGAGATAGCTAAAGATGTTGTAAAACAACAACTCACATGTTTCCATAGCATTGAGCCATGACAGGATATCAACATCCATTAATTATATAGTGTCGATGCGCGAATGGCACCATTTTGAATTTCAGATTTTTTATAGATGTGTACATCTGTACGCAATGAGCTATTTTGGAGATGGGGCCCAAGTCTAAACATGAAATTTATGTATGTTTCATATATATAAATGTGCACATGGCCTGAAGGCAATTAGAGAATCATAGAGTTGGAAGAGACCTCATGAGCCAACCAATCCAACCCCCTGCCAAGAAGCAGGAAAATTGCATTCAAAGCACCTCCGACAGATGGCCATCCAGCCTCTGTTTAAAAGCCTCCAAAGAAGGAGCCTCCACCACACTCCGAGGCAGAGAGTTCCATTGCTGAACAGCTCTCACAGTCAGGAAGTTCCTCCTAATGCTCAGATGGAATCTCCTTTCTTGTATCCCAATGACCCATGTGGACAATTTTGTACTATTTTGTATTTCAGAATTCAAGATAAGGGATGCTCAGCTTGTACTAAACTTTGATCTGGGTCCTTGCCATCGATCAGACCTAAATGCCCTAAAGACACCAGATCACTGATCTTATAAGATAAGCAGGGTAATTCCTGGTTAGTGCTTGGCTGGGAGACCACAAGAGATTGCCAGGTGCTTGCTGGTTATATTACAGAAGAAAGAGCTGTGAGTATTCCTTGCCTAAGAAAACCCTATGAAATTCACAGGGTTGCCATTAGTTGATTGGTTATTTGAAGGGGTGTATACACTTAGCAACATAGGGATGAAAATAACAAAATGTGCCCCACTAGCAATCCTTCCAAACAGGCTCTATATCCCAGGATCTGATCCTAGGTTTTCTGCTTTAAATTGGATTATATGAGTTTGCATTGCCAGACAATCTGGGATAAACAGAAAACCTGGGATCAGATCCTGGGGTATATGGCCTGTCTGGAAGGGTCCTATGGAAAAGTAGGCAATTCCTATTTTTCAGAGGGAAGTTATTTATATTTTTGTTAGATAAATCCTGCCCTCTAGTGGAACCACAAAGGGATGCATCCTTATTACTGATGTTTTAACATTTCAGAGTTACAGCTGGATTCTGATGAAAAGGCAAAAACTAAGGACAGAGAAAGATTCTTTCTTGAAAGAAGAACCACAGAAGACAATCAAAATGGTCCTGATTCACTGTTTCTGGTCTACAGATTTGATGCAACTCTGCAGGTAGACTAGAATTCTTCTCATCCATCCCACCATTTCGGTTTCGGTGCCCATCATTCCTCTCTCCAACATGGATTGGTGATGAAATTTGAAGACACCATTGTTATGTTTTGTTTTGTTTATAGTTATAAAAAGATATCCCTCTTTTTCTAATATTCTACAGCTCACGATGCTACACAAGTGTAAGGTTTTTTGTGTCAAGTGAATGAAGAACAAGAATTTGGTGCACACTCTACTTGGTTATTGTTGTATTACATGAACTTTTCCAAGGTTTATGTGGTGTTGGTGTGCAAGTGTTTCAGTCTTGATTATGCTGCATTCCTCAGGTAGCAGTGTAAGAATTGTATAGGATTACCTGGTTGAAAACTGGAGATAGCTTCTGTACCTTTAGTAATTGTTAGAAGAGGATATTATCTGGTTGAGTAAGGAGCAACGCCTTCTCAAATTCCCTCTTCTACACAAGCATTCACAAGATACAGGATCCCTCCCCAATTTTAATTCTCACAACCCTATAGGTAAGCCAAGTTTCACAAAACCACAAAAGCAAATTTTAGTACTCTACCATAAAACTATAGCTTCTAACAGGTGGTTCCAACCTGGTTTTTAGGTGTATATAGCTCACATTAACCAAACTTTGTCTGATTTCAGTTCAAAATTATGTCAAGTCATGCTGTCACAAGTCCCTAAAGTGTGAAATATTGTGTTCAGACAAAAAGGAAAACAATGTACTTGCAATTTTGTTCTTTAGTCGTGCATACTTGCTAGAGACCTTTTAAAACACAAAATGTTACGTTGGTTTTTCCACTTTCTTTTTTATCCCAGGCATGAGGGGAAAGAGTGAATTTATGAAAAGCAAAATACTATTGCAGGATATGGGGTTTGCATCCTGTCTCTATTGTTGCAGGCAGCTTTGGGCTTGGATTGGGCCCCAGATATACACATGAGAGTAAATAAGAAATTCATGTTTAGCTACATGCTCCGGATTTACCTTTAAGTCTCACTCCTATGCATTTTTGCTTGGAAGCAAGTCTCACTGAAGGCAATGGTAGTTAGCTACTAGGCTAGTAACTAGAGCAGCTATAGGGAGTACACAATGCCCCTATTAAAGCAGCTCCATTGGTTTCTGGTCTTAATTCAAAATAAAGGTCATTACCTATAAAGCCCTAAACTGTTTGGGCCCTGTCTATCTTTGTGACTGCCCCCCCCCCCCAATGTACTTGTGTTGGTGGGGACGAGGGAGAGGACCTTCTCAGTGGTAGCCCCCCCCCCGGGCTTTGAACAACCTCCCCAGGGAGATTAGGCAGGTCCCACACTGTCCTTCTGTAGGGATCTGAAGACTCGGATGTTTAAACAAGACTTTTGAGAACATTAGTCCCAGTGGTCCGCAATAAATGACACAACACTACACCTTCATCCCATGCCCTTGTTCCTTAGCTACAATCTGCACAGTCCCGTCCCCTTAACTTGTTTACAGTCTGGCCATGTCCTATGATAGTTGTCACCATAGGTTTTGGGCATTGTCCTGAGTTTTTAAATTGTTGTTTTATATACTATATGGTTTACTTTATTGTATTTACTGTGTGTTTATTTTATGCTCTGTTTTAGGCACTTTGTACCATACATAAGCCGCTCTGAGTCCCTTCAGGGAGATGGAGGCAGGGTACAAAAATAAAGTTATTATTATTAGTATTATTATTGTATTGTCGAAGGCTTTCATGGCCGGAATCACTCAGTTCTTGTGGATTTTTTCGGGCTATATGGCCATGTTCTAGAGGCATTTCTCCTGACGTTTCGCCTGCATCTATGGCAAGCTTCCTCAGAGGTGAGGTCTGCTGGAGCTGGGAAAAAAGGGGTTTATATATCTGTGGAATGACCAGGGTGAGACAAAAGGCTTTTGTAAGTTGGGTTGGGTGGGAATCTTTCAACTGACCACCTGATTAGCATACAATGGGCTGACTGCCTGGAGCAAACTCTTCTTGAAGGGTGATTAGATGTCCCTGCCTGTTTTTCTCCCTGCTGTTTTTGCTGTTGCAATTTTAGAATTTTTTAATACTGGTAGCCAGCCAAACCATGAAAATGAACAAAATCTGGCTACCAGTATTAAAAAATTCTAAAATTGCAACAGCAAAAACAGCAGGGAGAAAAACAGGCAGGGACATCTAATCACCCTTCAAGAAGAGTTTGCTCCAGGCACAGTCAGCCCATTGTATGCTAATCAGGTGGTCAGTTGAAAGATTCACACCCAACCCAACTTACAAAAGCCTAGATTCGGACTAGATTCGGTGTTGTTTGACCTAAATGTTGATCCACTGGGAGGAAAGTTGGGGTAGGATCGTTATAACTGCTAAATCCATCAGTTTACAGGTTATACTCAATGTACTCATACTAAGAATCAACAATGGACTATTCCAAATCTATCCTGGCTTACTAAAAAGAAGTATGTCTGGAGATAGCAGCAATTAGATCTACTGGCAATCCATTATGGAAAAACAAGAATCTTGCAGAATACCATTTGCCTGTCTTCAAATTGTGCTATCTGTAAAACTAAATAGTGGTCAGGTCAGTTGGGAGAAATAAGCATTTAATTTTCCTCTTGTCTCTTTAAGCTTGGTGTTATGGCACTCTGAATACTAAAGTATCAACAATTTGGCAAATCTGTTTGAGGGTGCCTTGTCCCTAAAGCCTGACAGCCCTGAATAGATCTACCTTCATATTATTTGAAGTTTGGGTCTTTTATATTTTTCTTCTCTTTTGCCAGAGTAAGAATTCGGGTCTCCTCTAAACTGCCGTATAATAGTTTCATAATGCAGTTTTATATAATGCAATTCCACGCAGTTAAACTGCATTGTGAAACCACATTATAAATGGCAATGTCAATGGGGCCTCAGATACCCCATGATTTACCATACCACAGACTTCAAGCTACATTACACATTGTGAATTCCACACTTCATCCTATATGAGTGAATGCATGGCTTCTGGAAGAACTGGACATGCCCAGTCCTATGATGCATAATTCAGATCCGTGGGTTTGGCTAAGCGAGGGTCCATCAGAACAGCCTTATAACTTTGTTCCTCAGAGTACTCTACTAGCTTCAAACAGTTTCAACTGCAAAACAATGTGCTAATAATAAAGGTCTGTCACCTAGTGACTGATTATGGTACTGTAGTCCTCAAACACATCACGATATTCAAATAAAGTCACTGAATAATTAGTTTAAATCCCAAAGTGCACACATCTAAGATTGCTATAGCACATGTGCCAAGTTTCAGATGTTTAGGCATTATGGTTTTAGACCTATGTGAGAGAGAGAGAGAGAGAGAGAGAGAGGGAGGGAGAGGGAGAGGGAGAGGGAGAGGCCTTTATAAGTAAAGTGGCAAGAACACAGAATTCAGAATACCCAATGAAAACCTATTTGAAATTATGCTGAACTATGAATGTTGTGGAGGTTTATAATTTCCTCAGAGGCTTGTGCATTCAGTACCTTCATTGTTCTTATAGTTCCCTGCTTGTTTTTTGTTTTTAATGTTTTTATGACAGTGCCCATCACAGTACATGATCAGTCTGAACTATATACATGGTACAGATATATCAAGAGATCTAAGCTATCCATTTTCCCCATCCTCATCCTTTAAGTGCATTACAGTATAATGTTTGCCAATCTTTAGTTCAGTTTTATTCTGATTTATCTTTACAGAAAATGGCACCAAAAAAATCACAGGTTTCAAATGACTAATTGTTACAATTTTGTATCTTAAACACCTCAAATACCAACTTTTCTCACCATATGTACATTATTTACATACCATGGTCTATAATCTAACACACCAAATAACGGGGGGGGGGGGGGATAGATAAGGATTATGTGGGAAGGAGAGATTTAATCATAAAGAAATAAACAGCAACTTCAGGTAAAAAGATCTTTGTTGCAAATAAAAATAGGAAAGGATATGTGAGCCTTCATAGAAGAATAGAAGAGGATGTCACTATGGAAGTGAGTGAATTTCTTTATGACAGTGTATCATATTAATGTTTTTGAAAGCCATTGGCTATGTGAAGCTTTGTTGTTGTTGTTTTTGGATTTGGAGTATCAAATAAGTGCTTTACTTCATTTTAGTGGCATTGAACAGTTTTGTTACTGATGTTCAACTAATATTTAACTGTACATGATAGAGATAGGTGAAGTGCACACAAACAGCTTGTCCTATGTAGATTGTTTTGCAATCTATCCTTATCATTTGCAAGCAAATACCAGTAATGTGTACCTTTGAATAACTGAGTGATCAAACTCCATTGGGAAGACTTCTATATAATATTAAGCATGAGGCATCACTATGATACCAGTTCACACATTCATTTGAGAGTCAAATGCTGTTCCAACACAGTTCCACCCTCAAAACGTGGCTATTTCTTGACTTCTATTTGAGAACCATGATGTTACTTACAAGATTACAGAGCACAAGCCCAGCCTTAAACTGGGACAAGGTTCACAAACTGGTACTCAATACTGGGTATAAACCCATAGAATAAGATAAGTTACATAGTGCATGGACAATGCATTTCCCTTGACGTGTCAACAAACCACGCAGATCCTATATGTCCAAATTTGGGAGGAAGGAGCAAAGCTCCAATGTCAGACAATATAACCTCCAACGTGCCTTGACACATTTGTTTCAGAAATTAAGCACTCCTTTCCAACTTCAGTGCTCTCTCAGGAAAGAAACATGGAAAATTTAGTTCAGTACAATGGAATACCGCATTGTTTCAAGAGATTTTTCTCTAAAGTGATATTGGTCAAGTGGAGTGGGGGATAGCAATGCTACCTGAGCAATATAGGTGAGTATTTTGGGATAGTACAATCTGGATGGCACAAATGAGCAATTTTTTCTGCAAGGGAAATTCACATTGCACTAAAAGGGTATCTGGGCCTCTTTCATCAACAATTTTGATATTGCCATGAAGGCGAGGCTCGCTATGAGGTAGGGTTGTCACCTGGCCAGTTTTAGATTTGGCCTGATGTTAGGAAGAGGGAATGACTTTCTTTTTAAACAAGCTTCAATGCTAGGCAACGAGCAGTTTAAAACACGCATATATTTACATAAATTAATGTATAAATATGAAAAGGGTCATTCTTCCCTGGGAAAGCTAAGAACCTGACAGAGAGGAGAAAGAAGTTAACTCTGACCATGAAATACAGTGAGATTACAGAAGGTACTCTGAGAATGGGGCAACAGAGACTGAATGATAGGGAAAGAGAGGAAAGACATGGCCTTGGTGTGGTGGCTGGTGTTGAGGAAAAAGTCCTAGCAAGCTGTGTTTTCCTCTTGGACTAAGATCGTGATCGTATATAGCCCCCTTGCCCTCTCCCCATTTAAAACAAGGGAAGGCCGTAGAGCCACAGCATTCCTGAGGACAAGGATTGCAGGAACAATGCACTTTAGAGGGGCAACCAGTCTCTAGACATACCCAGCAGAACATGGTCTTAGCCTGTGACATCCTGAAATGTACAGAGACCAAGTGAGACTTCCCCGTAGCTGTGAAGGGACTGCAAGAGGGACCTTGGTAGTCTGAGAGAAGGCATAGTTCCTAGAGGAATCGGTCTTTGAGGAGACAGCTGTTTTCCCATCTTCCTCATTCTAAACCAGCTTCTCTTCCTCTTGTGATAAATCTGATTTTTCCAATTGCCGTTCGTCCTCCATTGTGGTAACCGGTTCTTCGTTCTCTGGCTTCCTGGCTGGATTAGGAGGATCTGCAGGGATGGTCCCCAGGACTTTGGTGCTATGCTCCTGAGCTTTGGCCCTGAGGGCAGCAATGCTGTTCTCTCTGAGTTCCTCCTGGGAAATGGTGGTTTTGGAGTCTGGACCCCTTTCTTCCTTGTCACTCTTGTCAAGCTTGGGCAGGGCCTGGCGCTCCACCTCTGGCTTCCTTCCCGCCTCAGCCGCTGCCTCCAGAGATTTTTTGTGCATTCCTAAAAAGAATTGTTGGTATTCGGGTTTAGAAAAGCGCCTGGGCATGGGAAAGCCATCTTGAACTGAAAACAGTAAAGATAAAGAGAGGCCAGAATTAAGGAAAAGCAGAAAGCCTTGCTTCACACAGCAGTCACACAGAGAGCCCACTGCAATGGGTCCTGCGCACGAAGGCGGGGAAGGGGGAAAACTTCAGGCCAGCTCTCGGTCAGAGAGGGCCAGTCATCCTAGCTGAGTCACTAAAGCCAAAAGCTAGATTTGGGCAGATTTTAATATGCAATAAGATAAGGCTACACCTGAATTTATTCCTTCCAACATTATAACCCTAGAGCCAAGTCTACATACATTAGACAAGTTGGGGATAGATATAATGCAGGCATGGGCAAACTTCAACTCTCTAAGTGTTTTGGACTTATCAGCTGTTAGAAACTGTGAGAACTGAAAACCAAAACACCCGAAGTTCCATTGTTTGCCCATGCCTGATATAATGTATTGTCATAAATAGAGTTTGGAGTAGGGAACCACTGCTTATGAAGATACTGTACATAGTTAGAAATGCCCAGAGGCCATTATTTTAGAAAATATGAAAGTGACAAAAACTATCTGCTTTGAAATCCTAGTGTTTGGAAATAGAGACTTGGGGCCGCTGACTCTAATGTCGTGTACAGTTCCCAAGTGACAGAGAAAAAGCAGTGGAGGAAATGCATTCTTGCAGTAATTCTGCAAGTCAAGATTAGCCTGTGGACTATAAATATTGTTGGATTGCTAAATCTCTTATTAGCCCTAGCCAACGTAGTCAATGGCAACGGTTTATTGGAATTGCAGCCTAAGCAACATGGTGAGTGATGGCTACTGCATGTAAACAACAAAAACCCTATTAAGTAAATCTCGTTCTGCTATCATCTCTGGGGCTGGAAAGAAGTAAACATCTGCCCTTTGCCTCTCTGTTTTTCAACTTTTGGTTTCATGTAGTAGACAGAAGCATGCAGCAACATTTTTGTAAGAAGCCAAGTGTTAATTTAGTTTTTAGAATTAGTCTGAAAAGCAGGAGAGAAGAGCAAAGCAAGGAGCAGGAGTGGAAGAGGAAATCTGCTAATCCCATAATGAGGCTATTTGTTTATATAGTTTCAAAATGTTTAAACAAACTAATTGCATTGAATCTGGGATTTGCCTTCTGTGAATGAAAGGGCTGTGCTCACAGAAGTTGCTTTTGCTCTTTTTCAACAGATTTTAAAAGTTCCCCGCGCACAACACGGTGTCTTCCCATGCCCTTTTTAGCACTTGAGTGGGCCTTCTTGTTAACCCCTATGAAATCCTATGAAATGCTTAGTGAAAAAACTAGATAGAGAATTCTGGCTGAGAATCCTAAGAGCTCATTGCTAAAATGCAGATCATAGAATTCCACAACTGGAAGCATTGAAATCCTGAGAGAGAACCTTTTGAAAAGGAAAGGATGGAGAAGGCACATTGAGGATAAACTGATTTATTTTAGCATGAGTTTTCATGAATTTTAACCCATTCCTTCGGCTATATCGATGAAAGTAAATGAAAGCTCATGCTAAAATAAATCACTTAGGACCTTGTCACATGGCTGCTGGCGTCATTCTGATTTGTCAGGTGGCATGGAGAATCTGACGCCCCACAACCCACATTGCCCAGATCCAGGTGAGGGCAATCACATGGGGGGAAACATGGAGCACACATGGAGCGCACGGCTTCCCTCCACTTATTCTACGGCAACACGTGTTGCTCTGGCAGTGGCATGCGCCGGTTCCATCCTCCTTTACCCACAGAGCCATGCAGGTGTCGTCTGATGGGAGCCAGTCAGCTCCATGAGTGGCCTGGGCTAAAACTGCTGCATGTCGCCAATTTTAGCCCCATGTGAAAAGGTCCTTAGTCTTCAAATTGCCACTATATTCCCCCCACACTTTCCTTTTTATTCTGAAACAGAGTAACTCTAAGAAAATGGATTCTGTGGGGAAACTATAGGCATGGTTCATGCCTGCAGCAGTATGCTTCATGTTTAATTCTATCAGGAGTGTGCAAGTCATGACCCTACAGATGTTTTGGACTGAAGTTCCCACCATCCTCATCACTGACCATGGTGGAATGAGCTGATGGAAACTGCAGTACAATAAACAGCAGACCTCGGTTTGCCCTGACCTATATATGTCCTTGACCCAATTGCTCCTTCCTTTCTCCCAGAACAGAGGCTAGACAAAACAGATCTGTTCCCAAGGCTGATATCTTACCCAACAGCCAAGGAGCGCAGGATTCCATTATGCCATCCTTGGCTGATTTGAGGATGGATTCTGGCAGTGGGATGGAGTGACGTACCATTGCACCATAAAGCCCATATTCTGCCATTACACTGCTTCTGCCCCAGCATTTCTCCCTCTTCCGCCATTTGGCCCTTCGATTCTGGAACCAAACCTACAAAAACAAATAACATTAAATAAAGCCAATACTGTGAAATAATATATATGCTAGTATGGGGTTACAATTAGAAGGGTTGCTTCTAAACAGATGGATCCTGATACCAGTAGACTATTGCATGGGCCCTGTAAATTAACATACAGTTGGGAACATACTGTTTTATGAATGTGCAGGATGGGTGCTACTGTTTAGTGCAGTGGTTCCAACCTGTGGTCCATGGACCACCAGTGGTCCCCAAGAACTAAAATATGGTCCACAGACTCACCGTTACTACACTGTTGCAACTAGAGTGACTGGTCTCGTGAAACCCTCTTATAGTACCAAGGCAACGGGGATGTTGGGAAGGGAGAGGATGGCATCCACAAACAGCGTGACCACAAGCCTTCTGACTGCTATTTCTCCCTCCTTCCCCCTGAGAGGAGCTGTTCCATGTTGCACCTGGAAGCGGGAGCATATTGGTGTCTTCATTTTTAGGCCTGTTCCTGGGGTTATTTGAGGTGCTGAATCAGAAAATTTGAATGGGATAGACCACATCAGCTCTAGATTATTAAATATGGTTTTCCATGGGCAAGCAGATGGCGACTACTGGATGGCATATGTTCTGTATCAGAAACTAGAGCTGATGTAGTCTATCCAATGCAATATTCTGAATCAGTCCCCCAAATTACCAAACTAAATCTAAAGTTGACCAAACACCGATTTGTAGCCCTTTTGGTACGAATTTTGGAGAGTGGTCCCTGGTCAAAGTGGTCCCTGGTTAAAAAAAAAAAGGTTGGGAACGACTGATTTGGTAGCACCAACTGTTGTACATAGTAAAGGTAAAGGTCCAATTCATTGGAACAATCATTTGAAAGAAAAAACTAAAAGCACTAAGAATGATTTTGTACGAAGTACTTCCTTAAGCAAAATAGCCAATCACTGTCCATAAAAAGTAAAAATGAAAATGATGAATGGTTGCTTTAGATCAAATTGTAATTTAGAAGAGTTAAAATGGCTGGCTTTATTTTTTTGAAATTAGTACTGGTGTTTTAATTTTTTAACGTAAGCTAGAAGAGTATTTTGCTATTCATTTAAAAATCAATCAATAAATTAATGGAGTTATAAAATGGTTCCTAATGAATCTCTATGAAGCTGTGAAGTTTTTGCCTATCCAATATGTCCTTGCCTGTGTCAACAAACACATTGCACACACAAAAAGAGAGAAACATATTATTCCATATTCATGTTTAAGCTGATCTGAAAATTTTCAACCGGGGGGGGGGGGGGGGGTTGAACTTGGACACACACACACACCCCTTGGCTATAGGCTTGCATCCTACAGCACCTGAAATGCAGGTGTGTGAAGAAAGGGTGCCTGAATAGGATTCTCTGACAAGTCAGATACTGAATGCACAATTTAAAACAGTTCCAATGAGCCTTTTAGCCTTTTTTCTCCTTTAGGTTGTGACCTGCATTTTCGCTTTCCTTCTCTCCACAGTGCTAGTAGGGACCGGCACTTGACGGCTCAGTTGCAGGACTAGAATTAATTCCTCATTAGTGTCTTCCTGTGCTAGTGGCTTTTGGCTCTCACTCCTGGGATTCCCTCTTCCATTATTTAATGGGCAGCTGCATTGCAAAGGAGGAGAGGTAGATCGTGGGGACATTGTGATAAAGGTGGTTACAATATGATAAAGAGGGCTTGTTCAACCCAGACTGTGGTGGAGCAGGGAAGAGACTTAGCCCCATCATCCCTGCTCTGCCACAGTCTGCACTGAACATGTATTGCAGTTTCAAACCAGTATTGAAGAAAGTGTTTTTGCTGTGCAGATGATTACACAGAAAATCCTAGAATCCTAGAAATCCAGTGTGAGGCCTGGATGGGGATTACACAAACCACAGATGCACATTTTATTTTGCACAGTTTTGTGGGAGGTTGTTCCCTGGTTGCTGCAGTTTGGAGCTAGATTCGAACTATATTAAGTGGTCAGGGTAGATGAGGCCTTACTAGGCCTCGCCTGACTTTCCAGAGGCCCACACCAGTTGGCCACATACATTAAATGGTCATTGTAGATGAGGACTTACTGGGCCTCGCCTGCCCTTCAGGAGGCCCACACCAGTCCACCACATACATTAAATGGTCAGTGTAGATGAGGACTTACTGGGCCTCGCCTATCCTTCAGGAGACCCACACCAGTCCACCACATACATTACATCGTCAGTGTAGATAAGGCCTTACTAAGCTTCAACTGCCCTTCAGGAGGCCCAGACCAGTCCATCACATACATTAAATGGTCAGTGTAGATGAGGACTTACTGGGCCTTGCTTGCCCTTCAGGAGACCCACACCAGTCCACCACATACATTGCATGGTCAGTGTAGATGAAGCCTTACTAAGTTTCAAATGCCCTTCTGGAGGCCCACACTACCACATACATTAAATGGTCAGTGTAGATGAGGCTTTGCTAGGCCTGGCTTGCCTTTCAGGAGTTCCACATCAGTCCACCAGATGCACTGCATGGTCAGTGCAGATGAGGCCTTACTAAGCTTCAACTGCCCTCCAGGAGGCCCACACCAGTCCACCACATACATTAAATGGTCAGTGTAGATGAGGCCTTACGAGGCCTCGCTTGCCCTTCAGGAGGCCACACCAGTCCGCCACATCCTTGGGGCCGCCTGAGCCCAACAGAAATCTATTAGCCGGCTTGGCTGCCTGCCTGCCTTTTGCCCATTTTGTCTCCCATTTCCCATTCCTCTTGTCACTCTCTCCCCTCCTCTCCTCTCCTCGCCTCAGAAGAGGCATCAGCTTGGAGATGAAAAATTGCTCACGGCCTATTCAGGAGGAGGCAAAGGAAGAGTCAGCCCCAGGGGCAGCCTAGGCCTGATTGAAAAATAAGTTAATTTCAGTTTGAATCGATGGGCCTCAGGCACTGAAATATCACGGGAAATTAAAGCGGCTGCTCCCAGGGGATGGGCGCCATTGACCCGCGCTAATTAATGCCGCGTCGAAGTTCCCGCTCACGGCGCCTCCTCCCTTTGGCGGTGCCACAGGCCCACGCAGTCATGCCACCGGCTTTTTCTCATTTAACTAATTAGGCTGGAAAATTGGGTGTTAATTTGTTTAGGAATCCTTTTTAAAAAATCAAAAAAAGCTCCTTCATTTCTGGCCCACCATCCCCTTTCCTGGGGAAGCAGCCTATGTCTCCATAGGGATGGAAATGAATGGCGGGGCCTGGCTGGCAGATGGATGCTCGGGGGTCACTCTGCAATCTTCTCCGACTTGATTGCTTGATTAGGTCGTTAGCACATTTTATAAAAAAAAAAAACGCTTGCCGTCTGGCGCTGGCCTGATGAGTGGGACGAGGCGGGAATCGCCTGGGTAATTTATCTTTTTATATGGCGAAGGGTTTGATTTCAATCTGCAGATCTATGGAGGCGCCTTTGACACCTGTTTAACATGATAGAGCTGATAGCTTAACCCTCTGATGACTCCTCTTGGCCGTCAGAGGCAAGCAGGCAAGATATTGGGGGGGGGGGACTCCCCCAAATCATATTTGGGGGCAAGGAAAAGGCTGAGAGAAGGGGAGATTGTAAAGCTAAGGGGAGTCTAGTTTGGAGGCTTCCCTGTGGAGAAGGAATGGTGTTCCTAGGCCTTTGAGGCTGCAATAATTCTACAGTGTAGATGCACCCTGAGATTACTTCAAATAAAGCAATTACTTCAAATAAAGCAACATGGAAATTATCATTGAGGGTGAATCTACACTATAGAATTAATGCCACTTGACACCACTGAGAGTGTATTTTCTATTTGCTTTAGATCATATCCTGAGGGCGATCTGTATATCCTAACCATATTCAGATAGGATGATTTATCAACAAGTGTCTGGTTACACTTACACTGTAGATTTTTTTTCATGTTAGGAGCAACTTGAGAAGCTGGAGTTCACAGATGGAAGCTCACCCCACTCCCTGGATTTGAACCGCTGACCTTTACGGTCAGCAGTCCTGCTGGCACAAGGGTTTAACCCACTGCGCCATTGGGGGATCCTACTGTATGATTAATGCATTTTGACAAGCCTAAAGACCTTATAAAACTACAGCTTCCAAGATTTGAGGGCATTGATTCGAGGGCAAAATCAAAGACAAAGTCACTTCTGATGTGAGACAATTAGTCTTCTGCAAGTACATTGCCCAGGGGACGCCCGGATGTTTTACCATCCCTCTCTCATGTCCCTCTCTCATCCCTCTCTCCCTCTCTCATCCCTCTCTCATGTCCCTGCATGAGAAGCTGGAGCTGATAGATGGGAGCTCAACCCACTCCCCAGAGTCAAAGTACTGAACTTTATGGTCAGCAGTCTTGCCAGCACAAGGGTTCAACCCATTGTGCAATTGGTGGCTCCTACTGTATAATTAATGCATCTTGACCAGTCTAAAGACCTTATAAAACTACAGCTCCCGGGATTCGAAGGCATTGATTCGAGGGCAAAATCAAAGACAATGTCGCTTCTGATGTGAGAGAATTAGCTGTCTGCAAGGACATTGCTCAGGGGATGCCCGGATGTTTTACCATCTTTCTCTTATGTCCCTGCATGAGAAGCTGGAGCTGACAGATGGGAGCTTTCCCCGCTCCCCAGATTCGAACCACTGACCTTTACGGTTAGCAGTCCTGCTGGCACAAGCGTTTACCCCATTGTGCCATGTGGGGCTCTTACTGTATAATTAATGCACTTCGACAAGCCTAAAGACTTATAAAGCTGCAGCTCCCAGGATTCGAGTGTATTGAGACATGGCAGTTAAAGTGGTGTCAAACTACATTAATCTGCAGTGTAGAGGCACCCTTGGGCAACAGTACAAAACTCTGCAAAATCAAAGAGAAAGGTGAACAAGGAGCAGTTTGTCCTTCAACTCCATTCAACTTGCTTTCTGGGGGAGAACTGTTATCTATTCCTAGTTCTAATGTTGTCTCTCTTATTCTACTCTTCCAAGTTCAGTGAACATTTTGACTTCTAAGCACACACTCAATGCAAATACAAAGGATCATTTACCAAGAGGCCATTTAACATCGTGCACTTGGAATCTAATGTCTGTAAGCCAGCTGCCTGTCAAGCAGAGGGGAACAGTTTAAGAGCACCCACCTACCGTTTACTACAAATGTGTGATCTCTATTTGTTTATTACAAATAGAGAACTGAGCCGGTAATCTTCATTTTATAGATTGCCACTTGTTAAAGATGACTAGTTTATTAAAGGTTACATGCTGCACAATATAAAAATTCCAACTGGTGGATTTAATTTGTATTCATACTGCACATTTTTAATACAAAACCTGAGCCAGCAACGGAAAACTGAATAACTAAGCAGGCTACCATGTAAATTGGTACTGATGTTCATCTGGTTAGACGTTCAGCTGGTCAGATGCATTTTTGGGTGAAGATGGAAAAGCCTATCTGGATGCTTGGAACTAAAGCCGAATGAGGTTACTACATAGTACAGTTGATGCAAAAAGCATTACACCTCTGTTGATTTTGTGGTTGAAGTTAATGTAGAATGAAAAAAAACAGATTTTTTTTTCATTAAATTAGCTTTCTGACTAGCACAAATTGGCCTTAGAAACAATATCAGGAAAAATTATGTTAAGTTCCCAAACAAGCTTTCCTTTCACTCAACCCATCCTGATCAATCTTGCCCCTTGCATGTACTTCATCTTCCAAATTCTTGTGGTGATTCATTCTCTTGGTACATCCTGTTTTGTTTAGATTACTGCAACATGCTTTACTTGGTGTTGCCTTTGAGGACTGTTTGGAAGCTTCAACTAGTCCAATGGGCAGCAACCACATTGCTCAACGGAGAGAGAGCATACCACCCCCTGTTACGTCAGCTCCACTGGCTGCCGATTTGCTACTGAGCACGATTCAAAGTGCTGGCCTTGGCCTATAAAGCCCTAAATGGTTCTGGCCCGACATACTTGGCCAAACATATCTCCCTCTATGACCCACCTCAGAGATTAAGATCATTGGGAGAGGCACTGCTCTCGATCCCACCACCCTCGCAAGCACAACTGGTGGGGATGAGAGACAGGGCCTTCTCAGTGGGGGCCACCCGGCTGTGGAACGCCCTCCCTAATGATATCAGATCAGCCCCCTCCCTCCTATCTGTCATGTATCATGTCCCGCAGTTGATGATGGTTGGTGATAGCAGACCTAGCAGTTGGTGATGGAAGGGTTAATGTAAGTCTTTGTTCTAAAGGGCTGAGTAATTTGTAAGTAACAGTTTACTGGTAAAAGCGATTAAGGGTGGAAGCCTGCAAGGGATAGGTTACAGCTGGGTGTTACTGGATTTAAGGAGCTAACCTTGGGTCCGATCTTTGGGAGAGAAATATTTGTCTTATCTTGGTGGTAGATGCTGCTTGTTTTCCCCCAGGTTTCTGGATTTTCGGTGTCCTGACCTGTCTCCTGAACTCTTGGAACCTTGAATCTTTGGACTGGCTTTTGATATAGTCTCTTGATCCCTGGACTTCGCTCATGGAACTCTTGACATTTGACCACTGGACTGGACCCTTTGACTACAGCGTAGCGTTTGCTATCAGTTTTTGTTTTATATTCTGTAGCTGAGTTCTATCTTTATGTTTTATATTTTGGACTATTAAGACATTAGAAAGTATTAGAAAGTAAGTGCGGCTATAATTAAACTGTTTGATGCAGATTGGATGTTTGTTTGATTCACCTGCGCAGAGCCCTGGCATCATGACACTATCCTTTGGGGGGGGGGGGACTTAAAACATGGTTGTGGGACCAAGCATTCAAACAGCAGATGCAGCGATAATAATGAGAATGATTTATTGGACTGACAATGGAATGACCTGGATTATGACTTGAACTTGAGTAATTTTATTGGATGTTTTATATGTGATATTTTAACTATTGTTTTAAATGTAAATTATTAGTACAATTGTATTTGTTTGGGCATCTAATGGTTGCTGGTTGTGAGGCTGCCCTGAGTCCCTCTCCTGGGGGGTGAGAAGGACAGGATACAAATGTATGAAAAATAAATAAATAAATAATACTACTTTAACATGAGAACCCACAAAAAATGTGTGGGCTTCTGTGATCTCCATGATGTCATAGGATAGGAAAGGAAAAGAAGAACATGCAGACATTTTAGTAAATTTCTAGGCTCAGAACCCAGTTCTAAGCAGATGATGTGATGATTTTAGGGAGGGTGATCCTTCCATTTTAAAACTGTCAAGTCCAGCTGTTGTCATCTTTGACAAAGCATACCAACTCCCTTTATTGGAAAGAAGCAGAGGAAGTTTACAAAGTTTACAAGGCTGGTACTCATTTTTTAAGACTGGTTTTCAAAAAAATCAATAGAAACCCAATTGAGTAGCTTTGCTGAAAATTAAGTAAAGTATGTACCTTTGGGTCACTTCTCAATGCATTGCAATCCCATGAATTTCATGGAATGTAGTTTAACTCTCAATGTAATTCTACAAATGTAATTCTACTGGTGGTAATATTTACAAACTTTTAAATATATTAATTAGTTCCTTTTTAAAAATTTCTTCCTTTGTCTTTGGGTTCAAAACTTTAGGTATCTGACATTTTCAGAATGCTAAAGCTTTTCTATTGTAGGACGGAAGTCATGTGGAACTTGAACTACACATCCAGCAGCTCTAGCTACCATAACAGATGATGAGAAATGCCGGGATGTGCAGTTCATCAACATCTAGGGAGCCATTTGATTTCCATCCTCTACTCTTGCTTACTATTATGGGTCTACCCAAAGTTTTCTTAATCTGTTTGGGAGTTTGCAAAGAAAGGAAGCTGTCATTTAATCCCCAAATATTTCAGTGAATTGCAGGGGTAGATTTTTGGGCCGAGGAGGCAGCTAGCTTTCCCTTGCCATTTTAGTATGAGGTGTCATGCCTTCTCACAGAATCATAGAGTAATAGACTTGGAATAGACCACCTGACCATCAAGTCCAACCCCTGCCATGAAGGAAAAGCACAATCAAAGCAACCCTAACAAATGGCCATCCAGCCTCTGTTTAAAACCCTCCAAAGAAAGAGCTTCCACCACATTCTGATGGAGAGAGTTCCACAGTTGAACGACTCTTACAGTTAGGAAGTTCTTCCTAATGTTGAGGTGGAATCTCCTCTCCTGTAATTTGAAGCCTTTGGTCTGAGTCCTAGTCTCCAGGGCAGCAGGAAAGAAGCCTGCTCCCTCTTCCTTATGACAGCCTTTCAAATAGGTCTGCTCTCAAACTTCTCTTCTGCAGGCTAAACATACCCAGCTCTTTAAGCCACCCCTCATAGGGCATGATCTCCAGACCTTTGATCATTTCAGTTTTCCTCCTCTGGACACTTTCAAGCTTGCAAAATCCCTCTTGAATTGTGGAGCCCAGAATTGGTTGCAGTATTCCAGGTGAAGTTTTACCAAAGCAGAACAGAGAGGCATCATAGTCACTATAGTCCTTTTGATGCACCCCAAAATTCCATTGGCTCCTTTAGCACCTGCATCACACTGCTGGCTCATATTCAACTTGTTGTCCCTGAAGACTCCAAGATCTTTTTCAGATGTACTATTGTCAAGCCACTGTGCATTTTATTTTTTCTGCCTAAGTGAAGTATTCTATGCTTCTCCTTGTTGAAATTCATTTAGTTAGTTTTGGCCCAGCTCTCTAAACTGTTGAGGTCAGTTTGAATTCTGATCCTGCCTTATGGAGTATTAGCTATCCCTCCCAATTTGGTGTCATCTGCAACACCCTCTTCATCTAAGTCATTAATCAAGATGTTGAACAGCGCATCACAACTAAATCTCTTCTTTCTGCATGTTTGTTCATCTGTACAAGGACAGCTTCATCCAGGTCTTCAGTCTGGCTTGGAGGTCTGTAGTAGACCCCCCACAAGTACATCTTTTTCAGTTCTCACTCCCTTAATTTTTATCCAGATACTCTAAACAGGATTGAGGTCCTGCATCTCTTCGCAGGTGTAAACATCCTTAACATATAATTCTATCACACCCCTTCTCCTATTCAGGCTATTTCTCTGAAATAAGTTATACCCTCTATTACTACATTCCAATTATAGGACTCATCCCACCAGGTTTTGGTGATGCCTATTACTGTCTTGTTGTGCTAAGAGTTCCAGTTCATCTTGTTTATTTCCCATTCTCTGCACATTGGTGTAGAGACATCTAAGCCCATGGGACATTCCCCCTAGCTGATTATTTGAGATTACTGTCCTCTCACTGCTTGTACATATTCTGTTTGTCCAACTCTTTCTTTAGCCTTTGGACTGTTTTGTCTAGACCTTGATAAAGTACTGTTCTAAATAATAATGCCACCTACACCCACATAACTCAGTCCACCTGATCAGGTTTGCGGATCTCTCAGCAAAAACATCCCTTTCAACTTCTGTGAGGTGCAGTCCATCCTTTCCCATAAGACCATCTTTCTGGAAAAGTAGGCTATGGTCTAGGAAGCCAAATAGTTCTTGACAACACCATTGTGGGGCCAGATGTTCACCTCTACTATTTTTCTTGCCCTTCCTGAGCTACATGGTGCAACAGAGAAGGGACTAAAAGACTACCTGCACATTACAATCCTTTGGTTTTCTCCCTAGAACTTCAAAATCTCTTCTGATCTTTTGTAGATGATGTCTTGCAGCATCACTGGCTCCCACATTAACTAGCAGAAGAAGGGGTGGTTAGTGGGCTTGATGAGTCTTATCAGAGGGTCAGTTACATGATGGATTTTTGCCCCAGGAAGCCAGCATACTTCTTGAGACATCCTGTCATGTTTGTAAATCACCACTTCTGTTCCTCTCAGGAGGGAGTCCCCTATTACCAGTACATGTCTCCTCTGGGGACAGACAGGGTCTGACTGAACTTGTTGCAATACCCTAAACTGCTGTATTTTTAGGTGTTTAATCAGACTTCTGGAACTATAATGCCATGGCATTTTACTATGAAACCTGCTCCCATTTGAAAGTAATCCCCAGCCATTTTCTGTTGTGATTTGAGACTTCCTGACTTTCTGAATGACTGCTTCCTTCTGCTTCTGTTACTGCCTCTTACAATAAAATATTTAAACATGCAATAGAATTGTTGTTATTGTTGTTGTTAAATCACACTGAGAAGGCAAATCAAACACCTAACCACAACTAAGGGCAATTGAGATTGGAGGAGGATTTTAGGTTTCACTACCTATTTCACACATAAACTCATAAACAGGTGACTACTTGTTTTAACAATAAAGGCAAACAAAAGTTTACTCCACAAGGGAAAAAGTTAGAAGAGATTAAAAGAGAAAGACTCAATGAGCTCAAATCCATATTACAATAACAGCCAAAAGCCTCACAACAGCTTTAGGTGATCCGCTCCTAACAGCTAAATCTCACAGACAAACAAAAATATGCAGGAGATATTTGACAATATAACTTTTGTGATCTCACACTATTCCTTTCCCATAAATACTGTTAACTGGGTAGTGCTTATAAGAGTCTTGCCTCATTTTATGTTAAAGCTATTAATTAGTAAAGGCCAGCTCTGGCCACTCTACACACACACAGCACACAATACACCATCATGCCATTCTTGCATGATTATGTTATAAATGCACTAATTAATGACATTTTCCTCACTTATTTTTGATGCCATATCCAGATTGTATGCTGTCTATTGTGCCATCTCTCTCTAGAGTCACATTTTGCCAATCTGATTTGATTCATGCCTAGCACATACTGGTCTGAACTGACTCTTGCTTCTTGGCAGGGGGTTGGACTGGATGGCCCATGAGGTCTCTATGATTCTATGACTCTATTGTCTTTGGAATCAGATTGAATCAGGTGCACAGCCCTGGTTCTTCAGCCAAAACGTTAATTAATACTGTTCTGTGATTAAGAATATGTATGTCAGTAGACTTTACTTTCAGGTTATAAAGATATATATATTACTAATGGCCAGTTTCATGCAGAAATATTAGTACATTTCAGCAAAGTATTCCTAATAATTTTACTGATTTTAGCCCAAGAATCTCCACTAGAGGGCCACCAGTGCACACAGATTTATTCAGGAATATTACAGACTGTGGACTTTCCACAGATACATAAACCCAATTTTCCTATTTTCCAACAGACCTCAACAACCTCTGAGGATACCTGCCATAGATGTAGGCAAAATGTCAGGAGAGAATGCTTCTAAAACATGGCCATATAGCCCAAAAAACCTACAACAACCCAATATCACAGAACCTGTCTTTCACATCAGTGCTTACTCCCTTTGCTCATATCACAGAATTAAGTCATTAGGTTTTTCGGGTCAGGCACTGATTCTAGGCTTCAGGTGTGCTTTCTCTCATATTCTAAATTATTTGCCAACCTCCCTATGGCCTTTTACATAAGTAGGTTCAAATCAGCTCCAATATTAAGGGTTTAAACTGAAATACCATCAATAGATGATGACACTCAGCTCTACGCTTTATCATGCTTCTGTGTAATGATCCTAGGAAATATGTTAAATTTTGGAGACAGTTTTGGTTAGGATGGATGGATAGATAGATGGACAAGCAATGGCAAACAAGTTAAAAAGGCAGATAAGGCAGAGATACTATGAATAAAGAAATCAATCTGGAAAGAGGAATATATCTTGACCAAACATGGGCAAACTTCAGCCCTCCAGGTGTTTTGGACTTCAACTCCCACCATTCCTAACAGCCTCGGGCCCCTTCCTTTTCCCCCTCAGCCACTTAAGCGGCTGAGTGGGAAAAGGAAAGGGCCTGAGGCTGTTAGGAATTGTGGGTGTTGAAGTCCAAAACATCTGGAGGGCGGAAGTTTGCCCATGCCTGATCTAGACTGTGCCTTCCCACCACAATTAAAACCACTTGGAGTTGCAGAGTATAAGCTCTTTGCCAGACCTCCATGTCTGGAAGCAACTTCGAAGTGCTGCATTGAGTGCTTTTTTGTCCAAAACTAGACATACGGTCGCTAGCAAAATATGAACTTAGTTCAGTCATCACTTTCCATGTTGACTGCCTCAGATATTTCCAGTTCTGAGTTTTGTTACAGAAACCTGCAAACCTCTTATAAACCAGAACAAGTTTATGGTTGCCTATTCAAATGCCATGTCACTGTTATTTGGCTGTTTATTGTGACATCATTTTCTATGACTCCATAAAAAAGATATGAAGTTAAATGTGTGTAGTAAAGATGGCACATGGTCTGCATAGCTGATAACTGGCAGTACCCTGTCTTCTGCCAGAAACCAGAGCGGGGGTGCAGTTACTATTAGGTCTTACAATGATGAAATTGCATTGGGGAGGGCAGATTTTGTCAGGGGCCTTACTACTCTTTGCCAAGTTGTCTATTGACTTTTTCCTAAAAGTAATTCTGAAAAAAATATTGCTAATTATTTTATAAAAGCGCTTATTTTGTGCAGGGGACATCCAAACCTTCTTTATTCTGCTTCTATCAGTTTCACACAACGTGTTACAACAGCTGTGAAGGCGGAAGAAGGTTTCAACAGATTGAGAAGCCAATGTCATCGTGATAACCATGCCACTCGTTGGGACCCTCACTCTGTGAAGACTGTGTGTTGATCGGCTGTGTACCGAATTCCACACATTTTTAAAAAAACTCACGCACAGGCATCTTCCAAGAACTTGGGACAACGAGGGATCACCTAAGTAAGTAGCCTCACACACACACACATTTATATGTCATAAAACAGTTTTTAAGTTACAGTATGATCGTTTTTTTTCTGTAAGGCAAAGTGGCCTGTATTATTCCCTTGAATTGGCATCATTTAAAAACAGAAGCTGAACAGGAAACAAAGAACAGACTTCTTATCAGGTTTGGACCAATTAATGATGTATATAGTGGGAAAAAACATCTAAAATAACAACATATGTATGGAGAAAGTTAAAGTCATAGATGGATGAAAAACAGTGGAGAATTTATAGGCCAGGTGTATGGATGCTTCTAGTGCTCTTCCCGCTCGTGATTAAAATATATCGTACAATAACTATACTACTACAGTTATAGTAAAATTTATTTTCGAGTCAGGAGCGACTTGAGAAACTGAAAGTCGCTTCTGGTGTGAGAGAATTGGCCGTCTGCGAGGACATTGCTCAGCGGATGCCGGATGTTTTGATGTTTTGCCATCCTTGTGGGAGGCTTCTCTCATGTCCCCACATGGGGAGCTGGAACTGATAGAGGGAGCTCATCCGCGCTCTCCCCAGATTCGAACCTATGACCTGTTGGTCTTCAGTCCTGCCAGCACAAGCATTTAACCCATTGCGCCACCGGGGGCTCCGTAAAATAACTGTACAGTTAAGAGAACTATTAGAGAACCAATTATTCAACATCTCAATGCAAAATTAAACTAAAAATGTATATGGAAGACCCTATAAGACTGTAGACAAGGAGAAAGCAGATATTAAGTTAGAGCCTACAATACCTTTATATGTATTATTTAAATAGAAGACTGTGACCCCTCAAAGAAAATATATTATTTGAGAAATGATTATGGAAAACTATTAGATGGAAAGTATTGCACTGTATGCAACTAACACAAATGTATATCTATTTGAATAAATAAATAAATCTAAAAATGTATCATACAGCTATAACAAATTTTCTCTGAATAGAAGAAAGGTAGTATAAAGTAAGGGAAAACTCAAGAGGGGTAAAAATGGAAGACATTGATGGTAGACTTCTCTAAACGTCTACGAATGAGGCACTATGAATGCAGCATATAACCCTCATCTGCACCCTCATCTGAAGCACCCTAGAGATCCAGACACTTTTACCAAAGCTAGAAAGATTGTTTTTTTCCATGCTAGAGTGATTTGAGAGATATGATTGCTTAAATTTGTGTTAGGAATTAAAATCCAGGAGCATTGCAGCACATTATATTAGATCATTATGGGAGAATTCTGTAGTCATTTTTTGGGCAATGCTTCAGTGTTTTGGAGTGGTGACTCCATCCTCAGTTTTAATGGCAGCTGGCTTCTAAATTCCTACAAACATAAGCAGATTATCCAGGTATTAGGGAAGCTACTCAGGTGCTGAACCTATGTTTGGAATAGAAATCAGGCCCTTGATAGCTCTTACAACAACAGGATGGTGTTGATAGCTCTTACAACAACAGGATGGTGAGCTTACACCTGAAGGAGCTCCAAAGCAGGTTGCTGTTAAAACCAAGAAGGGAGATGCAGACTTCATCTACTTCCATAAGCCATGCTGAGAATAAGAGGTTAAGTATGACTCAAAGGAGCCATTCTAGAGGCATGAGAATGGGGGACCTCAAATATGGACAATAATAAGGAATATATCCCTGTACGCTAAAGATATTGCCAAATATTCTGCAATGAATACACATCAGGGGATTCCAATATGTTTCTGACCTCAACCCAAGGTGCTGGTTTTGCCATACAAAGCCCCAAATGGCTTGAAACTGGGATATCTGAAGGGTTGTCTTCTTCCACATTATTCTGCCCAGGAGGACTGTGAGCCTGAAGACCAGACTGGAGAGCACACAAGACAGACCTTTTTTGTAATGCACCTTAGTTATAGAACTCCCCTTATGAGTGTCAGGCAGGTCTCATGCCTTTTTAGCTTCTAGAAGGCATCAAAGACCATACTGTTTTATAAAGCCTTTGGATCTGAACATCAGGAATGGCCTTTGGCACTTTTTAAAACTATGCATGTTTTTAAAAACTCTTAAATATATATATTGGCTTATTTTTAAATAGTTTTAATAGGTTGAATATTGTTGCCACCGAGATTCTAGCAGGCTGAAAGGCAACAAAAAACAAATTAAATAAGTAAATAAACAAACGGGATTAGGCCCACCAATTTCCATTGGTGAAGGTTTTAAAGATTCCCAGTGAACATCACTTTATCATACTGTGACCATTAGAGAAGCTATAGCTAATAAAAGTGCAGTATATAAGGAATGCCTTTGCATTCCTGTCTCTGATGCAGTTGAAAGAGAAGTTAAGGGAAGTAAAATGTCTTTGATGGATAGGAGATCCCTCTCTTTTGCTTCTCTTCATCAATCAGCGGTAGAGTAGCACTCAGCCCATCCACTTGGCACAGATTGCAAGAGGGTGCGAGATTCTATCTCTTTATCCCATCAGCACTCACATAATTTGAGGTGAAAGTGAAATAATAATGAAGATACGTGCATCTCTTCTGCCAGTGTTTGACAGCTCTAGTCTTTCAGAAGCACTAATTTATTATTTTCCTCAATATAAGGAGAATTGGTGAACTTTGATTTACAATTACTTTCCTAAATTGATCCTCAATCTAAAAGAATTTATTTGTATCTAAGGCCCACACACAACCAGCAAGCAAAGCCTAAATCTTATAGATTAAATCCCCTTAACAGTGTTTGTTTGGTTTTTTTCCTTCACGGGTTATTTCAGAAGTTCTTAGGTCAGGAAATGGCCCTCTAGATCCATTTTCTTGCCTGAATTTTATGAGATCACCATCATGTGGTCCTCTTGGTTACTGATATAGATCATACTGTTTGGAAATTATGGGAGGAAACAATAAGATTTAGACATTAAACTAATAGCTATGCATGAAGGAAGGCGTAATGAGATCCCAAACATGAACCAATGTTAATGTAATGCTGCCTTTGACCCTCAAAGACAGAATTATTTTTTATCCGGTGACACAAACCAGTGTGGAACACTGCAATGCACACTCTATGTCTTGTTACTCAGAAGACTGACAAATTGGAAGGCAATCAGCAAAGAGCAACCAAATAATTAAAGAGCTAGAGAGCAGTGATTTATGGTGCATAATTTGAGTAAACAGTTTTATAGCTTGGTTAAGCAGTGACTGGGGAGGGAGGATGTAAGAAGGTGAGAGCCCAAGGGATGTCGGGTGAAGGGTTAGGAGAATAGTATGCAAATATCGGAAGTGTGGACACTTAAAGAAGTGCAAGGATTGATGCTCTAAACATAGTTAATGACACTTCTTTTCAAATGGCAAGCAGGAAATAAGGGCTGGTGTTCACCATGCTACAATATGACCCCTGTATCCATGGAGGAAATGCTTCAAATCTCCATGAAGATACCTGAAATTGTGGATAATCGTACCTTCTGTGTTTTGACAATATTTGTGTTAGAACTATATGAAAGAATAGCACCAGAGAGCTTAGAGAGCCCTACAAACAATTGGGAATATTTTTGGAGTGTGAGTAAGTGAAACCATAAATATTGAATGGGGGTTGCATTGTATATTCTTAAACTTATTTATTTCCTGGTGCTACCTTCCTTCACAAGAGAACAAGTGAGAAGGAGTCATAACTCAGTAGCAAAGCACATGTTTTACATCCATAAGGTCTCAGGTTCAAATTCAGACATCTCCAATAAAAAGCAAATCAAGTTCAGGCAACAAAAAAGACCTGACTGAAATCTTGGTAAACCAAAGCCCATTTACTGCTGTTCCAAGTCAGAACAGGTGATATTGAACAAAATACACGGACTGTAGCTTGCTATGTTTCATTAGTGTTGATGCTTAAAATGTTTAAAATATGCTTTATCATTGCTGTTATACTGCACAATTACAACCAAAGGAAGTAGAATCAAAGAGTTGGAAGACACCACATGAGTCATGCAGTCCAACCCCTTGCCATGCAGGAAAAGTACAATCAAAGCACCGTGATAGATGGCCATTCAGCCTCTGTTTAAAAGCCTCAATAAAAAGAGCCTCCACCACACTCCAAGGCAGAGAGTTCCATTGTTGAACAGCTCTGACAGGAAGTTCTTCCTCATGTTCAGGTGGAATGTCCTTTCCTGTGATTTGAATCCATTGTTCTGAGTCCTAGGGCACTTCCACACAGCCCTATATCTCAGAATATCAAGGCAGAAACCCCCACATTATCAGATAACCCAGTTCAAAGGAGATATTGTGGGATTTTCTGCCTTGATTTTCTGGGATATAGGGCTGTCTGGAATGGCACCTAGTCTCCAGGGCAGCAGAAAACAAGCCTGCTCCTTCTTCCTTATGACATTATTTTCATATATATACACGCCTATCATGTCTCCTCTCACCGTTTTCTTCTGCAGGATGATCATACCCAATTTTTTAAGCAATTCCTCATAGGGCATGGTCTCCAGACCTCTGATAATTTTAGTTGCCCTCCTCTGGACATGTTCCAGTTTGTCGATATCCCTCTTAAATTGGGGTGCCCAGAATTGAACACAGTATTCCAGGTGAGGTGTCACCAAAGCAGAATAGAGGGGCACCATGACTTCCCTTGATCTAAACACTGCCCAAAATCCCATTGCCTTTTTAGGAGACCAGATCTATCCTGCACTGCTACATGTTAGTTTGCAATCCTCTTCTGAAGATACTTTCCACCACATAATTTTGTGCCTGTACAAGATTATTGTACAAACAAATATACTTTTATGCTTGCTATGAAGATTAGTTATCCCCGCTCCAGGCCCATACAAATTCTGTGTCACACACAGCAGCTCCACGATGATCTGGCACAACACCCAGGATCAGCTCAAACTGCCAGTCGCACAGCAGAGTGCAGGTCATGACTTTGCCCTGATTTGCCAGCAGAGGGGCTCATCATAGGATTAGGATTATTATCTGCCGTTTATGAAAGGGGAAGTACAGATAACCACTAGCAGAACACACAATCTGGAGAAATCAGAACCATAAGAAAAGCTAAATAGAACTAATGCCTATTTCCAACAATATTAGTGTCCTTTGAGACTCATGCTATAAGCAATCGCAGTGGGTGCATCTACACCAGGTATGGGCAAACTTGAGCCCCCCAGGTGTTTTGGACTCCCACCATTCCTAACAGCCTCAGGCCCCTTCCTTTCCCCCCTCAGCTGCTTAATATAGGATTTTCCATCCTAGTTAGTCCGTGGAAACAGCTTTTCATATCGACAATATCTGATTTCATGAAATATTGTCATTTTATATGAATGAATTTAAGCCATTAAAAAAATCAGTTGATCAAAAATGTTTGTAACTAGCAAACTGTTGACCCACAATGCTCAACTGTAAAAAAGTGAACTGTTTAGCCATTCTGATAATCTACTACAAATAAAAGAAACATCATTACCTGAAAAATGTAACTTCTAAATACATTAGTCACTGGAATACCAATTATTGGAGCCCTTGATGGCACAGCGAGTTAATCCGCAGAGCTGCTGAACTTGCTGACCAAAAGGTCAGCAGTTGAGTCCAGGGATTGGTGTAAGCTCCCTCTGTTAGCCCCAGCTTCTGCCAACTTAGCAGTTTGAAAACATGCAAATGTGAGTAGATCAATAGGTACCGCTTCAGCAGGAAAGTAATGCCGCTCCATGCAGTCGTATCAGCCACATGACCTTGCAGGCGTCTATGGACAACACTGGCTCTTCGGCTGAGAAATGGAGATGAGCACCACTCCCAGAGTCTGACTCAACTAGACTTAATGTCAGGGGAAACCTTTAATATTCATTTTTATGGTCTTCATAAGTTCCCTCTGTGTGAAACAAAATCTGTATAAAGCTTTAAGACCCCTATGAGAGAAAAATCTACCTGAGGATCCAAACAACAATCCAAATAAACAACAAGAGGGGTCTCGAAATATTTTCTCTCTCTCAGGCAATGATCCACAGTCTCCACATGAGGAAAGGTCTGCCTGTGGCCCCTTCTACACAGCCATATAATATCCAGTTCAAAGCAAATAATGTGGATTATCAGCTTTGATTGGATTATATGGCAGAGTAGAAGGCACCTGTCTGTCTGTCTTCAATTGTGATCACAAGGATACCTGCTCCAATGCTTCATCTCCTATGCCACCAATATCTTGTTTCCACAACATACCTAGTAATGCACTCTGGGCTTAGAAGAGAGGAAGGAGGGAGCAATTTCAGCTTTCCAGAACCATTTACAGGCTCCAGTAGGTTGAAAAATAGTGTGGGGGAAATCAACAGTGCAGATGGCTTCTAGCCAATATCTGGGTCTGTTTTTTTAAGGTGGATGGCATTGGAACCCACCAGCCACATCAAGCACAAAACCCCAATTCCTGAAAGCCTTTGGGTGCTGATTTTTTTCCCCTCAAAGTAATTGGTCTTGGGGAGGCATCAGGGAAACTTTGGAAGAGTCTAAGTGTTGCAAAAGTAGGTGATACACTTTCATCGTGTCTCTTAAAAGATGCTGTCTGAAATGCTACCTCTTACCATATCTTGTTGTCAATTGCCATCAATTCATCTTTAACTTATGGCAACCCTGTGGATGAGAGACCTCCAAGTTACCCTGTAGAATCATAGTCTCATAGAATATGGAAGATAGTGCAAGAACCATCCAATCCAATCCCCTGTGATTCAGGAACACACAATCAAAGCATCCCTGACAGATGGCCATCCATAGGAGGAGACCCCGCCATGCTCCAGGGAGGCAGCGAATTCCACTGTCAAACCGTTCTTACCATCCCGAGGCTCTTCCTAATGTTTAGACAGAATCTCTTCTCCTGCAATTTTGTAAACAGGATGTTTGTTTACAAATTCATGTCTGTGGTTTTCCATATGAAACTCCCACATATGACTTTCCAAAATCTAAGATTGTGAACAGATGTCTTATTACCTGTTACACCACCCCATAACACAAGGCTAGTGGGTATGTATAGTAGGGCTTTCTCTGTAGCGACACCAAAAACACCATCCTAAAGCATGTCAGGCTGGCTCCATCCTTCCAAATTGTCTGACAGGCAATGAAGCCTAGGCTATTTTGCTTGGTTTTGGCTTATTTAAATTAAGGGGTGTCTGAACTGGCTGTTATAAATCTGTTTTTAATTTTAATTACTTTAAGGCTATTTTTTAAAGTGGAGCTTGTATGTGTTTTAGTTGGTCTTCAGTTATGTAATAAATGTTTTACTTTTTTTTAAAAAAATAGTGTGGATTTCCCTTATGAGCATAAACAAATGTGCAGACAAGTAGACAGACAGATAGAATTAGTAGCTTGAGCATCTAAGGTGCATCTACACCAGGCATGGGCAAACTTCAACCCTCCAGGTGTTTTGGACTACAACTCTCACTATTCCTAACAGCCTCAGATCCTTTCATTTCCCCCACAGCTGCTTATGCAGCTGAGTGAGGAAAGGAAGGGGCCTGGGCCTGTTAGGAATTGTGGGAGTTGTAGTTCAGAACACTTGAAGGGCCAAAATTTGCCCTTGCCTGATCTACACTGATGAATTAATTATATTTGACACTATTTGAAGTGTCATGGTTCAATGCTATGGCATCATGGGTGTTGTATTTCTACAGGTTTTTAGGGGGTTTTTTTCCCCAAAGAGTGCTGGTGCCTCGCCAAACTACAAACCCATAATTCCATAGCATTGAGTCATGGTAATTCAAGTGATGTCAAACTGCATTAATCCAGCAGTGTAGAGGGACTCCTACTTTGATCTTTGAATCTTCGCATGAAAAAAATGGATTTTTGACTCCTAATAGTTGTACAATGATTTCCCCACTCATGCACAAATTATATACTAAAATGAAGGGCGGTTAACTATGGATTCTTTCACACTCTGCAATTACAGAACTGTGATTCCATATTAAATGCCATGTTTGTAGCTAGTGGCACAGTGGGTTATACTGTTGAGCTGCTGAACTTACTGACTGAAATGTTGGCGGTTCGAATCTGGGGAGCGGTGTGAGCTCCTGCTGTTAGGCCCAGCTTCTACCAACCTACCAGTTTGAAAACATGCAAATGTGAGTAGATCAATAGGTACCGCTTCTGTGGGAAGCTAACTGCGCACTATGCAGTCGCGCTGGCCACATGACCTTCAAGGCGTCTATGGACAACGCCAGCTCTTTGGCTTAGAAATGGAGATGAGCACCCCACCCCCCCACCCCCACGCCCCGGTCTCGGAATTGACTAGACTTAATGTCAGGGGAAACCTTTACCTTTGCCTTTTTGCCATGTTTACATCCCATGGCGTTTTTGAGCTTTTCGATGGTGAGTACTAGAGCTCTCTATACTGCAGATTCCAGGATTCCACACTATGGAATCATGGCAGTTAAAGTGGAGTCTTAGCATTATAATTTTGCGGTGTGAAAGATCCCAAGGAGTGGATTTCATTGAAGGGTGTTTTTTGTTCACTAATACTGAGATGGTGATGATGATTTCAATATTCCAAATAGATAATAAGGTTACTGATGACTAATGGTTAAATGGGTACATAATACCCCCATTTGAAAAAAAAAAAGCTTATTCAAATAACAGTCGCTTTTGCATTTCCTAATGGCCATTGGTTGACCACTCTGGGAACAGAATACTGGACTAAAAAGGACTTTGGCTTAATCCAGTATGGCTCTTTATATGTTCTGTGGCTCTTCACTCTCCTTTCTGTTGGGAAATAAATCAATTCTGAAAAGTATACACTGAGCCCTCTGTATTCATGGCACTTCAGGTCTGACCATTTTAGGCTTTTTTAAACTCTATTTCTCAGTTTATTAAATTACTAACTTACGTGCAATTAGTAGTTTTATCAGCTGTCTTGAAGGCAGGATATACATTAATTTGAATAAACAAATATATCTTAATGTGTAGTCGAAGGCTTTCATGGCCAGAATCACTGGGTTGATGTGAGTTTTCCGGGCTATGGATATGTTCTAGAAGCATTCTCTCCTGATGTTTTGCCCAAATTTATAGCAGACATCCTCAGAGGTTGTGAGGTCTGTTGGAAACTAGGCAAGTGAGGTCTGCAAAGCCATTCAGTGCTAATCAAGGTGGCCAATTGCAACATTCACACTTTCCTCAAGCAGACCTGAGTTCTTTCTCCCACCCTGGACATTCCACAGATATATAAACGTCACTTGCCTAGTTTCCAACAGATCTCACAACCTCTGAGGATGCCTGCCAGAGATGTGGGTGAAACGTCAGGAGAGAATGCTTCTTGAACATGGAAATGCTGCCTGGAAAACTCACAACAACCCAAATATATCTTACTGTATAAATAATTTATGAATACAATCTTGATTGAGATGTTTATTGTACTAGCCATAGGCCATGACATAAAATGATATACAACTTTTAAAAAGTACAGAATACACTTTCCAATATAAACATTAAAACGTATTCTATAAATTAGCTCTTTCAAATTACAGGAGCAATGACAATCCCTGTAGGCATGATAACAATAACAAAATCTGATTTGTATTCTCCCATTATCTGGTTTCTCTTCAGATCGTAAAAATCTTTCGCCTTTTACTATGAATACAGTCAGCAGCAGCCAGTGCAACTTCAAACAAAAACAAAGCACCCCAATTCAGAATAATCAACTCATTGATAATTTAATATTGGCTTTGGTGAAATTTAAGTTGCAGGAGAAGTCCTTAGAGAATGGCTTTAGTCTTAAAGAGAATGGTTGTCCTTTTTAGAAGAAAGGAAGGTGTGTTGGGAAGGAGTGTTAGTATCTATTTATTGCCAAGTGTACAATAGTATGATTACCTGTATCCTATCTTCAGGAAGTTCTGTTTTCATAGCCAGCATCTCCCTTGCATACACATCAGGATAATGGGCCTCATTGAATGCTTTTTCCAGTTCCTCCAGTTGATAGGATGTGAAGATTGTCCTAAAGGGAGTAGAACCCATTGATGAAAATAAATTAAAGCGTTACACCCTCAGAGCACTTTAAAAGAGTAGGAGACCAAAGAAAGAGCTAAGAAAGAGAATCACTGTGTTATCCAAGAATCACTGGGTTGCAGTATGCTATATGTTCCAGAAGCATATAGCAGGCAAGGCTATTCAATGCTAATCAAGGTGACCAATTGCATCATTCACACCTTCCTCAAACAGGCAAGAGTTTTTTCTCCCACCCTAGACATTTCACAGATACATAAACCCCATTTGCCTAGTTTCCTACAGACCTTACAACCTCTGAGGATGTCTGGTGAAATGTCAGGAGAGAATGCTTCTGGAACATGGCCATACAGCCCGGAAAACTCACAGCAACCCAAAAAGAATCATATTTACAAAATAGTGATTATATAGACAGTGAGGAGGAGGAGATAACATTTGTATAAAATGACCAATGAATATGGCAATGAAAAGCCCTTTGATAAATTATTCTTCCCTTGTTTATGTTGAAGTCTGCCCCACATAATCTGAAGGAAGTGCGAACAGTTCTTATTCTATGTATTGTTGAGGGCCGGAATCACTGGGTTGTTGTGGGGTTTTGGGGCTGTATGGCCATGTTCCAGAAACATTCGTCCTGACTTTTTACCTGCATGTATAGCAAACACCCTCAGAGGTTGTGAGGATGCCTGCCATAGATGCAGGTGAAACATCAAGAGAGAATGCTTCTGGAACATGGCCATACAGCCCAGGAAACTCACAACCCAGACCTCACAACCTCTGAGAATGCCTGCCATAGATGCAGGCGAAACGTCAGGAGAGTATGTTTCTGAAACATGGCCATACAACCCGGAAAACTCACAACAACCCAATTCTTATTCTAAAATGAGAATCCGTTTCCAATTAATTAAACAGAAGAGTAAAGTATGTATGTCAAACCATGGCATTGGACTAAATGCAATCTTGACTGGGACTGTCTATAAAATATACTCAGAAATCAAAAGATGAGGTGGAAGGACAATTATAACAAATGAGGAAAAGGGGTTGCTCAAAATGAGACAGGAGGAGAAATGGGAAACTCTTATGAGCATCTCACTACTGTAGCAACTCATTGCACACCTGTGTTTTTTCTCTTGTTAATTTTCAATAAAGCTCTCTCAAAACCCCAAATGTGTAAAATATTTAAATGGGTGTTGGGAAACCACTGTTTCATATAAAATACAATGCAAAGAAAGGAAAAACCCACAAATAGTACCACCCTTAACATCTGAGTTAAAACTAAGAAGTCAGTGTAATTTTATCCTTATCCCATAGTGGCAAACATGAACCATGTGTAGATAGATCTCTTTATATATGCAGTGAGTTTTTGTTGTAAATAGAATCTGGTTTTGCTTAGGAATGCTGTGATCCTAAACAGCCCTATTTAGATGTAAATTCATTTGCAATCAATGAAGCATTCTTGCAAAAAATGTGTTGTAACTGGAATGTGAAATTAAGTTGCTCTCTCTCTCACACACACAGAGACATATATGATTTCTTTAAAGGAGCAGATTGTTTATACATAGGTACACATTATATCTCTCTGAGCAGTATCAAAATACCATATATCAATGCACTCTCTGCTTTCCTAAAACAAATAAACAATATTTCCATTCTGCAAGATTTTGTATTGGCTCCTTGTTTTTGTTTTCATTTTCAAAGCAATCACTTGCAATAGATTACCATAATATCAATAAAAGCAGTTGGCTCATGCAATACCTTAAATGACTGATATTACAGTTTTTAAGCAATCATAATTAATAATAACACACAAGTTTGAAACTGATTTGAAATAACTTCCAAAATTAGAACCAGCAATTACTTCCTTCTGTGAAAGGTACATTATTATATGTCCCATAGAATTGAAGCAAAATGTCCCAAGTTCCTTACTTTGCTCCTTTCAAATCCACCAAGGTGGATCTATTTCAGTGTCTTTTAATTTTGTAAAATTGGTTCCAAAGCCATGTCTTGAAATTGAGAAATATAGATTTTGTTCCCTTATAACTCATAGTTAAAGAATAAAATATGCTGCCATTTGTTGTTACTGTAATAGAGCAATGAAATCAGGCTTTTCAAATGGAAATCTTTCTCCAGTAATGCCCAGGAAGCGGACTGAAGGTAGTTGTGAATTTTCCGGGCTGTATGGCCATGTTCCAGAAGCATTCTCTCCTGACATTTTGCCTGCATCTGTAGCAGGCATCCTCAGAGGGTGTGAGGTCTGATCTTAGAAGTTGTGAAACCTCACAACCTCTGAGGATGCCTGCCATAGATGCAGGTGAAACATTAGGAGAGAATGCTTCTGGAACATGGCCTCACAACCTGGAAAACTCACAACAACCCAGAGATTCCTCTCACAACAGACTGTAGGTATTTCAACCCATAGTGAATAATATTGTCCTTAACTCCTTTACCCTCACATTGAGAAAATGATCCATTCCTCCTAATCTGCTAATTCTTATAAAATCCCTGACCTAGTAAAATCTATGATGACTTGTACACTAAGGGCACACTTAAATAAATACACAAAGTAAACAAATCCTTCTCACTTTACAGACACATCAACAGTGCACTAAGGGCACATTTAAATAAATACACAAAGTAAACCGATCCTTCTCACTTTACAGACACATCAACAGTAGCATCAGATATCAGATACATGGAAGTACAACTCCAGGAGAAGAATAATATCTGTAGATGAGAAAGCATGAGAATATCACTCATGATCCTGACATGCTGCCAACCTGAATGAGCATTTTCCAAATCTGGTTTCTGAAGCATGGAACCCTTTCTATGAGAAATGTCCCTTGGAAGCAGTCTGCCTTCCAATATTTTTGCCAGATTTCTGTGTGCCCAAATAGACACTAGCACAGGCATAGGCAAACTTGGGCCCTCCAGGTGTTTTGAACTTCAACTCCCACAATTCCTAACAGCCGATAAGGCTGTTAGGAATTGTAGGAGTTGGAGTTCAAAACACCTGAAGGGCCCAAGTTTGCCCATACCTGCATTAGCACATAAACAAATTCAAACTAATATGAAATAGAGCTTCAAAAGAGGAATACAATCTAAGGGCCCTTCAACACAGCCCTATATCCCAGAATATTAAGGCAGAATATCCCACAATATCTGCTTTGAACTGGGTTATCTGAGTCCACAGTGACATATATTCCAGTTCAAAACAGATAATGTGGGATTTTCTGCCTTGATATTCTGGGATATAGGGCTGTGTGGAAGGGCCCTCAGTCATTTGCTAAAAATAAAAGAGGTGATTTTAATAATATTAATATTAAATATTAAATATTAATAATTTATTTGTATACAGATTAGGAGGGACTCAAGGCAGTTTCTAACACATATGGCAAACATTAAATGCCAACAAAGGGACATATAACAGATTACATCAAATCATGACATGAAAAACCCACACATGAGATGTTAAAGGTATTGTCATGGCTGGAATCACTGGGTCCTTGTAGTTTTTTCGAGCTATATGGCCATGTTCTAGAAGCATTCTCTCCTGACGTTTTGCCTGCATCTGTGGCAAGCATCCTCAGGTTCTGAGGCTTGTTGGAAACTAGGATATATAAACCCAATTTTTCCTAGTTTCCAACAGACCTCACAACCTCTGAGGATGCTTCCCACAGATTGAGGCGAAACATCAGGAAAGAATGTTTCTTGAAAACGGTCATACAGCCCGAAAAACCAACAACAACCCACACATGAGGATTTTTAAATCCCTCTCAGCATTTAAAACAAGAATGACTAGATGGGGTCAATAACACAAAATTAAGCCGCCAGAATTGTTCATACAAGAGACAGTTCTCAGATTCTGAGACAATTTCACAATCTAAACAAAATCGCTTCCCAATCGAATCTTGATTAAAATGAGGAATCCAATCCTCAGCCGGGAAGTTCTTGTCCCCATTTCTCCATGAGGAATAGGGACCCACAGCTTTTCCATGATGACTGGAAATTATATAATTGGTGCCAACCACATTCTCAAAAATGACTTGATTATTTCCCCTCAAAATCTTCCCAAAGAGAGTCCTCTTTGTCTCCGAAAGCCAAGACATCATGGCAGCCTTTGGAGAGCTTTTCCCTCCTGGCATCACTGATACAAACTGGGATTTCGATGCCGTCTTCCTTTTGGAAAGAGACGCCCTGAAGATGCGATAGCCCCCGGAGGCTACAGCATGGAGACCCCATTTGGGGCCACTTTCTCTCTCCTTCCTTCCCTCCCTGTCCCTTCCACACAGCCCTATAACCCAGAATATCAAGGCAGAAAATCCCACAATATCTACTTTGAACTGGGGGCCCTTCCACACAGTTTTATAACCCAGAATATCAAGGCAGAAAATCCCACAATATCTGCTATGAACTGGGCTAGCTGAGTCCACATTGGCATATATTACAGTTCAAAGCATAGAGGTGGAATTCTCAGCTTGTCCTTCCTCGGTGGATAGGCCGCATGGGTTCCATAGCGGTCCACCACTCATGTACACATTTTGGGATTTCCTTCGCTGATATTCTGGGTACAGGGCGGGTGGAAGGCTCACCATATCTCCCGAAAAACCGCCTATGTCACGTTGGCAGGATCTTGAAAATTCGCTATCAGAGTAGCGCAGAAGCGCCAGCCGGAATTAAACCCCATTTTCGACAAACACAAGAATAACCCGTCATGCAATCCTAAGTTTTTTTCGTCCACTAAGTGCGATTCGCACCAAAAGGCCCATACACTATACTTACTATATATAGAGGCGTTTGTATAAGCGAAAGGAAAAAGAAAAGGAAAAAGGAAAGGGGAAAGGAAGAGGGAAGGGAAGGAAAAAGGAAAGGAAACAGAAAAGAGGAAAGGAAAAAGGAGAGGACAGGAAAAAGGAAAGAGGAAGGGAAGGTAAAGGAAAGGGGAAAGGCAAAGGAAGGGAAAGGAAAGGGGAAAGGAAAGAGGAAAGGAGAGGAAAGGGGAAAGGAAAGGGGAAAGGAAAGGGGAAAGGAAAAGGAAGGGAAAGGAAAGGGGAAAGGAAAGGGAAGAGGAAAGGAGAGGAAAGAGGAAAGGAAAGGGGAAAGGAAGGGAAACAGGAAAGGAAAGGGGAAAGGAAAAAGAAAAGGAAAGGGGAAAGGAAAGGCAAAAGGAAAAGGAAGAGGGAAGGGAAGGAAAAAGGAAAGGAAACAGAAAAGAGGAAAGGAAGAAAATCCCACATTATCTGAGTGTGGACTCAGATAAACCAGTTCAAAGCAGATATTGTGGGATTTTCTGCCTTGATATTCTGGGATATAGGGCTGTGTGGAAGGGCCCTCGGTTTCTCGTTGAAATCTCCCTCCAACCTGGTTTTAGGATAACGGATCGGATCTCCGAGGCGAAGGGTGGCAAGGATTACATGATCTCCCTGGGAAGGAGGACTTGAAACAGAAGGGAAAGTGGTCCAGGGCAGCCGCACAGATCAGTCAAGAGGAGGGAAAAGCAGGGCTCTCGCCCTTTACTGGTATTTCTAAGGCTCCTTCCGCACAGCTAAATAAAATCCCACATTATCTGCTTTGAACCCTGTGTGGAGGGGCCCACAGAGATCTGTGGGTTTACAAGGTTTTCAGCCTTCTCTGCAAAAGGGTTCTGCCGCCTCCCCAAGCTCCACATCCCAGGACTGAGCCATGGCAGTCGAACTGCCTTCGTTCTGGGTTGTTGTAGGTTTTTCGGGCTGTATGGCCATGTTCTAGAACAGTGGTTCTCAACCTGTGGGTGGCAAGGTGTTTTGGCCTACAAATCCCAGAACTCCTTGCCAGTTTACCAGCTGTTAGGATTTCTCGGAGTCCAAGGCCAAAACATCTGGGGACCCACATGTTGAGAACCACTGTTCTAGAAGCATTCTCTCCTGACGTTTCGCCTGCATCTGTGGCAAGCATCCTCAGAGATTGTGAGGTTTGAGAGAAGACTTCTGGAACATGGCCATTCAGCCCGAAAAATCTACAACAACCCACTGATTCCGGCCATGAAAGCCTTCGACAATACATTGCATTCGTTCTACAGCATAGACGCTCCCCAAGCAACTGCAGCAACAACAACGACAACGACAACAACAACGACAACAACGGTTTGACTGGAGGGAAGAAATGTATCGCCAGCGCCTCTCCCAGCTCCACTTTGTGTGTTGCTTTGTGTCTTAGGGCCCTTCCACACAATAGCAACGCAGAAAATCCCACAATATCCGCTTCGAATTATCTGAGTCCACACTGCCATATAACCCAGTTCAAAGTAGACAATGTGGGATTTTATACAGTTGTGTGGAAGGGGGCTGTGTTATTAGTACAGGCCTGAGCAATCGTGGTCCCTTCAGGTGTTTTGGACTCCAACTCCCACCATTCCTAACAGCCTCAGGCCTTTTCCTTTGAGGGGGAAAGGAAAGGGTCTGAGGCTGTTAGGAATGGTGGGAGTTGGAGTCCAAAACGATTGTCCAGGCCTGTTATAAAACATCTCCTAGGATTCCATATAGTCTTGAGTCATGGCAGCAAAAGTGGCGTCAAACTGCCTTAACTCTACAGTGTAAATACACCCCAAACAAGACTCCCCATCACCACAATCCGGCTCCAAAAGGGGTGAGAAGACAGCCTTACCTGTGCCGCCTCTTCTTCCGCTTCTTGCTCTGGTTTAAGGAAGATTTGGACATTTTCCGGTCGCTGGAGGAGACATCTTCTGAATCTGGGTGGGAGAGAAAGCGAGGCGGCGATGGAGAGGGGCAAAGACCTCTAGGGAAGGGATATTTGGGGCGGGGGGCACTTTTGGGGCGAGAATGGGGCTCTGAGCATTTCCGGGGCTCCTGTTTCGTTTTCCGGAGGGGAAAGGAGACACCCCGCAAATCCACTCACAGATTTTCAGCAAACGTTTGGTTTTTATACCTATTTTATATAGCTACTAGCCGTCCCCTGACACCCCAGGCTGTGTGTGTATATATTTGTGTATATGTGTATTTGCACAGATATATGTGGTTTTGCGCATACTTTGTAATGTGGTTTTTTTTTGGTTTTTTTTTTTTTTGCTTTTTAAGTCTCTTCTGCTGTGTTTTTCAGTGTTTTATGAGTGATTGTCAATCGTTGACCTGATAGGCGTATTGTGTCCAAATTTAGTGTCAATTCGTGGTTTTTGAGTTATGTTAATCTCACAAAGGGACATTACATTTTTATTTATATAGAAGACTAGCCGTCCCCTGCCAAGCATTGCTGTGGTCCACTTTGTGTATATGTGTTTTGTGTATGTATATGTGTATGGATATATTTGTGTATATATGTGTTTGCTTATATATATGTGGTTTTGTGCATGCGTTGTAACGTGTGTGTGTGTGTGTGTGTGTTCGTTTGTGGGATTAACATAACTCCAAAACCACTGGGTGAACTGACACCAAATTTGGACACAATACAACTATCAGGCCAACAAATGACCATCTCTCATAAAAATACTGAGAAACACAGCAGAACAGATTTAAAAAACCAAAAAATAAAATAAAAATAAAAAATACATTACAATGCATGCACAAACCCACATATATACGCACAGATATACACATATATACACACACAAAACACATATACACAGACTGGGCCACAGTAATGCGTGGCAGGGGACGGCTAGTAAATCATAAATAAGCAAAATTCCTTCCAGTCCAACTTTTATATTAATCTGTTGCAGACCCGTAGCCAGGATTTCGATTCGGGGGGGGGGGGGGGGTGAGTTTGTTTCGGGGGGGGGGGCTGAGTCTGAGTGAAAGAGGGTCTACCCTAGCAAACCTTTTGTATCGTTACCCCAATACCCCCATGCATATGGGATATATTGAGTATAGTGATCAGATCATGATATGAATAAACATATCACTTGTTGGCCTGATACGTGTATTGTGTCCAAATTTGGTGCCAATTCGTCCAGTGGTTTTTGTGTTATGTTAATCCCACAAACGAACATTACATTTTTATTTATATAGAAGATATACCTGGAGTAATGTAAACATTCCTCGGGTGGAAAGGGGTCCCGAGTGGGGAAAGTTTTAAGAAGCCCTGGCCTAGACAAGCCTTAAGTTGTATTGTATTGAAAGCTTTCATGGCTGGAATCACTAGGTTGTTGTGAATTTTCTGCCTGTATGGCCGTGTTCCAGAAGCATTCTCTCCTGACGTTTCGCCTGCACCTATGGCAGGCATCCACCAGAAAAGTGACCTCACAACCTCTAGGGATGCCTGGCATAGATGCAGGCGAAACGTCATGAGAGAATGCTTCTGGGACATAGAAATACAACCCAGGAAAACTCACAACCCAAGCCTTAAATTCCTTGTTTTGACAGATGAGTTCTCTTGCTCTCTACATTTAACTCATCTTCGATAGAGTATTGACGCTCCAGACATGATATAACGCAGGCATGGGCCCAACTTCGGCCCTCCAGGTGTTTTGGACTTCAACTCCCACAATTGTTAACAGCCTACCGGCTGTTAGGAATTGTGGGAGTTGAAGTCCAAAACACCTGGAGGGCCGAGGTTGGGCCCATGCCTGATATAACATATAGTAGGTACATCCTCATTCTCTAGTAGGCTGTCTTTCTGAAGGAGTCTTCCTTGCCTAGGAAAAATCCTGTGGAATTCATGCGACTCCAAAGCACACACACACGCTGTGATCCTCAACAGAGCATTTCGGTGTAAAAAGCGGATCAAAATAAAAAGCCACGGGTGGGAATTCATGCCTTCGACACCTTTAAAAAGTGGCTGTTTTTTCCTCCCCCGTTAGGAAAAGGGCAAGGGTTTATTCCTCTGAATTTATTTTTTTAATTGTGTTTGGTCTTTCTAATTATTCGTTTCCTACTTTTTCCTTTTTTAAAATCCCCCCAAACCCCGCAACTTCTTGTAATTCTTAGCCCCCTTCCACGCATCTGCTTTGTACCGGAATATATGGCAGTGTGGACTCAGGGCTCTTCCCCACAGCCCTGTATCCCAGAATATCAAGGCAGAAAATCCCACCATATCTGCTTTGAAGTGGGTTATCCGAGTCCACACTGAAATAATGTGGGATTTTCTGCCTTGAAATTCAGGGATATAGGGCTATGTGGAAGGGCCCTGTGTCCACACTGCCATATATTCCAGTACAAGGGCCTCAGATAACCCACTTCAAAGCAGCTATTGTGGGAATGTCGAAGGCTTTCATGGCTGGAATCACTAGGTTGTTGTAGGTTTTGGCCATGTAGACTTTTAAATGACTTTTGGCTATATGGCCATGTTCTAGAAGCATTCTCTCCTGACGTTTCGCCTGCATCTATGCAAGCATCCTCAGAGGTTGAGAGGATTTCCTGCCTTGATATACTGGGCTGTGTGGAAGAGCCCTTGGAAAAGCCCTATTTCGTTGTAATTCGTGTCCCCCCCCCCCCAAAAAAAAACAACAAAACAAAACAGAACCCTCGAGATGCCAGATTATTTGACTTAGAAATCTTATCTCCCTCCCTATTTTCCCTGACGAAGATCACTCGTGAACATTAATTTGGGAGGGAGTGGATCTGAGCGTGGCGAGATAGATAGATAGATAGATAGATAGATAGATAGATAGATAGATAGATAGATAGATAGATAGATAGACGAACACTTCAGGACCAGCAAGCGTCAAGCCCGAGGCCTCATCTACACTAGGCACTGAATGCAGTTTCAAACCGGTATTGGAGTAAGTTGTTTTTGCGGTACAGAAGATGACTTAGGAAGTCCTGGAACCAGTAGGCGGTCCGGGTGGGGATGACACAAACCGCAAGCAACTTGCTGGCTTGTTGTGAGTCTCCCGGGCTGTATGGCCATGTTCCAGAAGCATTCTCTCTTGACGTTTCGCCTGCATCTGTTGCAGGCATCCCTAGAAGTTGCTTGTAAGGTGTCACAACCCTTGACGATGCCTGCCATAGCTGCAGGCGAAACTTCGGGAAAGAATGCTTCTGGAACATGGCCATACATCCCGGAAGTCTCACAATAACCCAGTGATTCCGGCCATGAAAGTCTTGGACAATAACTTGCTGGCTTTGGTGGGAGTTGGTTGCCTGGCCGGTGATATTGGGAGCTAGATTCGAACTGCATTAAATGGTGATGTAGGGAGGGCCAACTTTGCCCCTCCAGGTGTTTTGGACTCCAATTCCTACCATTCCTAACAGCCTCAGGTCCCTTCCTTTTCTCCCTCAGCCGCTTAAGTGGAAAAGAAAAAGGAAAGGGCCTGAGGGTGTTAGGAATGGTAGGAATTGGAGTCCAAAACACCTGGAGGGCCCAAAATTGTCTATGCCTAATGTAGGTGGATTCGAGGAGGAATCCCAAAGAGGTGTCTGACCACAAATCCCTGCTGTTTGTAAAAAGCCCTCCAGGCATCGAAGCTGCATCAATCGTCCCCTTCTTAAAGGGGAGTGGGGTGTCCTGACCTACAGAAAAGACGGAGTCTTCCTCTCTCTTCAGCTCCATCTACACCAGGTATGGGCAAACCCGGGCCCAGGGGCCAGATTGCGGACCTTTGGGCTCTTTTCTCAGGCCCTCCTCTCTCTTTCCATCCTATCCTTCCTTCTCTCTTTTCCTTCCTCTTTCCCTCCCTCCCTTCGTTCACTTCCACCTTTTCGTTCTTCCTTCCTTCTTTCCTTCCTCCTTCTCTTCCTCCCTCCTTTCCTTTCTCTTTCCTTCCTCTTTCCTTTCCAGCCTTTCTTTCCTCCTTTTCGTCCTTCCTTCCTTCTCTCTTTCTTTCCTTCCTTCCTTTCCTTCACCCTTTCGTTCGTCCTTCCTTCCTTCCTTCTCACCTCTCTCTTCCCTTCCCCTCCTCTTTCTCCGTCCATCCTTCCCTTCCTTCCTTTCGCCCCTTCCTTCCTTCTCTCTTTCCTTCTTCCTTCCTTCCTTTCATCCTTTCCTTCCACCCTTTCGTCCTTCCTTCCTTCCTTCCCCCTTTTCTTCTTCCTCACTCTCTTCCTCTCTCCCTTCCCTTCCTTCTTTCCTCCTTCCTCCTCCCTTTCCCCCTTCCTTCCTTCCTCCCTTCCTTCCCTTTCCCTTCCTCTCCTCTTCCTTCCCATCCTTCCTTCCCTTTTCGTCCTTCCTTCCTTCTTCTCTTCCTTCCTCCCTCCCTCCCTTTCCTTCCTCTTTCTCTTCCACCTTCCCTCCCTCCCTTCCTCCCTTTTTCCTTCCCTTCCTCCTTTCCTTCCATACTTGATTCCCTTGGGGGGGGGGGGGGGGGGGGCTAGCATGCGGCCCCCAAGTGAGAAACTTTCCCTCGGCCTGATCTACCCTGACCCTTCAATGCAGTTCGAAGCCAGCTTCCCCTGACTGCTTCACTCAGCGGCCGAGCATCAAACTCCCACGAGCGCTCTGTATTTTGTGTCATCGACTGGATTCCCGGGTTTCCCAGGGCAGGGTCTGTCTTCCATCCCGGGTTGCGGAGCTCCTCGTTCTCTCTCGGCGGGTCTACCTGAGCTGGCGGTCTGGCCGGCGTCCATGCGAGGGGCGGGCCCGCGTCCCAAGGGCTGCAGGTGGACCCCCGGCGGGTCGGCCAAGACCTCGAGGAAGGTGGGCTGGGCGTAGAAGCCCGGGAGGCCCCCGGCGGCGCTGAGCAGGCCCAGGCCCACGCCGCCCACCGCGCGAGCCGAGAGCAGGTGCCCCGCGGGCAAGGCGTCCAAGGCGCCGCGGGACTGGGGCGGCAGCAAGGCGGCCTGGTGCTGCGGAGAAGGGGCGGGAGGCAGCGGCGAGGGCTCCTTGTTCAAGCCCAGGATCTCCTGGATGCCGAAGCCCGTGCAGCGGGGCGCCGCGGCGGGGCCCGAAGAGGGCGGCTTGGGCCCGGCTTGGCTCCCGGCGTTGGTGGACGAGGGAGGAGGGGGAGGAGGCGGGGGGAGCGGCTGGGCCCCTTCCTCGGGGGCTTTGCCTTTGGCGGGGAGGCTGGCGTGGGCCAGCGCGTCCCCGGCTTTGCCCGTCATGCTGAGGATGCCGCTGCCGCTGCTGCCTGGTACCGGCCTCGGGGAATAATACCGGGCAGCCCCCGCCTCGGGGCCCTTTTTATACGCGCCCGAGTGGGGTCAGAGCCCCGCAGCCAATCACAGGGACCGGCCGCGATTAGGGATGCCCCCAAAGCCGAAGGGGTTGGCGGGGAACGGCGCAGGAGGGGCGGGGGAGGGAGGAAGAGGAGGAGGAGGAAGAAGAGAGGAAGCGGGACCCCTTCGGCAGGGAGGGAGTGGGCTCCAGAGAGGGAGGGAGGGAGGGGAAGAGCAGGGCAATTGAGGGGAGGCTGGCTGGCTGGGGTGGACCATTGCAAGGGAGGGGGGTATAGTTGCCCACGAATAAGAAAGAGGAGGAGGAAGGACAACAATAAGAGAAGGAAGAGGAGGAAGAAGAGGACGAGGAGGAGGAAACGAAGCAGAAGGAGAAGGGGGAGAAAGCAGAAGGGAGGAGGAAGAGAGGGGAGGAGGAGGAAAGGAAGGAAGAAAAGGGAAGGGAAGAAGAGGAAGAGGAAAAAGGAAGAAGAAGGAGGGAAAGGAGAAGAAGGAGGAGGAGGAGGAAGAGGAAGAAGAAGAAGGCGAGGAGGAGGAGAAAGCGAGAAGCAGGAAGAAAAGGAGGAAGTAGAAGAATAAGAAGAGGAAGAAAAAGAGGAGGAAGGAGCAAGAGAAAAAGAAGCCAGGAGGAGGAAGAGGAAGAAAAGGAGCAGGACGAAGAAGAAGCAGCAATATAATAATGCTAATGATTAGAAGAGGACTAATAGCCACAATAATAGAAAATACTGCCTTGGCAGGTGAGTTCGGGTCTGCTTCCCTGGTTGGGGGGGGGGGGCTTCTATTCCTGTTAAGGCGGGGGGGGGGCAGGAAGGGTGAGGGGAAAAGGAAGGGGAGGGGAGGGAAAGGAGGGAAACGCAATAAAGGAAGGGTTCCCTCTCCTTCGTTTGGAAAGGTGCCACCAATTCGGGTTTCTTCCAGTTCACCAATAAAATCACCCCGGTTCTTTCGAGGTTATTCAAATTCGAATGAACTCCTTTCATTTCATTTCCTTCCCTTTCCTTCCCTTTCTTTTCATTCCCTTCTCTTTCGTTCCCTTTCCTTTCGTTCCCTTCCCTTTCGTTCTTTTCTCTTTCCTTCCTTTTCCTTTCCTTCCGTTCCCTTCATTTCCTTTCTCATCCTTCCTTTTTCTTTCCTTCCCTTTCCTTCCCCTCTTTTCCTTTCCTTTCTTTCCTTCCCTTTTTCCTTTCCTTCCTCTCTCTTTCCTTCCTTCCTTCTTTTTGTTCCCTTCCCTTCCTTTCGCTTCCCTTTCCTTCCCTTCCTTTCCCTTTCCTTTCCTCTCCTTTCCTTGTCTTTCCTTCCTTTCTCTTTCTCTTTTCTTCCTTTCTCTTTCCTTTCTTTCCCTTCCCTTCGTTTCCCTTCCTTTCTTTTCCTTCTCTTTCCTTTCCTTTCTTTCTCTTCCCTTCCCTTCCTTTCTCTTTTCTTCCCTTCCCCTTTCTTTCCTTTTCTTTTCTTCCACATTTTTAAAAACTAGAATTCCTGACAGGTTCCTGTTAGTTCTAATGGTCAGACTGATAGAAGGCATTGGGATTCACGTAGGAACCCGCCTTGAAGTCGTTTTCGATTTTTGCTATTTATTTATTTTTGCTTGGCCCAAGATGTGTCCGAGGGGCCTTGCCTTTGCCTTCCTCTGAGGCTGAGAGAATATGCCTTGGTAACCAAGGAGACCCAGGGCCCTTCCACACAGCCCTATAACCCAGAATATCAAGGCAGAAAATTCCACAATATCTGCTTTGAACTGGGTTATCTGAGTTCACACTGCCATATATTCCAATTCAATGTAGTTATTGTGGGATTTTCTGAATTGATATTCTGGGTTATGTGGCTGTGTGGAAGGGCCCCCAGTGAGGATCCTGGTCCAGGGACAAAATCCTCCTCCTGGGCAAAAACCACTTCCATCATGTGGGCCTTCTGCAAATTTTTGTCCTGAATGCCAAACTCCGCGTTAAGTATTTGAATCGTTCATTTGACTTGAAAATATCGTTTGAAAGGCTGACATAAAGATGCGTGTTTACATTAACTAGGCTCCGAGGGCTATCAGGTGACCAAACAGAAGCAAGGAAGGATTCAAAGTGTGTAAATTATATGCATTTCAAGGGAAAGACGTGGGCATACATATTATGAGAAGTGCAATGTTGTATTAAATTTATTATTTCAATATATTATTATATTATTAATATTATTACTACATTATTTTATGTTAATGGAAGAGAAAATAACCCCCATGCATTGTATCGATACAGCTAAACAACAGACCTCACAACCTCTGAGGATGTCTGCCATAGATGCAGGCGAAACGTCAGGAGAGAATGCTTCTGGAACATGGCCATACAGTCCGGAAAACTCACAGCAACCCGAATAACCGGTTAATCCAATTGGATGGGTTGCATTAATTTTGAATGCACAAAGTTGCAAATTGAAGCCCACTTCTGCCAATTTCAACCCATAGTTCAGTGAAATTTAGTCGAAGGCTTTCATGGCCGGAATCACTGGGTTTTCCGGGCTGTATGGCCATGTTCCATAAGAATTCTCTCCTGACATTTCGCCTACATCTATGGCAGGCATCCTCAGAGGTTGTGAGGTGTCCCCTGAAAACTCACAACAACCCAGTTGTATTAAATGTTTACTATTTAACTAGATGCAAAGGTAAAACGACTTGGAAGGAAAAACTCCCATTTCAAAACCTTCACTTAGAATCGTGTCTCTTTTAAATGCATTCCTTTTCCTGCAGTAATTAATTAGCTCTATGTAATGCCATTTCTATGCTATTTCTCTCAACCCTGAAAAGGGTAAACATGTGCAGTAAAGAGGTGAGAGATTGAAAGCAAAGCGAATGACACATTAAAACTAATTGTATTACATCTATTAAAAGGAAACAGTAAAATCAAGAGATTATATTTCACTAAACTATGAATTGAAACTGGCAGAAGTGGGCTTCAATTTGCAACTTTGTGCATTCAAAATTAATGCAACCCATCCAATTATATTAAACAGTTGTCTGGGTTGCTGTGAGTTTTCTGGACTGTATGGCCATGTTCCAGAAGCATTCTCTCCTGACATTTCACCTGCATCTATGGCAGGTATCCTCAGAAGTTGTGAGGTCTGTTGTTTAGCTGTATCAATACAATGCGTGGGAGTTATTTTCCCTTCCATTAACATAAAATATTATAGTCGCAATAATATTAATATAGTAAAATAATAAATTAATTTATCTATTTCCTATGCTGAACAAGATTGTTTTGAATGTCCTGCCACTTCAAAATAATTTTAAAATACTTTAAATCTCTTCCATTAACATAAAATAATATAATAATAATAATAATATAATAAAATAATATATTCCTTGATCCATTTCCTATGTTGAATAAGATTGTTTTGAATGTCATATCACTTAAAATAATTTTAAAATACTTCAAATCTCTTCCATTAACAAAAATAATATAGTAATAATAATTTATAATAATATAATAATATATTAAAATAATAAATTCATTTATTTGTTTCCTATGCTGAACAAGATTATTTTGAATGTCATACCACTTCAAAATAATTTTAAAATACTTTAAATCTCTTCAATTAATATAAAATAATATAGTAATAATAATAATAATAATAATAATATAATGTAGTAAAAATAATATATTCATTGATGTATTTCCTATGCTCAACAGGGTTGTTTTCAATGCCATACTGCTTCAAAACAATTTAAAAATACTTTAAATAATATTTAATGAAATAAAACTAAAATATATTTATAATGCTGTAGGTCATTTTCAAATGAATTGAGGTTAAAAATAAATCTGTATACAAATCTCTGTTTTTTTATAGTTGTTTGTTTACAATGTGCAACCAAGCCAATTAATACTGGCACCTTTATTTTCAAACATGAACACACCTTGTTTTGGTTTGCCCTAAAAATCAAGCCTAGCTGAAAGTTATCCAGTAGGATAGAAAACATTCCAATTTGAGCAGGAGGAATACTGTATAGCCTTATTTGAGAAAGGAAAGAAGTGGATATATCGGACTGTGCTTCTTAAACACCTCACTTTATGTATATTAAATCAATGCATGTAGCAGGCATGGGCAAACTTGGGTCTTCCCTCCAGGTGTTTTGGACTTCAACTCCCACAATTCCTAACAGCTTCAGGCCCCTTCCTTTCCCCCCTCAGCCGCTTAACCTGTTGAATTAATAATATTTGACGCAGGCTGAGGGGGAAAAGGAAGGGGCCTGAGGCTGTTAGGAATTGTGAGTGAAGTCCAAAACACCTGGAGGGCTGAAGTTTGCCCATGGCTGCAGTAACATGAAAAAAAAACTCAGAAAGACAGAAAGGTAAGATAAAATAACAAATAGGCAAATGACCCCTGCAATACTTTCATTGCTCTAGCTAACAGACATCACTTAACATATTATAGCCATAAGTCTAGGATCACAATAGTTTTAGAATGGATGCCCCATTAACACTGCCATATAATGCAGATTGAAACTGCGTTATATGGCCAGTGTAGTCTCACAGAATTTTGTTTCTGCATTGAACTACATGATATGAGTCTACACTCAAAAAACAGGGAATTCCAGACAGGAAACAATCAGGGCCAGCTAACATTTCCCAACAAAGGATTCCTCCAGGCAGGAAGCAGCCAGGCTTTGAAGCTGCAAGGCCATTTGATTTTTATCTAGGCTGCCAATTGCAACATTCACACCTGCCTTAAACAGACAAGAGTTCTTTCTCCCACTCTGGACATTCCACAGATATATAAACCTCACTTGCCTAGTCTAACAGACCTCACAATCTCTGAGGATGACTGCTGTAGAGGTGGGTGAAACATCAAGGGAACATGGCCATGCAACCCAGAAAACTCACAGCAGCCCAGTATTACATGGCATGGTAGATGGGGCCTGAGGCTCACAGGACTATAAAAAGCTCACCCAATTTTGTTCTAATTCTAGATGTTTGATGTCTAAATCTTGATATAATAGCTTGGGGTTTTTAAATAGATCTTTTATGATTTGTATGCTTGTGTGTTTAATATCTCTGGCTGTTTTGCTAATACTGGGATCCAAGGCAAGTAAAAAAAAAATCCTGAACAGAGAGCTGAATTGGAGCTGGGGGAAATTTTCTTCCTGAAAGCTGATTTTAAATCCCACACCATAAACCAGACTAATAGAGACAACTTCATGAGGATGTATTTTTAGGTGTACCCAAGTAAGGCCACCTGCTTAGTTGTGTTCTAACTGTAAAAAGCAAGTTTCCTTTTAGTAGTGATAGAAGTGAATAGTAGTACCACCTACTGGTAGCTGGAAGAACAATATTAAAATATACCCTTAAGCACTGTCTCTCAACTAAATTTAAAGAATGCCATTAGGACTTTCTGAATGTTCTGAGAGCCACATAATTTCACGTAATTTTCATAGACAGCTGCTAGAAAAGGGCCTTAAAATTGCTGAAAATGGGGAGCAGGAGATGACAGAGGGAGCTCATCCGCACTCTCCCCGTATTCGAACCTCCAACCTGTCGGTCTTCGGTCCTGCTGCCACAAGGGTTTTAACCCATTGCGCAACTGGGGGCTCCTATAGTCCAAACTAAACCAAACCCATTCAATTAGTGGAAACTTGATAAATCACTGTTTCCATTGAGTTAATAAGTCTAAGTGAAACTAACAATAGGCTTTACGCCAAAGAAGGAAGAAGCTGATTTGTTGTGTTTCCAAGTCATTTCAGAGTTATTAACTTATTTTGGGGTTTTCTAGTAAAAAATGTTCTATTATCCTCCTCTGAGACTGAGAATGTGTGACTTGTCCAATAAGTTTCCATGGCTGAGCAGCGATTCAAACACTGACCTCTAGAGTCCTAGGCTCCATCTACACTGACCATTTAATGCAGTTACAAACCAGTATTGAAGAAAAGTGGTTTCCTTGTGCAGATGTGATTACATAAGAAATCCTGGAAACAGTTTGAGGCCCAGACAGTGATTATACAAAATCATAGAGCACTGATGCACATTAAAGCCTTTGTTTTACACACTTTTGTGGGAATTTGTTGTCGCCACCACAGTTTGAGGTTGGCTTCAAACTGTTAAATGGTCAGTGTAGATGGGGCCATAGTCCAAAGCTTAAACCATTGCACCATGCTGGTTCAAATAAATACTAGGAGCTGAAGGCTCTGATATGGCACCACTTACAGGCTCACCTTTGTTATACTTCAATAGGGATTTCATTTTTAAAAGAAGATAAAATTCACATTTCTGTCCTCTGTCTCAAGTACGAGGGAAATATGTGAGTCCTTTAATATGTCAATATTTGTGAAAATTCATACAATCATACAAAATTCATACAATCAAGTGGTTAAGGATATGCATTAGCTATTTAAAAGGTCTAAAAGGTCAACAATTATCAGTCTTTAGCCGTAGTGGCGCATTGGGTTAAATCCTTCTGCCTGAAGGTCGGTGGTTTGAATCTGTGAGATGAGGTGAGCTCCTGTCACCCCCAGCTTCATGCGGGGACATGAGAGAAGCCTCCCACAGGATGATAACACATCCAGGTGTCCCCTGGGCAATGTCCTTGCAGATGGCCAATTCTCTCACACCAGAAGTGACTTGCAGTTTTTCAAGTCGCTTTTGACACAATAAAAATATATCAACCTTTAACTAATTTTCTTGTTTGTGGCTTGAGTCTGGATGTTTAACTTCTGCATCAGCAACAGTAACTAGATTATATAATTAGTAGTTTCTAAAACTCAATAAGTAATCAAAGCTCCAGATATAACATATTTTAGGATCACTAGTCATACATCTCTGAAAAATGGAGAGAGATCTTTACGAAAGATCACAGGAAAAAACTTGTTTTATTTCAAGAGCATTTCAAAGATACAGGACAAAAGTCCTTTGATCCTTAGAGGAGAGATCTTTGTACCACCTGGATTACATAGGGCACAGTTGTCATAACATTTCATGCAGAGACACTCAAAATATAAGAAAACCCCAGGTGAATTGTTCACACTAGCAACTTGGACTAAATCTGATTGGTGGCCCCAACTAGAATGGCCCTCTTGAATCAGCGGAGTTTTTATATATTCTATGGTTCCATTTTAGTTAAGACTAATAACTGGGCTTCATCCTTTGACTTTAGCCATTAGAATAGTAGAGCCATAGAGTTGGAAGAGACCATGAGGACCATCCAGTCCTACCCCCTGTCATGCAGGAACACAGATCAAAACACCTCTGACAAATGGCCCTCTAGCCTAGTACAATGGTAACCATTGCAGTCAACTGAAAGTGTTTTCACAATTGAAATTTATAGTTCACCTACAATCAAAGAGCATTCTGAACTCCACCAACTATGGAATTGAACTAAACTTGGCACACACAGAACTTTCATGGCAAACAGAAAATACTGGAAAGATTTGATGGGTATTGACCTTGAGTTCTGGAGTTGTAGTTCACCTACACCCAGAGAGCACTGTGGACTTAAACAATGATCAATCTGGACCAAACTTGGCACAAATACTCAACATGCCCAAATGTGAACACTGTGGAGTTTGTGGAAGTTACACCTTGATATTTGGGAGTTGTAGTTGCTGGGATTTATAGTTCACCTACAATCAAAGAGCATTCTAAACCCCACAAACGATAGAATTGGGAAAAACTTCCCATACAGAACCCTCATGACCAACAGAAAATACTGGAGGGATTTGGGAGGAATTGGCAGTGATTTAGGGGAGATGTAGTTCACCTGCATAAGGAGATCATTGTGAACTCAAACAACTATGGGAAGATGTGCCATCTGTTTTCAAAAAGGAAGAGAAGGACAGGCGGTGAGATCTACAGCCTTCTCTGCCAAAGGTGTTTCTAAGACCATCATAAATATGTGTTTTCTGATGGTCTTTGGCAACCCCTCTGACACCCCCCTTGCAAACCTCCCCAGGGGTCCCGACCCCCAGGTTGAGAAACACTGTGCTAGTCATAGGGAGGTTAGCAGAACATTGTACGCTAATGGTAACTTTGGAGTTGTCATCTCTATAAAGCCATTACCGTGGTAAACTTAAAGATATGGGTTGACATAGCAGAACCTGTTCTTGCTAGAAAGGATGGATTTATATCATATATCTAGGATTGTGATTCTTTCTTAGGGCTCGTTTATGAAAGGCACAAGATCTTGTCTGATGTTGATAGTTAAGCAGGATCAGTTCTGGTTAGTATTGATGGGGGAAACTGCCAATGGGCTATATTTCAGAGGAAGGAACCAAGTATTCCTTGCCTAAGAAAACTCTATAAAATTATCAGGGTCACATGCCTGCTGGAGAAAATAGAAAGGTATAACCTCTGATCAAATTTCCATTGGCAGTCATGATGACTAGTCTCAACCTCTTTTGAGACATTCTACATTGCAGCATTAATTGAATCTATAGCCAGACAAAAGGAAGCCTTTATGTGTGACACAGTGCAAATTACCTTTGGGGAAAATGCCTTCTGAATGTTACAATTATTATAAAATCAACTATATAATCAACTGTAACATGCACACTCATTATTATCTAATGTGAAATATATTTTAAAACAGTGATACTTTTTCTGGATGTAAACACTAATGAACAAAGACTTTTTTATGTTTTTCTCCCAAATAAAGTGTAAATTTGAAAAAAATTGCTTCTCTCTTACAAATCTTTTAACAACACCAACAGCTGATCCACATGTGTCCTTCCAGCTGCACAATCTCATCTTTACCCAGTATGGATTGTTATGTTTCTGCTTAGTTTATGACAGTAAGAAGTATTTATGTACAGAAAGGGGAGGCAAAAATAAACAAATAACCTTGTTCTAGAATAGTAATAATTGAAAATGAACAGAACTCCAACTGTGGCTGGACATATAGGGCTGTGTGGAAGGGCCCTAAGGGGGAAGTAGGTTATCTGGTGTTGAAAACATTGTTGACTTGGATCCAAAGAGCTACCTATGTTCATACAAAGGGCATCTACTAGGCCAGCAGAATTATTTTACCATAAGCAGTGACTCAACAATATCACTTATTAATTATAAAGGATCCCCCAGCTTTTAAAATATTCCCATTGTAGCGTTGGGGGGACAAGCAATGGTGTCTGAGACAAGCAAGTCTAAAATCTCAATTGATTCATACAGTTGGTTTCACAGTTCTTTGAATCCCGATCATGATTAATATAAGGAATTATTAGAAAAGCCGAATTAGATACTCCCCCTTGGGCACACATAAGACTGGGCAACTTGGAAGGCACTGGACAGACTGCATTCTGGCACCACAAGATGCAGAATCAACCTTAAGAAATGGGGACACAAAGTGGAGTCCATGACATGTGAGTGTGGAGAAGAGCAAACCACAGACTACCTATTACAATGCAGTCTGAGCCCTACCACATGCATAATGGAGGACCTTCTTATAGCAACACCAGAGGCACTCCAAGTGGCCCCTTATTTATGGAATGCCTTGCCGGTTGAAACTCGAACCATCCGAGACCTAACTGCTTTTCGGATTTTCTCTTCTGACAAGCTTTTGATGGGTGAACAATCTGGGCTATGCCTGTTCTCTCTGCCTATTGTTATTGTTATGGTCATATTAAAGCTAATTGTATTGTTTTAATCTGTTTCTGTAAACCGCCCTGAGCCAAATTGGGAGTAGCAGTATACAAGTTGAATATATATATATATATATATATATATATATATATATATATATATAGTGGCCAGCTACTGGTCAAAGGACATTTAATATAATGCCAAGTTTTTAAACTTTGTGTTTTTTAAATAGATTTTCAACTGTACCCTTGGTTTGCTTCTGACACGATAAATAAATACTGAACGTTTTATCTTCACAAGTTAGTCTTTAATGCAGAACAAGAGAATGGATACCTAAGGGTGACTTTTCATTTCCCCACAAATGGATGGCTTGATGTCATAGAATGTATATGCATTTCGGCACAAAAATACAAAGCTTTGGGAGGACATTCAAGCTTGATGCTCCAATAGCACAAAATGATTCCTATCTTGAGGTATCTCTTTCTTCTGGAAGATATGACACTAACTAGCTCATTTGCTTCCTTCATTCTTCATGACGAGATCTGTGCCTCTGAAGAAACTCGCCATATGGAAGGAGCATATGCAGGTCAGACATTGTCAGGGGTGGGGGACCTACATCCGGACTATGTATATTCCATATACGACGAGCTCTGTGAATTATACTGTTGCTAACTGGAACAGAATTTGGTAGTGCAAGGATGTCAGATTTCTTCTTAATGACTGTGTAGGGAAGGATCTGATTTAGAAATAATTTAAGAAAATTCCTAGATATTAAAATAATAATAAACTTTATTTGTATCCCGTCACCATCTCCCTGAAGGGACTCAGGGCAGCTCACAAAGCACTCAATAGTGCAATAACACACAGAATACAATAGGTATATGAATATATAAAAACAGAACAATAAACATTATACACAAAGTATAAATAAACAATCCATAAAACCCTTCCTGATTAAAACTTTTTCAGTAAAATGCAACAGGCTGCAAATATAAGCAAGCTGTATAGGATGTCATTCCCACAAAGTCCAAAGTGAAAGCAATCACCAAGCCCTCGAATTTAATGATGAGACTTTGACAAAAGCGTGTTTAAAAATCCATGTTTTCAGGTGTGTTCTGAAGACTTGGAGATATTGTAGACATTGGCAAGAGTTATGGATAGGGGTTACCAACTGGATTTGATTTTGAAAGGACTTCCTATAAACAAGAGATTGAGATTGATTCCATACTCCATTCTCCTCAATGGTAATAAAATCAGCGTATACCCTCCATCCTTTCCATAGCAAGGGATATTACTAGCAGAACAAAGTTCAGTGGTTTAAAATACCCATATTTTAAGACACAATACTAACACTCAAAATATTGCAATTGGAAAATGCTGGTCATTAACAATTCCAATTTGCAGGTGAGAAACTGAGATTAATAGATAAGGGCCACCGTTCAGTGACAGAGCACATGGTTTGCAAGCAAGATATCCCAGGCTCAATGGACATTCAGAAAGCTATATTTCCTCAAAACAACTTTTCTAAGCTCTGATCAAAACTCATACATATTCATCCCTCTGGATTTCCCTGGATCACAAGCTTCTGAATGACAGATTTTCACAACAAGGAAATGACAAAGGTGAGAGAAGTAACATATACACAGGGGTCAGAGTAGATGTGAGAATGAACACTGAGTTTGGAGCAATATACAAACATGTGGACAATTTTAACAGAAAGGAAAAAACGATTAAAATGAACAAAATATGGCTACCAATATTTTAAAAACTCCATAATCAGGAAAGTAAAAAAAAGACCAAAACTCAGAAAACAGGGGAATTCCAGACAAGAAACAATCAGGGCCAGTGAACACCTTCCAACAAAGGATTCCCTAGGCAGGAAGAAACCAGGCTTTGAAGCTGCAAAGCCATTTAATGCTAATGTTGTTTATTAGTTCAGTTGCTTCTGACTCTTCGTGACCTCAAGGACCAGCCCACTCCAGAACTCCCTGTCTGCTGTGGCCACACCCAGTTCCTCCAAAGTCAAGCCAGTCACTTCAAGGATACCATCCACCCATCTTGCCCTTGGTCTGCCCCTCTTCCTTTTTCCTTCCATTTTCCCCAGCATCATTGTCAATGCTAATCAACGTGGCCAATTGCAACATTCACACTTGCCTCAAACAGACAAAGAGTTCTTTCTCCCACTCTGGACACTTCACGGATATATAAACCTCACTTGCCTACTTCCCAACAGACCTCACAAACTCTGAGGATGCCTGCCATAAATGTGTGCAAAATGTCAGGAGAGAATGCTTCTGAAACATGGCCATACAGCCTGGAAAACTTAGAGCAAGCCATACACATTACAGTCAGCATCTCATTCTGGTTAGATGATTTTTGGTCAAGAAGGGAACAAGACTGTCCACCGGAATCCCATTATCAATACTGCACCGTCTTTAGGGAGATTTCAATTTGTGTAAACGAGTGCTTTTAATTTGTCATACTGTGCTTTATCTCTATTACGATCTCATTGGATTTTAAACCCAGTTTCACCCTCATGACTGGATTCCATTTGCTACATTAGGAGTAATTCTCTTTCAAAAAGGGTTAGACATTTTCCCTCAACATAAAAGTCGCTTATTTTGGATAAAGAGACGATTAGATTTATCTTTAATATTTTAATGGCAGTCAGGATTATTGGGTGGGCAGCCCCAGTTTCGTTTGTTGGTGAGGGATTAGACTCTAATAAACTCTTCAGATTGAGATTTTCCCCCTGTTTTGGTACAAAGTACTTGTATTTATGATTTTTTTTAAAAAAAATCACTTATTTTTAAGTCATAAATTCCATTTGCTGGTTCCTATTAGTATTAAATCAAGTTGATTACATTTGGAGTGACTATCTGTACATATATCTTTTTAATTTTAACATGCACAGCATAAAATCTTTCATGGTGCAACTGCAGATACCTGTAACATGCATCCCACTTAAAACAGATGGAAACGTGGACCATTGGAAAAGCAAAGGATCCAGTAAAAATGGAGGCAAAAAAGAAACAAATAATATCTCAGGTTGCCCACTCAGGTTCGATTTTTAGAAACTATACAAAAAAGTTGAAGGTAGATGTCATACTGGCATGACAGCTAAACATAACAACATCCAAGCATATTATTACATGTAGTCAATGGAAATGAGTGCTGTAATCAACTTCTTAGTCTCCCAGGATCCTTGCTTTGACAGAGTAATGGAGGATAGTGTATGTAGGTGCATCTACAGCAGCTCTTATTTCACATGCCAGTAAGGTAACGCTCAAGATCCTGCAAGGTAAACTCCAGCAATACATGAAGAGAGAGTTGCCAGGTGAACAAGCTGGGTTAAGAAAAGGCAGAGGAAGGAGAAACCAAATTGCCAATATCCACTGGATAATGGAGAAAGGCAGGGAGTTTCAGAAAAACATCTATTTCTGTTTTATTGGCTATTCTAAAGGCTTTGACTGTGTGGATCATAATAAATTGTGGCAAGTTCTTGGTGGTATGGGAATACCAAGTCACCTTGTCTGTCTCTTGAAGAATCTGTATAATGACGAAGTAGCAACATTAAGAACAGACCACGGAACAACAGACTGGGTTTTTGTTGTTGTTGTTGTTGTTGTTGTGTCAGGAGCGACTTGAGTGTGAGAGAATTGCCCAGGGGATGCCCAGATGATTTGATGTTTTATCATCCTTTTGGGAGGCTTCTCTCATGTGCCCACATGAGGAGCTGGAGCTGATAGAGGGAGCTCTTCTGCCTCTCCCTGGATTCGAACCTGCGGCCTGTCGGTCTTCAGTCCTGTCGGCACAGGGGTTTAACCCACTGCGCCACCGGGGGCTCCAGCAGACTGGTTCAAGGTTGGGAAAGGAGTATGACAGGGCTGTATATATTCACCCAGCCTATTCAACTTGTATGCAGAATGCATCATGCTATGTGCGGGGCTTGACTAATCCAAGGCTGAAGTTAAAATCGCTGGAAGAAACATTAACAACCTTAGATATGCAGATGATACTACTTTGAAAGCAAGGAGGAGCTGAGGAGCCTTATAGCCAAGGTGAAAGAAGAAAGTGCAAAAGCTGAGTCGCAGTTACATATTAAAAAAAACCAAGACTATGGCAACCAGACTGATTGATAACTGACAAATAGAGGGAGAAAACATGGAGGCAGTGACAGACTTTGTATTTCTAGGTACAAAAATTACTGCAGACACAAAAATAGTGAAAAGACATCATACTGCCAACGAAGATCCGCATAGTTAAAGCAATGGTATTCCCTGTAGTAACCTATGGATGCGAGAGCTGGACCATAAGGAGGACTGAGCGAAGGAAGATAGATGCTTTTGAACTGTGGTGTTGGAGGACCATAAGGAAATCCAAGCAGTCCATACTCCAGGAAATAAAGTCCAACTCACGGAAGGGAAGGATATTAGAGGCAAAGATGAAGTACTTTGGCCACATAATAAAAAAACAGGAAAGCTTGGAGAAAACAATGATGCTGGGGAAAATGGAAGAAAAAAAGAAGAGAGGCTGACCAAGGGCAAGATGGATGAGTGGCATCCTTGAATTGACTGGCTTGACCTTGAAGGGTGGCAATTCTGGCGTGGGCTGGTCCTTGAGGTCATGAAGAGCCCAAGCTGGCAGGCATGAGCAAACTTGGGCACGGCAGGTGTTTTGCACTTCAACTCCCACAATTCCTAACAGCCTCAGGCCCTTTCCTTTCCCCCTCAGCCACTTAAGCAGTATTCAATTAATGCAGTTTGATACCACTTTAACTGCAATAGTGTAATGGTATGAAATCCTGGGATTTGCAGTTTGATGGAACTCTAGCTGTATTTAGCAGGGAAGGCTAAAGACCTTGTAAAACTCCAACTGCAGGATTCTCTAGCATAGACCCATGACAGTTAAAGTGTTGCAGAGCCACATTAATTCTTCAGTGTAGAGGCACCCTTTGTAGAGCGAGACCAACAGGCAGGAGGAGGACAGGAGTGATAAACGGTTGTTCCCAACAAGAGAACTGTGTCCAATTCTGGGCACCACAACTGAAGAGAGATATTGACAAGCTGGAATGTGACCAGAGAAGGGCAACTAAAGTGATCAGGGGTCTGGAGAACAAGCCCTATAAGGAGTGGCTTAAAAAGCTGGGCATGTTTAGCCTGCAGAAGAGAAGACTTAGAAGAGATATGATAGCCGTGTGAGGGGAAGTCACAGGGAGGAGGGAGCAAGCTTGTTTTCTGCTGCCCTGGAGAGTAGGACGCAGAACAATGACTTCAAACTACAGGAAAGGAGATTCCACCTGAATATGAGGAAGAACTTTCTGACTGTGAGAGCTGTTCAGCAGTGGAACTCTCTGCCCCAGAGTGTGGTAGAGCCTCCTTCTTTGGAAGCTTTTAATCAGAGGAAAGATGGCCATCTGTTAGGGGTGCTTTGAATGCAATTTTCCTGCTTCTTGTCAGGGGGTTGGACTGGATGGCCCATGAGGTCTCTTCCAACTAAATGATTCTATGATTCTATGACAGAATTATTTTCTGTGTTGTCAAAGGCTTTCATGGCCAGAATCACTGGGCTGCTGTAAGTTTTTGGGCCTATGTGACCATGTTCCAGAAGCATTCTCTCCTGACGTTTCGCCTGCATCTATAGTAGGCATCCTCAGAGGTTGTGAGGTCTGTTGGAAACTAGGAAAATGGGGTTTATACAGTATATCTGTGGAATGTCAAGGGTGGGAGAAAACTTTTGTTTGTTGGAGCTAGGTGTGAATGTTCCGATTGGCCACCTTGATTAGTATTTAACGGCCTAGCAGTTGTCAAGGTGTCGCTTCTTACTGCCTGGGGGAAATCCTTTGTTGAGAGGTGATTAGCTGTTCTTATTATTTTCTCTTCGCCTAAATTAAAATCGAGCCTCTTCTTTGGTCTCACCGCGCATCCAACCTCAAAATAAATCCAAAACAAGAGAGGTGGACAGAGAACAGGTCTGACACGCGTTGGGGAAAAAAAGGTGGCACAATCTGGCAATTTGCGGGAGATCTTCTAAAACCAGGAAGAGCGAAAAGCAGGTGCCCTGAGGTCAAAACCCAACATGCCTTCTCCTTGGGATTTTTTCCCCCTAAGGCTAATCGGAAACTTGGTAATAGAATAAAATGTCCGTAAAGTAGAAATCAATAAAGTGCTAATGCTCCGGGACTTTCACTGCGAGGGCAGCCCTTCCCCTCCCGTCCCTGCTTCCTTCTCTCTCTCTTCTCTTCCTCTCCTCCTCTCCTCTGTCCCCCTCCCTCTCTCCCTCTCTCTCCCTCTCTCTCCCTCTCTCTCCCTTCCCTCCCTCCCTCCCTCCCTCCCTCGGGCCAAGCGCCTCATCCTGCTGCCCCTTGGACTCCCGTCCCTGCTCTAATCCCCTCCTCCTCATCAGCTCCCGGCAAGGCTTGATCTGCAGCACAAAATCCCTCATTCGGGGCAAAATCAGCTTAATTTGCAGCAATTTGTCGCAGGTCTTTGCTGGGATTTGAGTCTCCAAATGATCCCGGCGGGGCGGGGGAGGAGGGAGGGGGGCAGGCAATATGGGCCGCTCTTTCTTGCGCCCTCTCCCTTGGCAGAGATTTGTCTGGGGAGTAATTACAACTCCTTCCCGGGTCTACCCCGCCGCCACCCTATACATCCCAGGGCCGCCAAACAGGGAGACCCCCCCCCCCCACCTCCAGCCCCATCCTCGGATTAGCAGCATTAACCGCCAAGGCAAAGCAACAATTAATAATTTGCTAGCAAATGCAAACTGGAGAGCTCGAGGGCTATCTTGCTCTTGGAGGAAGCTGGATGGTCCAGCCACTTGTTGTGCTGCCTCTGCTGCTACCAGGCTTCCAATGGAGCCGGGCGTAAAAGGAAGGAGAGGAGATGGAGATCAGAGGCAGGGGACTTTCTTTCTCCTAATGCTGCTAATTATAGCCAGGCCGAGGCTCTGCCTGGCCTTAGAATCATAGAATCATAGAGTTGGAAGAGACCTCATGGACCATCCAGTCCATCCCCCTGCCAAGAAACAGGAAAGTGGAATTCAAAGCACTCCCGACAGATGGCCATCCAGCCTCTGTTTAAAAGCTTCCAAAGAAGGAGCCTCCACCACACTCCGGGGCAGAGAGTTCCACTGCTGAACGGCTCTCACAGTCAGGAAGTTCTTCCTCATGTTCAGATGGAATCTCCGCTCTTGTAGTTTGAAGCCATTGTTCCACGTCCTAGTCTCCAGGGAAGCAGAAAACAAGCTTGCTCCCTCCTCCCTATGACTTCCTCTCACATATTTATACATGGCTATCATGTCTCCTCTCAGCCTTCTCTTCTTCAGGCTAAACATGTCCAGCTCTTTAAGCTGCTCCTCATAGGGCTTGTTTTCCAGACCCTTGATCATTTTATTTGCCCTCCTCTGGACACATTCCAGCTTATCAATATCTCTCTTCAATTGTGGTGCCCAGAATTGGACACAATATTCAAGGTGTGGTCTAACCAAGGCAGAATAGAGGGGTAGCATGACTTCCCTGGACCTAGACACTATACTCCTATTGATGCAGGCCAAAATCCCATTGGCTTTTTTTGCTGCCGCATCACATTGTTGGCTCATGTTTAACTTGTTGTCCACGAGGACCCCAAAATCTTTTTCACACATACTGCTCTTGAGCCACAAGTCCCCCATTCTGTATCTTTGCATTTCATTTTTTCTGCCTAAGTGGAGTATCTTGCATTTGTCACTGTTGAACTTCATTTTGTGAAACTTGGACTGCATTTAAATTTTTTCATTCTTCTCTTGTATCGCAGTAGCCAGCAAATCTCCAGCTTCTTCATTTTCTTGCACTACAAGATCTGCTTTTCTGCAGCAACAGCGATGGTTAAAATGTTTATAAATGCGATTGAGATCTCTAGTCTAGACTATTGCCACTTCTGTGTTAGCCTTCCTTCTTGTCACAATGGCTCTGCTAAAATCGTCTTTCTTGCTTGTCACTTTTATGATCACATCGCCTCTTAGCACACTCTACTACCCTATATCAATTTTAAGATTTTAAGTCCATTTAAAGTTCTCAGTTACTGTTCCTCTGTGGTATATTTTTCTTTTTAACAGTATCACTATTTTAGTATGTATACACAAGAGCCAAAGTGGTATAGTAGTTTGAAAAGCTGGACTAAGGACTCTGTGAGAACAAAGTTTAAATCTTCACTTGACCCCAGAAGTCCACTGGTTGACCTTGGGCAAGTCGCATTCTCTCAGCCTCAGAGGAAGGCAACTGCAACCCCTCTCTGAGCAAATCCTGCCAAGAAACCTCTATGTTGGGTTCTCATTAGGACTGCTACAAATCAGGAAAAAAATTAAAGGCACAAAACTGCAAAACCCACACATATATTGCCTGTCCTCCTCTTTGTCTCCTGCTGCTCTTCACATCTGGTACATTTTTTCCTCTCTTCTTAGTAAGCTGCTTCCTTGACATCTGCAAAACTCAACCCTTCACCAAATATTTTCAGAACAGGTACTTTTTTAAAATTCTTGCTACCTGACTATAACCTTATTTCACAGTCCTTAGCAGGCTTTGCTCACCTAGCCATCTTGCCTAGGTTGTGATTTGTACTTTTTTCTATGTCGTTTGGCTTTCTGTGGGTGCAGTTTGCAGTTTTGTTTGTTTGTTTGTTCATATCAGGAATGACTTAAGAAACTGCAAGTCACTTCTGATGTGAGAGAATTGGCCATCTGCAAGGATGCTCTCCAGGGGACACCCAGATGTTTTGATGTTTTACCATCCTTGTGGGAGGGCTTCTCTCATGTCCCTGCATGGAGAGCTGGAGCTGACAGAGGAAGCTCATCCGCACTCTCCCCAGATTTGAACCTCCAACCTGTTGGTCTTCAGTCCTGCCGGCACAAGGGTTTAACCCATTGCGCCACCGGAGGCTCCGGTGGCTCAATGGGTTAGTAGTGGAAGTGTAGGACAGTATATCACAATGAATAGCATTGTAGAAATAATTTTCGAAAAGAGGACAGATTAAACATTTAATTGCTGGCATGATATTCGGAATTCTGTAATAAGAGCTAAAACAGACAACAGAGTCTGTATATCTATCATTAGAATCTTGCCTTAAAAGAAAATAGGGACATATGTGAATTTGACAATGCAAAAAGAAAATATTGTTGGAGGAGTTAAAACAACAAAACAAGGATCTAATAAACAGAAAAACCCTATAAGGAAGAAGGAAATGGAGTGGGATGGAAGGCGAGGGGAGGGGGGAGAGATCAAGGTTTGGGGGAAGAGCGAGAGAGGGACTGTATTTTCCATAATTATTGTGGATTGGCTCGGATTAAGGGCAACTAGCTATCTCTTGGTTTTTCCTTTTTATATAACAACTAATCTCCTTCTAATCAGTTATTATTAAATTATATTCCATTTTTAATTCATTCACAGATCACTGGTGGCACAATTTGGACATCTGGACAGATAATTGAATAGAGATAATTTATGTAAATGAGGAACAGTTGTGTACAGAGGTGGGGGAAGGGAGAGTCCAGCTTTTGCAAGGCCAGTGACCTAATCAGAAGTCTCTAGGAGCTGGACTCTGCAAGGTCAAGATAGCCCTGTGGCCTAAGTGACTGGCAGGGAAAGAAACAGCGGTGTCAAAGGATGCTCCTATCCTTTTAGCAGCACTGAGTCCCATTTAGCAGCACTGAGTCCCATTCTGTTCTAAATTGTAGCCTACTGTACTGGTGGCGGTGCTGGTAAGATGTAGGAAAGTAATATCTCTGTGTTGGCTTTTATCAGCAGATTCAACAACAGTCCACTTGGAAAGTTTACCTGAGTTATTAAACCCTTTAGAGAAACACTACTGACCCCATTATGTTACTTTGGGCATGAAGGATCCAAATTGCCTTCCTTGCTCATTTGGCCATACAATGTATGATACATAACATTGACTCACATTAAAAAGCTATCTCAGAAGCAAGTTTCATTATAATAAGTAGTGTTTCCTTCTAGGTATGATTGCATAGCATTGTCAGTAGTATGAAAGTTCCAAATTCATCATGTTCTGGATTACAATTGGTCCTCCATGTTTGTGGATTTAATTATTAATGGTTTTGATTAAAATGTTTTTCTCTAGAATTCTCTAGGTTCACCACTACGATCTGGCAGAAGATGGCCATAGAAGCATGCTGGAGAAGCTACATGTTTCCAGATAGGTGTTCTCTTTTTTAAAAAAATGGCAGTTTTATTGTTTGGAGTTTTTAATTTCGGCAAATGTCCTGTGCTGCTAACCCTGATGAGTGTGGAGGGCTGACTGTAGCCAGTTTCTTAATATGAATCACAATGAATGGGAGACTCTAACATGGCAACATTCTGCATGGTTTTCTCCAATAGTAAATGAGCAAAACCACTTCATTATGGGTTTAAAATAGGGACTGCCTTCAGGTTTAAAGTTACCATGTCTATTGAGACTGCTTGGTCACTGTGACAAATAAGAGTGCCAGACTACAATAAGCATTTGGTCTGTAGGGATTGTTTTATGTTCTTAAGCTATGATTTCCTGAAGTTCAAGTGCAATTCATGTGATCAGTGTTTATGGAAATGAAGTCATCACGACTTTGGGAGAGATTTGGGATTTTGATTGTGTCCTTGTAAATTCTGCAGTTTCACCTGTCAGGAGTTTGGATGACACTGGGAGGCTTTACTCATATCCCTGTAAGCTAGAGCTGACAGACGGGAGCTACTCCGTCTCGCGGGGTCGAACCAGCAACCTTCAGGTCAGCAACCCAACCTTCAGGTCAGCAGTTCAGGCAGCACAAGGGTTTAACCCATTGCGTCACCAAGGCTCCTTGTAGTTTGGTGAGGCACAAACACTCTTTGGCAGAGAAAGCTCAAGGCTTTTAGGAAAAGAGATTCCATCTAAACATCAGGAAGAACATCGTGAGGATAGGATCTGTTTGACGTTTATAAGCCAAGACTGGATGGCCATCTGTCAGGGATGCTTTGATGGTATGTTCCTACATGGCAGAATAGGGTTGGACATGATGATCCCTGGGATCTCTTCCAACTGTGTGATTCTATGATTCTAGATTCCATTATCCATAGTGTCAAACTATGGCAGTCGAAGTGGTATCGAATGCATTAATTCTACAGGGTGGATGCACCATTAAGTGCCAAATCATAATTAAAATATATTATACTGCCCTGTTTGACTGTTTTTCAAAAACAGAAGTGGACTTAGAGCCGTTTCCTTTTTTAAAAATCATTAATGTGGTGCTGATTTTGTTTAGGGTGCCTTTGGAGGTGCGCAGAATAACACTTCCTCGCCTTCAATTTAAACAGTTCACCAAACTTACTCAACAAGGTGCCATTGATGTTTCTGCAAATTAGCAACTTCAGTTGTCCTTGTTGTTGTGCCTCTGATTTGGAGCATCCAGAATGATAAAGGGCAGAGTGTTGAAATAACCAGTGTTTCCTCTCCCTTGTGTTAATTCTCCTTCCCTTTCCACGTATGTCACGTCGCACCTAGACTCAGGAAATGTTTCAGAAATGAACTTTCACTATTTCCTATTGAGACTTCAACATTTATTATTAAGGAGTTATAATCAAAGTACTTAAATGCTTAGGCAATATTACACTAGATAGTCATTGGAATTATTTTATTTTATTGATAGCATTCCATTTTCCCTCACAATCTGTCGAATCTGCTGCCCTGGGAACAGTGGCTATGTTTCTGTAATGGCGGCCATTTTTAACAGGCTTCAAAATCATGGAGAGGTGCTGCGTATCGTTTCAGGAAATAGTAATTAAAAATGGCCTGGAGAGTGGGAAGAAATTGCCCTTGTAAGTGCTGGGACTTCCTTGGGGACATTTCAAAATAAGGGGAATGTAATGCAGATTTCCCAAAAAGAAACTTGAAGAAGCAAAGGACAGAACAGGAACAAAACCACAGGCTCTCGTTTGGGAACTGTGTTCGGATAGGCCCTAAAAGACCAGAAAGCCTTAGATTTTGCTCCTGTTCATTTTTATTTTGCAGATCCAAACCTGTTTTGTTGATCTCTGAATATTTCTATCTGCTCTGGTATAATCAGAGGTTTGTTTATTTTAATCCAGGATGAAATTGGAAGGAACAAGGACAAATTCTGGGCTTTTTTACTCAGTATCAATGTGCCTTTCTTGTACTCCCATGACAGGGCATTCTTGCCAAGTTTCATTCAAAGGAGGTTTGCTGTGGCCTTCATCTTAGGCTTTCCTTGACTCTGCTTGGATTTAAACCTATGCTGCTTTGTAGCAACTTTGCCTCCTGAGAAATGGTTATATGAATCATACAGTTCAAGTTTCTGAACAGTTTTCACGAGGAACCACATGTAGAAGGGTTTTAGGTAAGGTAAAGGTTTTCCCCTGACATTAAGTCCAGTCGTGTCCGACTCTGAGGGTTGGTGCTCATCTCCATTTCTAAGCCGAAGAGCCAGCGTTGTCCGTAGAAACCTCCAAGGTCATGTGGCTGGCATGACTGCATGGAGCACCATTACCTTCCCGCCTGAGCAGTACCGATTCATCTACTAACATTTGTGCGTTTTTGAACTGCTAGGTTGGCAGAAGCTGGGGCTAACAGCAGCTCAGTGCTTTAACCCACTGACATTTTAAAAAGTTACCAGGGCTTGCCCTACAACGTCCCTCTTTTCATGGAAGGAGCATCTCACAAATCAGCCCAAACTAGTCTTTTTTACTGCATACTGACTAAATTAATTTTAGCTCCAGATCCACTTAAACTGATGGTTTTGGAGCAATCTTTATTGGTGCATCTATGCTTTTAAAATATCTAAAATAAGTACTGGCCAACTGAAATGGATTCTCAGTACTACTTGTTTCACTTAAGGACTTAAGTTGCAACATTGAAAAGATAAATTCACTTGATTATGGATCTCACTTTCCTTTTAGCATTTCAATACATGGCATATAGATGTTAACTTTGTCTGGGTATTTATCTAGTTTCAAATGATATTTTGGGGGTTATTATTATTATTATTATGAATAATAATAATAAATAGCCTGGATATGAAAAATCTAGGGCTTTAAGGGTCATAACCAGCACTTTGAATTGTACTCAGAAACAGACTGGAAGCTAGTGGACCTGCTGCAACAGGGGGGCTGTCCACTCCCTGTAACCAACTACAGTTAGTAACCTGACTGCAGCTTTTTGGACCAGTTGAAGTTTCTGAGCACTTTTCCGAGGCAGCGCCACGGAGAGCGTATTACAGTAGTCCAGCATTCCGTTTTGGGCCTGGTATTATTTACATCTTTATAAATGACTTACATGATGGAATAGAAAACATGCTTATCTAATTTGAAGGAGACACCAAATGGGGAAGTACATTTGAAAAGTGTATAGGAGCCTTAACTGAACATGACTCAACAATGTGATGCAGCAACTAAAAAGCCAGCACAATGAGCATATTCAAGTCCCTGAGTCTTTCATCATAATGCTTGATTTTCAGATCTTTGATCACCCTGGTCAGCATTCTCTGGACACATTCTAGCTTGTTGATATTCTTCCTGAAGTGTGGCATTCAGACCTGAACACAATATTCCAGGTGATGTCTGACAGAAGCAGAATATGGTGGCACTACTAGTTTCTGGTCTTCTTTTTTCCCCTTTTTGAAGATGGGGATAACATTCACCTTCCTCTGATTTGCTGCAGGTTTTCCCATCTTCCAAAAATCATCAAAGAGCATTGACAATGACTCTCAGATTATATCTGCAAGTTCCTGATGTGTTGTTGTTTATTATAGGACCAAGTTTTTCTTTTTTTTTTTCCAGCTTGCTAAAACTAAGTTGTCAGATTGTGGCTCGAAGAGATTCAAGTTCTCACTCTTCGTTGATCTGAAAATAAAATGTGGCACACCATTTATCATGTGACTCAGTGGCAGGAAATACATTTTGTCATCACCAGTGCTATCACAACAGAATTCACTTTGAGTTGTCTTCCACTTATATTCTAGTCACCACTCCTTCAACCTCTGTTTTCTCAAGTTGCTATTAAACACTAGTGTGCAATGGTTGAGGGACAACACTGAGCATTTTCTATTGCTTGAGCCAACTTCTTGTTTCAGTAGGTGCACAGTAAGGCTACATCAGGATTAATCAGAAAAATAATGCAAACAACATTTTGTTCTATAAGCTTCTACAATTGGATCCTCTTAATGGGCCATTCCTTTTGCAGAGGTCAGTAGTAGACGAAGACCAACCTTCACCCGTCAACAATATGACCATGATAAAGAGAGACTCTAAGAGGTAATACTCAAAAGGATAACCCACAACCTGGCTGGAACAAAAGATAAGATCAAGAGCATGACCAACAATGTCTTGCATCCTGGGACAAATTCCTTGTTGTCATAGCCACCACATACTCCTGAGTTAATTTAGTTAGAATGCCTTTTGCGTAGTTGAGAAATAGAAAAGAAAAAGGATCTTAACACAATTTTTGATTATAGCAGCTAAGTCATGTAGGTTATATGCCCTCATGAGATGATTATGCCTTGATTCCATTACCTTATGTGCTATTTTGTGTATGAACATTCATTATAAAACAAATTTTTCAGGAAGTTGTTAGGCGAGTAACGCAATGTCATTGAAAATACCCACCCCTACAAATTTGTAAATTTGTAAATTTTCAGATTCCAAACTCCGCCCAACTTTCACCCACTAATTTATTTGAAATTGAGTTGACCACCATGATTAAACTTTAGATGCAATGTTTTTAATAAACTGAGCTACGATTTTAAAAACACCAAGACAGTTTGGGTAGACCACCTCTGATTCTCAAGGAGATGAGATTTGACTGGAAGAGGGTTATAAAACACTCAGGTATATGTTCAGGCAAGGGGAGAGAAGGAGGAAGAATAAAGCTACAGAGTTGCTCAGTCATCAAATTCATGTTCAGCAGGCTGCTTGACATATTTTTCAAGAGTTTGGGCAATAATCACAGCATGCAGGCCAAATTTCCCTTGCCAAATGTAATGTAGAAATAGCACTTAAGAGGCTCTCTTTGCTGTCAAAATTGTTATATATTTACTCACTGTGAATGGAAAGCAACTGCAAGTTAAAAGTCAAATCTATTTCCAATGTGTGTTTCGCAGAACCTAGTTGGAAGCACTAAGCATATGTATGATGATACATAGATATTGAATCCTTGCTGATGAAGAGATAGCCAAGTGAAAGCAGACAGAATCTGCCCTTTGCACAGTATAATAGAAATCTGCAGCAATATTTGGAGAATTGAGTACTGGCATTGCTTATACAGAAAATGATTATGTTTGTAGAATGATTTGCGGGTTTTGAGTTTAGATTAGATTCTTCCATGGCTAGCTTAGTTAGAAGAAAGGACCAAAGCTACGTTCTTGAAATGGTCATCCCAGAATGTAACTACCTGTTTTATATTTAGACTGGAATCCAGGTCTAAACTGTAAATGCCTTTTAGATTTAATTCTGATATTAACACTTTCACTTCCATTTCCAGTGTAGTAGTAGTAGTAGTAGTAATAAAGTCTGGATTATTGATGTCACCATACCAGGTGACAGTCACATTGAGGAAAAACAACAGGAAAAACTCAGCCGCTATCAAGACCTCAAAATGCAAAGGCTTTGGCATAAACCAGTACAGATGGTCTCAGTGGTCATTGGCACACTGGATGCCGTGCCAAAAGATCTCAGCCAGTATTTGGAAACAATAAACATAGACAAAATCACGATCTGTCAACTGCAAAAGGCCACTTCACTTGGATCTGCGCACATCATTCGAAAATACGACTTGTGATTTTTTTGATACGAAATCCATCATATAGATCTCGTTTGCTGTGACATACTGTGCTTTTGTGTCAGTAAAATAGTAATAATCTTTATTTGTACCCCGTCACCATCTCCCCAAAAGGGACTATATTTATATTGCGAGAAGAAACTAAATAAAAATACTTTTATTTTAGAATGATATGGATCAACACAGTGTTATGAAGCAGTGGCTTAGACTTAGGACTCCAGAAATTGTGTAGCAAGAAGACTTGTGCCCTGTAGATAAAAGAAGACAAAAAAGAAATAAGGTAAGTGTTTGGTGATGACATGAAAAATGATCTTCCTAGAGGTTGCCCTGAAGTCTTATATTATTCAGTCAGATTTTGTGTTAAATTCTTTGACTGCTTTTGCTACAGTTCTTCTCATTATTAATGCTATTCCATTTCTTCTTAGATTTCCATTTCCTGAGGAAAACACTGTGTAATTATCTAACTCAAAATGTCCCATTCCTGTCCACTTTAATTCAACCACTTTAGGTATTGCTAAACCCAATGAAATAGTATCCAGAATGTTATCATTAGATCTTTTACTAAAATCAAGGAATGATTGCAGGTGGACCTGCTGATACATTTATTTCCCATAGCTGCTCTGCAATAGTGAAGTGTGCAGACTTTAATTACGGTAGTATTGGGTTTATTCTTATGAGTAAATCTCACACAGAGACCCAGAAACACAGGTAAATATTTCAGATTCTCCAATGGATGCCCATTACGTCCTCACAGTTAAATGTGAAAATGTGTTATATGGTGATCTGAAATAGAATACATGGTAAAGTATAAGTACATATTTAGGGGTATCAGTGATTCTCCACAGCAGGCCCGTAGCCAGGATTTCGTTTCGGGGGGGGGGGGGCTAAAAAAATTTCAGGGTTTTGGGGGGGGGGCTGAGTTTCGGGGGGGCTGAGTCTGAGTGAAAGAGGGTCTAGCCTAGCAAACCTTTTGTATCATTACCCCAATACCCCCTCCATGCATATGGGATATATTGAGTATGGTGATCAGATCATGATATGAATAAACATAACAGTTTAAATAATGCACCAGTAAGGCCTTTTCGCGAACCACCATGAGAATTTCGCCTACATGCCCCTCAACGCCCCCCCCCCCCCGGCTACATGCCTCCTCCACAGTAATAATTTTGCTTTAGGATTGTTCACATACTAGAAAATACTTCCGTTACTTCTATAGAAATAACATTCTCAGCAACTGAATAGAGTAAATTTGTCTTCATAGAGTCCTACTTTTAGATTGTTATTTTTCTTTAATGTCCTTTTTTGGAGTAAGTTTTGTTTTAGCAGTTGGTTAAATGGCAAATTGATTTGATATATCTAATACTCAGAAGAAAATTATTTCTGTGTACTGAATGAGTAGAGAAAGCTTGCAGTCTTCCAATTGAATTGTTATGAATTAATCTCATTGCTTTTAGTGAATTTGGTCCAGAGTAGGATTTTGCTGGATTTCTGACTCAAGAAATGAGAGTGCTAGAAATTATATATGTATGCATGTGTGTGTGAGAGAGAGACATAAACTCATACTTTATTTTGTTCTATGTGACCTTAAAAACTGAAAAGCTCTTCCATTAAAAGAGCAATAAAGGTAGACTAAACAGAGTTCAACATTCTTTTGTGTGCTTTGTCACTCTTTTAGTCATTTCAGGCAAGGCTAATGTACCATTAACTGAAATGTAAAAGGGCTCAGATATTAGTACCATTCATTTATAACCAACTCTATATTTTCCCACAGTTTGTTCAGTCTTTTTGTTTTCCACACACATACAAATACCACTTAAGGGAAAAGCTATAGAACCACTCTGCAGTATATTATAATTCACTTAGACTTGCTTTTTCACCTATTTATTCCACCTGTCAGTTTCCTATTATCTTTTTTGTTTATTTGATTGTTTACTCCTGATTAAAATATTACTACTTTGCTTTGGTAGGAGTGAATAATGGAGACATTAAACTTTGAGCCACATCAGTACTCCTTAACTCAGTAAGTGATAAAACCATAAAGCTGAGATTTGATCTAATTACCCAGTGCCTTCTCTCTCTGGCTCCACCACTTCAGATTCATGAAGCTCTAGATCTAGGTCATCTTGGTACGCTAGGTTGAGATATTTGTCTTGGCATCAATTCACCTCACAATAGTGTAGTTGGAGTGGCAGATGAAAAAACACAAAACAGGATACCTGTATCTTTTCATGGAATGGAAGCTACACACACAAACGTTTTGAAAGATCTTTAACTTGTGAAGGGTATTGACTATAGGCCTATTCGTGTCACCTCAAAACATGCAGTGCATGATCTTCTACTTGAGAATCAGGAAGAATGCTTTCCACGAGGAGGAGTTCAGAGGTTTCAAGCACTGTTTCTTTATTTGTATCCTTCCTTGACTGGACATTTCCAGACAATCTCTTTTTTGTGGCTGCTTTCAGACTGTGGAATTTTCTTCTAGGATGGCCCTCTCTGTGCTCTTACATAGCTGGCAGACAAAGATCTTTCTATTCAAAAAGACATTTTTTGAATAGAAAAATGGGCAGGGTTTCATTTTTGATTGGAAGAGAATGCTGTATTTTTAATTCTGTTTTTAACTGATTTTATACTTTTTAAAAATGCATTTTAATGTGTTAAATTGTTGAATTGTATTTTGGCTTTTTATATTCAAATTTTAGCATTTTCCTGTTTTAGAAGTATTCTCAATTTCAAAATGCAAGACAATATAATTTTTGTCTCAACTGTCTCAACTGTTTTAGCTGAAGTACAAAAAAACCTGCAGATAACAGGTGGTTGAAATTTAGGGGGACTGTTTAAAAACATTGAGGTGACAGTGTTTGGGAGTATTAAAATATCCTGTGTGTGAGAACAAGAGTATAACAACAAAAATAAGCATGTCCGTGTGCATTCCATTAAAATCTTGTTTATGAAAATATTTGTTGCTTGTGTTGTTACTGTCTTCCCTGTTCTGCTTCATCTGCCTTTTGGATGGAATTATACCTTGGCGCATTGTGTAGTTTTTATTATGGCGGTGGTGCTGCTTTAACTTAATCCTGATAGTTAACTCTCATTTTATTTTGTAGCACGTTCCTTCCACTCTCCCCCTCCTAAGCAAAGCTTGTCACGCTCTGTTTAATTGAATTGTATTATATATGCTTTGCTAAAGACTCGACTCCTTCTAAAGTACAGCTAGCTTTATTGGCCCCCTCCAGGACCATGGAGGGATCCTGTCTCTCCCCACTAAGCTGCTCCCTCGTGGGCCAACAACAAGCCCTCCACTTTTCCTCGGGGTGTCTTTCCACAGACAGAGCCCCCCTTCTTGCCCACCAATCGCCTTATTATTACCCCCCTCCCCATAGACACTGACACACAGACACCATTAGTAGCTGCCTTCCCCCTCCCCTTCCATAATCTATCTACATATTAAAATGAGTTTGTCCCTGATTTACATGCGTAAGAAGGGATGTAATAATGAGGACGTAGATTAGAAGATTTAGCACAATCGTTTGTGTAGATTGTGTCCCATCAAAGGGCAGCTCTGACGAGCTGAGATTAAGGAGCAAACAGCTGCCGCTGGAATTCAGTCCATTTGTTTGTTTGCTGTTTTCTCTCTTGACTCCAGCAAACAGTCTCATTAACATGCAAGTGATTTGCTCCTTAAGCCTTTTTTTCCCCTCCTGTTTATTATTGGGGGAGTTACTGACAAGGGCTTTGTAGAGCCTATACATGGCCCACTTCTGAAAGATGGCCATGCAAATCAAGATTAAAATGGGCAGTAATTAAAACATAAAGAGCGGGAGCATGACACCTTTGGGAGGGGGAATTCTTAAGGTTAGAATATCAAAGCAAGAAATAGAAAGGGGAACGCCTGAACAAGATTCATTGCCCCCTGAAATTTATCTCAGGCTGTCCTCTTTATCTCTGGCATAATATATAACTTTCTATTAAAATAATTTACCACATTTGTTTCACCGGCCTTATTGGCAAATTCACCCATTCAGGAAGAGATGGCCTCAATTCTCACTTGTTGAAATCTGCATTGTCCTCAGCTGTCCACAGTATCTTTTTGGACTTCACCCACATGTAGCCTATATGATTAGATCACATCCATACCTGGATGGTCTTATGGCAAAATTACAGGGCTGAACTAGAATCAGGTTCTCTGGAAATGGTTTTAGTGCCAGGATCAAATCCTGGAACACAGAAAGGAAAATGGAAGAAGATATCTGGTGACCATGTGCACAATACACATTGACTTTCAGTTTGGCTTCAGCTGCCTTTTTTAACCTCTTGTACTACCCAAAATTAATCTTAGGCTTTGCTACTGTTAAGATTGTCATTATTTCATTTTACTGTTGTTCCTTGTTTACTCTTGTTGTATGTTTTGTCCAGATACAGATTGGGTAATACTTTTGTTCCCAAATCTGAGGTGTAACCTACAGAACCTAGCGGTGAAAAATTCAATCTATTTGTAGTCTTCATCTTGAGACTGGATCTAAAATACAGATCTCCTGATCACAAAGTGTGACCTAATTTTCGGGTTCTGTTTGTTTGCTGTTTCTTCCATTTTGTATTATGTTTTAGTCTTCTAAAATCAAAACTGTCCATCTTATTTTCTGGCATTTTGATTGTTCTTGTAATAAAAATATTGCTCAACTGTGGATTTTAGTAATCATGGGTAATTGTGAATAGCTAAAATTACCTGCCACATGTATGGGCCTTTCAAGTTGGAACACGTCCCTTATGTGAAGTCTTATATAGATTGAATTATATATCAAAAAATCTTGTGTTTTGGGATGTAAGTCCTTAATAAATACAAAGATGTGTGCATCATACAGTTTATGAATATGGACAGTGCGTTAATTTTACAGAGGAGTACTTGGCTAGATTAACTAAAATTAGTATTTTCACTTGATATTTAGGTAGAACATGGACACATTAATAGCTGCTTCCTGGTTTTCAGTCCTATTGTCATGAACATTGATAGAATAATCTTTTGGGTCAAGACATACCTGTATTCTAAACATATTTATTTCGATTTTTAATATACTGCCTCTCTCCCAACTTTTACAAATTAAATGCTACAGTATGGTATGGAACTTATTTGTTCATCCAAAAACAGATAACAAAGGAATTCTCAGAATTTCTGTCAGAGGTCAGGGTTCTGGGACCAAACACACAAGACAGAAGCCCACAATAGTCAACAGTGGTCCAAGAGATGGATCTGCTTGATGCTAGTAGATGCTAGTAGCTTTTTCTGGTTGGATGCCCCTTGCTCTTGGAGAGAACAGATGTCATCATAGACTAACATTTTCTCATATTAGCTTTTGCTTACCCACTAAATAGCTTCATCATTTTGTTGTTCATTCGTTCAGTCGTCTCCGACTCTTCGTGACCTCAGGGACCAGCCCACGCCAGAGCTCCCTGTCGGCCGTCACCACCCCCAGCTCCTTCAATGTAATTGCAGTCACTTCAAGGATGCCATCCATCCATCTTGCCATTGGTCGGCCCCTCTTCCTTTTACCTTCCACTTTCCCCAGCATAATTGTCTTCTCTAGGCTTTGCTGTCTCCTCATGATGTGGCCAAAGTACTTCAACTTTGTCTCTAGTATCCTTCCCTCCAATGAGCAGTTGAGCTTTATTTCCTGGAGGATGGACTGGTTGGATCTTCTCGCAGTCCAAGGCACTCTCAGAACTTTCCTCCAACACCACAGTTCAAAAGCATCTATCTTCCTTCGTTCAGCCTTCCCTAAGGTCCAGCTCTCACATCCGTAGGTTACTACAGGGAATACCATGGCTTTGACTATGCGGATCTTTGTTGCCAGTGATGTCTCTAATCTTTACTATTTTATCGAGACTGGACATTGCTCTCCTCCCAAGAAGTAAGCGTCTTCTGATTTCCTGGCCACAGTCTGCATCTGCAGTCTAGAAATTGCACCTAGAAATACAAAGTCTGTCACGGCCTCCACATTTTCTCCCTCTATTTTCCAGTTGTCAATCATTCTTGTTGCCATAATCTTGGTTTTTTTTATGTTTAGCTGCAACCCGGCTTTTGCGCTTTCTTCTTTCACCTTGATTAGAAGGCTCCTCAGCTCCTCCTCGCTTTCGGCCATCAGAGTGGTGTCATCTGCATATCTGAGGTTGTTAATGTTTCTTCCAGCAATTTTCACCCCAGCCTTGCATTCATCAAGCCCCGCACATCGCATGATGTGTTCTGCATACAAGTTAAAAAGGTTGGGTGAGAGTATGCAACCTTGCCGTACGCCTTTCCCAATCTTGAACCAGTCTGTTGTTCCGTGGTCAGTTCTGACTGTTGCTACTTGGTCCTTGTACAGATTCCTCAGGAGAGAGACAAGGTGGCTTGGTATGCCCATCCCACCAAGAACTTGCCACAATTTATTATGATCCACACAGTCAAAGGCTTTAGAATAGTCAATGAAGCAAAAATAGATGCTTCATCATTATTTTGGCTTAAAAAGAGACAGGAGGATCATAACAAGCTTTACCCTTTGTGTAGTTATTTCCTTATATTTTTGTATTGTCGTTTTCTTATATTTTTCCCTTTCCTCTCTCACACCTCTCCCAAAAATTGCATCTTTGTAAGTGAACTTACGTATGCAGGAATTAGAATTGAGCAATTTTGTAATGTCTGCATCCAGTAGAGATCCGCTATTACTTTACTACATAAAAGAGCTGGCAAAATGACCTTTACACATTGGGATTAATACATAACAACACTTATGTGTATTGGGTTCCAAGTCTCCTGCACAGGAAAGTAGTAGACAAGATGATCCTTGGGGATTCCTTCAAACTCGTTGTGTATGATACTGGCATGATAATTGTAGTGATGTCAAATTACTATAACTGTGCTGATAAACTCAACTATTTCTCACACTCCACCTGGCAACATAAAACCAATGCTGTCACAGGATGGCTGAAACTGATTAATCTTTCTTCACACATAATACTAAAGAAACTGTCTTCGATTCTGGGCAGTGGACTCCAAAAGTTACTTTTCCAAGCTCGGAATGTTACTATATATATTTATATCAATAGGAAGAACACACTCTCATTGTAAACTTGCCATACAAAACTGGAAAAGGTCTCTTATGATAAAAATGGACTCTATCCCCATAGCAGAGCAAATTCTTTGCTACTAAAGATGCAGTCTGTTTTATTAGATGTTTCTGGGAAAGACCTTTATTTGAAATTCCTGTGCTCTTTACCAAGCTAGATGGACCAGTATTTAACATAAGAACATTTCCCATGCTTCTGCAACACAACATTTTTATATAAGCTGTTATTTTGTAAAATTGTTCTTTTTTCTCTTAGTCTCTTCCACCCACCACATCTGCATCTTCTCGAACTTCAGTTTTCTAAAGGCAGAAGGAAAAAATAATAGATTGCATGGTGTGAAGAAAGTACACAGAATGCCATTTGTTTCTATCATAATTACTGGAACTTGAGTGTATTTGAGGGCATTGATTTGTGGGAAATTCATAGAGGACAAAAAGGAAGAATTTCTTTATGTAGCACATAGATACTAGCATTGGGTATCACAAGATGTAGTGATGCTTGGGCAGCTTTAAAAGGAGGCGTGACAGTTCATGGTGGATAAGGCTATAGACTGCCGGGAACCAAGAGGACTGCTGTCAGAAGTCATACCTCTCTGAAGACCAGTTGTTGGGGAACAAGAAAATGCTATTCTCTTGTCCTTTTGGCACACTTCCTAAGGGCATGTGGTTGGCTATCATGAAAATAGAATGCTGGACTAGAGAAGCTATTGGTCTGAATGCGCATGTTTATACTCTGTCTGCAACCATTTAAAGATGCAAGCAGGTTCTACAACCTTACTAAATCTCATAATTTTCTTTGACCAAAATGTTCTTCATGATGGAGAGGAAAAAACGGAGAGAAGCAGAAACGTTTAGAGTCAGGATAAAGGAGATTCCACCTAAACTTCCTAACTGTGAGAATCTTTGATGGCCTTTCGTAGGAGCCTGAAAACTTGGCTCTGCGAGCAGGCCTTCAACTAAGTGTATCTGTAGAACGACGTTAGAACGGACTATGACTACGAATTTGGCTATGACCCCAGGATTAGACGAAGCGGATTTTTAGTATAAGTATATGTTGTAGTAGTAGTTTGTTAGGTATTGTTGTAACTTTTGTATGCTGTCTTTCTATGTTGCTGTTCACCGCCACGAGTCGCCCCTAGGGCTGAGAGTGGCGGTCAATAAGTACAAGAAATAAATAATAAATAAATAAATAAATAAATAATAATTCAGCAGTGGAACTCTCTGCCCCAGAGTGAGGTGGAGGCTCCTTCTTTAGAGGCTTTTAAACAAAGGCTGGATGGCTATCTGTTGGGGGTACTTTGTGATTTTCCTGCTTCTTGGCAGGAGGTTGGACTGGATGGCCCATGAGGTCTCTTCCACCTCTATGATTCTATGATTGTAGGAACCTCTAAGATTCACCAATTTATTTCAGCCTAATTTAACTCACCCATTTACTGTTATTGCCAGAAGTGACATTAACTTGCACACCTGAAATTAGAGATGGTCGAAATGGGAAGGGGAATACAAAATGCCAGACAGAAGAAAATAGATTCATCCCACAAATTAGGATAATTTTCTTGGCAGTTAGTGATTTGGGGTGACAGCACAAATATGGAGACAGAGTCCATTATAGGGTATCATCATCTTCAAGCAGTTCTTTTACCAGAGCTTTTCCAGTAAATGTGATGACTTGACTACTATTGACATTACTGTTATATTGACATCCTGTGTACTCTGTTATCTGTGGAGTCCCTTATTTGAGGATTCTAATGTAATCTTGACCATCGCAAAAAAACGATGCAATTAGTGATAATCTTGCTACACAAAGATTGACTTTAAAGAATAATCAAAGCTTTTAATTTTAATGTTTTTGCAATGTATTTTAAGTGTACTCTGCCTGAGCTCTTCTTCTCTAGCTGTCTAAGACTGAAACACCTCTAAACATGTTTTCCTGATTCTATCTGAACAGAGACTTTTATACAAATTATTTCTGTCATGTAGAACATTAATATCTGAAAAAATATGTTACCAGTAACTTTATTATGGATTATTAGTCCCAGAATCCATGGGAATCCACTGGTCCTGCTGGTTGGAATATTCTAAGAAACTGTAGTAGAAGGCAAACACTTCCAGTGCTTGCTTAGGTGTATACAGGTTGCCCCTTTCTTTGAAATCCCGAATATATATTTTTAAATAAAAGTTGAGGCAATATTATATTTTAATTGTATTTCAAAGCATATATTTAGCTTGCATGATATAAGAGAGGAAAAAATGCAAAGCTTTAAAAGGTAATGGGAAGCCCAATGTTGGCCCAGAGATTTTATCGGAATGTCATTACCCACAATTCTGGTAAGATCATCACTGATACACTTTGCATCTCAATTAAAATATAAGCATAGACTAAAGTGTTTCCTTTAGCAAACAGCTTTCAGCATGAAGTGAATAAATGGTACAGTGGTTTAAAAAATTAATGCTATCTGGGCTAACAAATAGTATTATCTGGTTAGGATTTTCAAAAGTTGGCTAGTAGTCTTCACTCATAAACCAGTGCCCACTTTAGGCATGTTGGACTTCAACATCCACTGACCTGATATATAGCAATGGTGAGAAATGTTGTCAAAATCACCTTGAGAATACCATATTGGGAAAACTTTGTTTAGACCAAGCAAGAACAGAATACTAATAGGGATAATCTTCTTTTATTGTGTCCCTGTCCACTGTTTAAGATACATTGACCAATTCTAGGTGGTACCCAGAATGTACAAACCGAATGTAGGCCATATAGAGTTGTTGTTATTATTCTTTCAAATTAGTAAGTTGTTTGTTTGCTTTCCATCTCTACCTAAAGAGCTTAGGATGCTGTATAATAAAGTCAATTTGCCATATTCTAAAAGAGATTATTATTATTATTATTATTATTATTATTATTATTATTGACACATAATACAGTATATCACAGCAGACGAGATATATATGCTGGATTTCATATCACAAAATCACAAGTCGAACACTTCCCAAGCGTCTTGGACTGTGATGTATTTTCGAATGATGCACGCAGATCCAAGTAAGGTGGCGTTTTGCAGCTGACAGATCATGATTTTGTCAATGTTTATTGTTTCCAAATGCCGGCTGAGATCTTTTGGCACGGCACCCAGTGTGCGAATGACCACTAGGACCACCTGTACTGGTTTATACCAGAGCCTTTGCAGTTCTATTTTGAGGTCCTGATAACGGCTGAGTTTTTCCTGTTGTTTTTCCTCAATTCGGCTGTCACCTGGTATGGCGACATCAATAATCCAAACTTTTTTCTTTTCCACAATTGTGATGTCTGGTGTATTGTGTTCCAAAACTTTGTCAGTCTGGATTTGAAAGTCCCACAGTATTTTTGTGTGCTCATTTTCCACTACCTTTGAAGGTTTATGATCTCACAAATTCTTTACTGCTGGCAGGTGGAACTTGTGACATAAGTTCCAGTTGAAACCAATTCAATGCAATTTTAATCCTAAAAATATACAAACATTAAAATAGAATTAAATATTGACAGTATTTAAAATAAACTGTTAAAACCCGTAAAACCTTATTAAAAACTAGGTTTCTCCAAAAGGTCTCAAGTTCAGATTTGTAAAAGCTATTTATGCAACTCATGATGGCATTCCAACTCACAATCATGGAAATGTAAGAAGATCTGACAGATCCTATTGCCCAAGCCTTCCTTTCTTTTCAAGCAGAATTAGCTGGAAATAGACAGATACGCTTTCCCAACACCTCCTGTTTTGGTGGCATCTTAGCAATGGGACAAAGCCCCCTTCCAATGTGCCCCTTCAGTATATTGAGTCCAGAGCTTAACCTAATATGGTCAAGATCTGGCCTTACCTGAGAAAGATGCTGGAGCCAATGAAGCATCATCTTTCAGTTGTCTTGTGCCACATCCGATGTCTTTTAGGGGCCAGAGGTAGAAAGTGTAGGAGGCGGGGAGTGGATAAAGGAGTCTGTGCGCCTTTAAGAGGTGCCTGGCTGTCCTGGTGTCTGTGGTGCAGTGAGGCAGGGAATGCGCTGCTGATCCTAACCAAGTTTGCCAGCCATGCTTTTCTCATGGCTTCCACACAATGGCCCGTTTTTTGCCCACCTGCCGATAATGCTTAATTAGGCGAGGAGTTGATTAATTTGAGGTAATTGACAGCTAATTACAGTCCTGAGGGCTCATTAATTTGAAGTCTTGTCTTGGTGAATTGGCTGAGGGAGGGAGGGTCAGGTGATGTGTACTCTCCTTTCCTTTCCCATCATGCTCTTATCTGCTCGTGGCTCTCAAGCACATGGAAGCTTCTGGAATTTACCTGTAGACATTGCTAGATGGGGGTCCATGAGAAAGGCTTATCGCAGAAGGAAGTCAAGCATCATGGGACCTTGTGAGACCCCTCCAAGTGAAGACTTTTACTTAGTGACCATAGTTTGCCAACTCATCTCTACTTGGAGATTGGAACAAGTCTATGTTACACAGTACAATCCCCTTGTCCACAAATGCGGTGTCTACAGTTTTATTTACCCTCTCTCAAAAATATATCCGATCTTCGGAAAAGTGGGTGAGCCTCTTGAGGATGCATCTGTACTTTATAATTAATGCAGTTTGATACCAGTTTAACGAACATGGCTCAACAGTATGGGAGCATGGGAGCTTTAGTTTTACATGGTCTCTAACATTCTCTGCCAAAGAGGGCTAGTGCCTCACCAAACTATAAATCCCAATTTTCTTAAGCCCCGAGTCATGACAATTAAACTGGTGTCAAACTGCTCTAATTATAAAAGTGTACATCAGTGGCTCGCAACCTGTGGTCTGTGGACCACCAGTGGTTTGCAAGAACTAAAATATGGTCCATAGCCTGTCTCATCATTACTACACCATTGCAACGAGAGCAACTGGTCTCGCAAAACTCTCTTATCATGCCGAGCCAACGGGAATGTTAGGAGGGGAGAGGCTGACTACCCACAAAAGGGGTGACAACAAGCCTCCTGACTGCTGCTTCTCCTCCTCTCTCCCCCTGAATGAAGTCGTTCCATGTGGTGCCTGAAAGTGGGAGCACCTTGGTGTTTGGTTTTAGGCTTGTTCCTGGGGTTATTTGGGGTGCTAATTCAGAAAATTGCATTGGACACACCACATTAGCTCTAGATTATTAAATATGGTTTTCTATGAGCAAGTAGATGGTGACTACTGGATGGCATATGTTCTGTATCAGAAACTAGAGTTGATATGGTCTATCCAATGCAATTTTCTGAATCAGCACCCAAATAACCAAACTGAATCTAAAGTTGACCAAAAACCGATTCAGGCAACAGTTTCAGAAAGTTTTCCCATGGATACAGGGTTCATACTGTACTGTAAAAAGGGGACCTAGCCAAGGTGATGTCTGAATAAAGAGGCACTGAAATATTGACCAGAGGCATCTGAAGCAATGTGTGTGCTCTTTAAAACTGCTTGAGGAGGATATCAGTAAAACATCTAAGGTACACATTTCATGTAACACCTATAACATACATACTGATGAGGGCTAGACATTTTAAGTCTGTTATAGCAAAAAAGAAAGATGTCTTGTGTCACCTTCAAGACTTAAGACATTTATTATGGCATCAGCTTTGGATTGAACAGATCCCGCTTCATCAGATGCATGAAATATCATCCTGAATTGGCAGAGATACAAGATGCATGTAGGTGTAGTTGGTCTTTTTAGTTGAGAAAAAGATGGGTATATTCTTTTTCACTCCATGCTCATACTCCTGGAATGGCCATCCTGAACGTTTATGGAGTGCACATTCCCTTGTTGTTTTAAAACTTTATTGTTTTCCAAAGTGTTTGGAGGTTTAGTTTAATATTTTAGTTTAATTTTTTTCTCATCTTCTGTAATTAGTTTCTATAGTTATATAGAAATATAGTTAGTTATATCATATTCTATATTTTGTTATATCATAGTCTATATTTGCTGACCAAAAAGTTCAGTGGTTCAAATTTATGGAGCAGGGTTTGCTCCCGTTTTACCCCCAGCTTCTGCCAACCTAGCAGTTTGAAAACATGCAAATGTGAGTAGATCAATAGGTATTGCTCCAGTGGGAAGGTAACGATGCTCCATGCAGTCATGCTGGCCACATGACCTAGGAGATGTCTACGGACAATGTAAGTTCTTCAGCTTAGAAATGGACATGAGCACCATCACCCCTCAGAGTCGGACTCGACTAGACTTAATGTCAAGTGCAAACCTTTACCTTTACTATACTTAGTTTAAATGTATTTGTCATTTTGGCATATTTTGATTGTGGTTTTTTTGTATTCTCTCTGAATAATTTGTTTTACAGTTATATACTTTTATCATTCTAAAAGTGATATAAAATTAGATTTGACACCTTTGGCTGGCTGTTTTTTTGTTGTTATTTTACTTGTAAAGTATCATGTACACTGATGGCACTAATAAGGATAAGAATAATAGGAGTAGTAATAGTAATAATAACAAGTGAGTTTGAGGGGAAGAAAATACAAAAAACAGAGCTAAACAAAAATGACATTAAATCATGAATTTGTGCAAAATAATTAAACAGATAATTCACTAAATAATATCACAAACAGAGTAGCAGATATGGGTAAATAATATATAAGCACACTGAGTAGCAACTATGTAATAGCTTCCATTATAAAGACACACATTGCAACGGTATCTTTCTTATTTTAATTTTTTTGGTTATGGTAGATTTTTTTTTCAGCTATGAGCCAAAGGTGATATAAATGGCTTTCTTGCTTCTCCTCATATCAACTCTGTGTGATAGGCCAGGCTGAGGGAAAGTGACTGGCCCAAGATCACCCAGTAAGGCTATGGCAGAGTGAGGGGCTTAAGCCTGGGTCTCTCATGTTTCAAATAAACACATGAAGCACTACATCACAACAGTTTCTTTGCAAGGCTGACAAACATTCCCAAGAATATTGTTTTAGGAAGATATAGGCTAGATGGGTCAACATGGTGTAGCTGTTTGAATGTTGGACGAGGGACACTTCTGTACTGACCACTTAAGTGTCTGGAGAAGTCCTGGAACTGGTTTGAGGCCTGGCTGGAGCTTATATACACCAGAGGCTGGCCTCGAACTGGTTCCAAGATATGTAATTTGACAGGACTCCCCCTCCCCCAACTACTTCCTTTGTAATGCACATGCATGGAGTGCCTTAATTGTGTTTGCCGTATGATGTGGTTTTCACTAAAGTGTACTAATTCACATTAAGCACCCTTAAAGCCTTCAAAGCGCTTTGAAGTACATGTTTGCAACATGAATCACATAAAACTATGCTGTCAAGCTGCCTTCAAAGTGCAGGTGTGCTCTAGGATTCTGGGAAACTCCACTCAGCCATAGAATGCCACTGGGTGAACTTGGACAAGCCACACGCTCTCAGCCTTGTTGTTGTTCATTCGTTCAGTCGTCTCCGACTCTTCGTGACCTCATGGACCAGCCCACGCCAGAGCTCCCTGTCGGCCGTCACCATCCCCAGCTCCTTCAAGGTCAGTCCAGTCACTTCAAGGATGCCATCCATCCATCTTGCCCTTGGTCGGCCCCTCTTCCTTTTTCCTTCCATTTCCCCCAGCATCATACTCTTCTCTAAGCTTTCCTGTCTTCTCATGATGTGGCCAAAGTACTTCATCTTTGCCTCTAATATCTTTCCCTCCAGTGAGCAGTCGGGCTTTATTTCCTGGAGGATGGACTGGTTGGATCTTCTCGCAGTCCAAGGCACTCTCAGAACTTTCCTCCAACACCACAGCTCAAAAGCATCGATCTTCCTTCGCTCAGCCTTCCCTAAGGCCCAGCTCTCACATCCGTAGGTTACTACAGGGAATACCATGGCTTTGACTATGTGGATCTTTGTTGCCAGTGTGATGTCTCTACTCTTTACTATTTTATCGAGATTGGACATTGCTCTCCTCCCAAGAAGTAAGCGTCTTCTGATTTCCTGGCCACAGTCTGCATCTGCAGTAATCTTTGCACCTAGAAATACAAAGTCTGTCATGGCCTCCACGGTTTCTCCCTCTATTTTCCAGTTGTCAATCATTCTTGTTGCCATAATCTTGGTTTTTTTGACGTTTAGCTGCAACCCGGCTTTTGCGCTTTCTTCTTTCACCTTGATTAGAAGGCTCCTCAGCTCCTCCTCGCTTTCAGCCATCAGAGTGGTGTCATCTGCATATCTGAGGTTGTTAATGTTTCTTCCAGCAATTTTCACCCCAGCTTTGCATTCATCAAGCCCCGCACATCGCATGATGTGTTCTGCATACAAGTTAAAAAGGTTGGGTGAGAGTATGCAGCCCTGCCGTACGCCTTTACCAATCTGAACCAGTATGTTGTTCCATGGTCAGTTCTTACTGTTGCTACTTGGTCCTTGTACAGATTCCTAGGAGAGAGACAAGGTGGCTTGGGATGCCCATCCCACTAAGAACTTGCCACAATTTATTATGATCCACACAGTCAAAGGCTTTAGAATAGTCAATGAAGCAGAAGTAGATGTTTTTCTGAAACTCCCTGCTTTTCTCCATTATCCAGCGGATATTGGCAATTTGGTCTCTCGTTCCTCTACCTTTTCTAAACCCAGCTTGAACATCTGGCAACTCTCGCTCCATGTATTGCTGGAGTCTTCCTTGCAGGATCTTGAGCATTACCTTACTGGCATGAGAAATAAGGGCCACTGTACGGAAGTTTGAGCAGTCTTTCGCATTTCCCTTTTTTGGTATGGGGATATAAGTTGATTTTTTCCAGTCTGATGGCCATTCTTGTGTTTTCCATTTTTCTGGCATATGGCATGCATCACCTTGACAGCATCATCTTTTAAGATTTTAAACAGTTCAGCTGGGATCCCGTCGTCTCCTGCTGCCTTGTTGTTAGCAATGCTTCTTAAGGCCCATTCAACCTCACTCCTCAGGATGTCTGGTTCTAATTCATTCACCACACCGTCAAAACTATCCTCATATTATTATCCTTCCTATACAGATCTTCTGTATAGTCTCGCCACCTTCTCTTGATCTCTTCAGCTTCTGTTAGGTCTCAGCCTTAGAGGAAGAAAATAGTGAACCTCTAAACAAATCTTGCCAAGTAAACCCTAAGATAAAATGACCATAAGGTACATAGCAGCAATACCCTGATGTGTTCATGTGAATGATCTTTTTACCAATAAGGGTAAAAGGAAACAACTTTGTATTGTTATCTCTTCAGTGTACAAGTGAGTCATATAGCCTGGCTCCCCACGCAACAAGTTTAAAAAGAGTGATTGGAAACATTACTTTTAAAACTCTAGCTCCCAGAATTCCCTGGCCCCATATGACTAGTGGGAGCCAGAGCCCAAAAAATAAACTGCTGGTAATTCTTCTAGGTTAATTTATTCTTTGCAAATATGCTGAATGAACCAGACACTGGTAAGGCACACTGCATCTTTTCTCAGCAATTTGGTCACCAGATTTGTATTCTGGCCTGGTATCTCTAATTTTCCTTTATCATCTCCAGGCAGAAGACAAGGTCCAAATTCTCCAGTTTCACTGTGATCAACTCCTAGTAGTTTGCAAGATTTGTTGATTTGTTTCTGAAACTAGCAAGGGCTCTCAGAGGAGGAGGCCTCTGTATTTACTTAATTAGCACTGGGGAGCCAGGACTCGACTACTCTGCATCCTCTTTCTGCCTAGAGCAAGCCTGCTGAACCTGTGGCCCTCCAGGTGTTTGGAGTTCAGCTCCCAAGAATCCTGAACATTGTCCAAGCTGGCTAGGGTTTCTGGAGCTGGAGTCCCAAACACCTGGAGGGCCACAGGTTCTGCAGCCTGGCCTAGAGGCAAGTAAACTAGAAGCTAAGGAAGTTAAAAGTATAACCCTCCCATTCTCCCTTGATCTGGGAAATAGTTCTTTTCATTAAGATTTCTGTCTTAATTGCCAAACAGGAAACATAACATCTTCCTATGTGTATGATTATGCAAATTTTTGAATGACAAGCTGTGGGCAGATGTGGTTAGTACTTAATGCATAATGTTTAATGATATCACTAATGGCTATCCCTAGGTCTCAGGATCTAGCCCATAAACTTCAGTCTTTGGAGAGTTCTGAACTTTCAACCCTACTTGTCATTACGGGCCCGCTGAGGAATCTCATTTAGTCCTTAACTCCTAAAATGCAACAGCTTCCCATTTAAACTTAAAGTTTGTGATATAATGTTGATTTAGTGCTCAATTCAGTTCCTTTTGTAAAGGACCTAGTAATTGCCATCTTGAAGTATTACCAAAGAATATAAGAAAAATATTTAAAAATTGACCAGCCATACAAATCTTTTCCTCAGAAAGGTTCAATTTGTGATCATGGCATTAATTCAGCCCTCTAGTTCAGAGGTTTCCAAATTATGTGTCGCAGCACGTTAGTGAGTCTGCTGCAGTGTGTAGGTGTGTCACACAAATGTAATGACAAATATCTTGGAAAGGTATGTTATCATCTTACAGATCGTATATTTCAAAAAATATATAAATGAAAGGTTTTAATGAGATACGTTGCATGTCCCATGCATTTTGTTAAGACAATTTGTGTATGTGTCTCTATCTCTGATAAAGGGTTGGTTTATCTTCCGGTTTACTAGTCAAACTAAACTATTCTGTCTCAAAATAATGCATGTCTAAAAAGTGTATTACCAACATGAAATGTTTGGAAAATTTTGCTCTACTTTAACAGGACTAGCTTCTCACTACTTTTCCACAGAACAACTGACACAGTAAAAATCACAGAATACTAAATTTTTTAAAAAACCATAGAAAGTTCAAGCAAGGAACCAAAGTTGCATGAGTAACAAAAAGCAAAAAAGAAGCAGAAATCCCTGGCAATTAATATACTTTTAATTCATTTTTAAAGTAAGTGATCAACATCAAATCTAAATACATGCACACATACATATAATTTTTTCTTGTTCATGCAGTCTATCTCTTGACAGCCTATTCTATAAAGTTATTAATTAATGTGTCCTTTGTATCACAATAAAATATAATTGGAAAATTTGATCCTGATTTTGATCATTTTTTTCTTTGTTTGCTATGATATAGTCACTAAGTGAGGGAAATCACAAATTGTTCCCTCCTCTCTGTGTAAAAATGTCAACATTATTGTAAAAATTAGCCAATGCACTTCCTTCTCCTCTCATTATTGAAGGTCCCTGGTACCTCAACCGTGAGGAACTCTGCTGGGTACTTCCTTCACGGTACAAAACTCACAGTTTGACTGATCTTCACCTTTCAAGGTAGAATCTCATACCCATTTCCTCCAGAACAAGATATATCCTTGCTGGAACTGTGTTATATATTTTGCTTCACCTAGATTATGCACCGTGGAATATATTTTTGCTTCACCCAGATTATCCTGTCATCTAGTGTGTTCATTGTTTTCTTGCAAAATCTTATCAAATTTGTTTGCTTTTGGGATCATTTGAATAAGATCATGGATGGTGTAATTTTAGTAGTGTTTGCAATGTTGAATATGTTTTAATGTGCATCTAATTTTAATTTTTTAATTTTTAACTTAATGTATTTTAACTCCTATTGTTCAAGGCATTGAATAGTTGCCATATATAAAGCTGCCCTAAGCCCCTTTTTGGGGTAGAGAAAGGCAGGATACAAATAGAGTAAATAAATAAATAAATAATAAATCATTTTTTTTCATTTCTGTTAATGTTTGTTTTTAAACCTTAGAAAGAAAAATATTATGTTTCGAAGTTTTGTAATACTTGCTCCCATTCATTAACTATTCAATGCCACCCCAAAGAGATTAGGAACCTGCTGTTGGATTTCTTATTTATTTATTTTTTTGCCATAAACTTAGCATATTTGTGAATAAGATATTTTCTCACCACCACCTATTCATTAAGTATTATGCAGTCCATAATGAAAATCAATTAAATTAGAAATTTTCTAATGAAATAGTACAACTTAGTTAGATATGCTTTAACACAATTGATTTACATTTGAATTTCAGCATTAATTGAATTTCACAATAGATCTATTAATTACTTAAATAATTAGTTAAATGGATGTGATAAAAAGCAAAATTATGTCCTATTTCCTAGCAGGTCCTTTGGTCAAAACATATTCCCTTGGATTTTTGAAGGATGACTTTTATTTTTGTTGTTAGTTCCTCGGGGTTGGGAAATTACAATGTTCGCAAAATAAGAGTCAAATAAAAGCAAATGGAAATAGTTATAGAGACCCCTGTTTAATTTTGTTTATTGATAAAGTCTGATAAATTAGTTAAGTCTGTGGTTAAAATATTTTAAATTGACAGGTAAAAAGCACAGCTTGCATAGTTTGTAGAGTCCTAGGAGTTTTGAAGTTCTTAACCCTAGGACTCCTACCTGGATTGATATTGGAATATGTTAGCTAAATAAACAAAGATGATAAGAAGATGAGAATATATTGGATGAAGAAAGAGAAAACCAAGATATAGTAGGGTGGATGAGAAATGGGTTTTTCAAAAATGAATGCACTTGTTCACTTCTCTCTAAGTTCAAAACTGGGAGGAGGGAGAGGAGGAATACAATCACAGACAGCGAATCACAGGCTTTGAACTTCAACATAAGTGGCAAATTAAGGTGAGTGTAGTATTTTCTTGCCACTTTCTATTGTGAATGCTGAAAAACTTGATTTATTAACTTACTAATAATGAATGGAACATTTCAGTCTCTTTCTACTAAATTTCCTATTTTTAGTACAATCTTGTTGATGTCTATGGAGAACTAAGTCCTATTTGGTTAAAGAGGGTTTGTGCAAGGTCCAAACTAGCAATTTCCCAATATTCTGCTGTGTTCAATGCAGGTAATAGTGTGCCACAGAACACAGGAGTGTTGGCCAGAGATGGAAAGGTCCATGTTTTCCTTTCCCTCTTGACTATTTTTTTCAATATCACCAGTTGTTTTTCTCCCAGAAGGCAAAGGTCACCTGAACCTCGAATGTAGCAGCTTCAGATGTTCAAAACCTGCCCCCAGTTTGGTTCACAGATCTATTGAACATGATGAATTGAATTTTAAGCTGTTGAAATCTGAGACAAAATAACAATTGCATCGTATTCCAGTGCTTTAGTTGTAATAACCACAAAAATTGAGTTTCACAAGATCTTTTGTACTGTTTCCCTCATTCAGGCTTTTCCTGTTTCCCCAATGTATTTCAACATACCTTTATATTTCTTAAATACACCATTTTATCCAAGTATCTAATCTTCTAGTAAGGCTTTAAGTCTTTCCCATCATGGTTCTCCCACCTATTGCATAGAAAATTTAGACACAGTTGATTTAAATTTTTCAATTTTTTAAGCAACTATGCATCCCATTAAATAATTGGTTTAGCTTCAGATTGTTTTTAAAATATCAAGTAGCATAAAGCTGTGGTTTTGGTTTCAGACAGACAAGAGTTCTTTCTCCCACCCTGGACATTCCACGGATATATAAACTCAGCTTTCCTAGTTTCTAACAGAGCTCACAACCTCTGAGGATGCCTGCCATAGATGCAAGTGAAATGTCTGGAGAGAATGCTTCTGGAACATGGCCATACAGCCCGGAAAACTCACAACAACCCACTTTTTTCTTTGTTTAAAAGAAACACTTTATGAGAATATTTCCAATATATTTTTGGAGTACCTCCAACTTCATTCAATCTGTCAGTGCATTTGGGTCAAGGTTGGAAGCCTTCCCTGAGTAGATGCTCCAGTCATCTGAGGTGAAGTGGTGAGATCCTTGAATTACATAGTTATTTGCAAAGAGATAGCGGGATCTGGGTTGCTGTGAGTTTTCCGGGCTGTATGGCCATGTTCCAGAAGCATTCTCTCCTGATGTTTTGCCTACATCTATGGAAGGCATTCTCAAATGTGGACAAAATGTCAGGAGAGAATGCTTTTGGAACATGGCCATGCAGCTTGGAAAACTCACAGCAACCCAGTGATTCTGGCCATGAAAGCTATGATAACATAGCCCTGACTGTTTCAGAAAAAATATGGGGGGGGGGGGGGGGAGAGAAAAAGTCTGTGGGCAACGTTAAGACCAACTGATTTAGTTAACATGACAATTGATAAATCAGCCTTAAAGATGCCACAGGATTCCTTTCTTCTCTTTCCTTCCGTACCACTTATTATGCAAAACGATATAGACAATATTGGTGTGTGAAACAATTTAGCAATCAACAAAGCATGTTAAAAGTCATAGAAGATATACTAAGAAAAGATAAGGGATAAATTTGATCCTTCAAATATGCTTTATTTATAATAGTACAATTGCAGCAATATATATACTTTGGTGATAGCCTGGCCATTTATTATTTTAAAAATTCACACACAAGTATGCTTTAGTGAATGAAGGAGACATGTTCCAGGGCATTATGTCTTCAACAGAAAAAATTGGCTCCAGAAGCAGAAATAACATGGCAAAAATAGAGATAAATTGTTGCACCATAAAAATAAAGCATAGTTCAACATGTTGCATCCAACTTTTTTATATCAAAAACTAACCACATGCACATGTGAAATGAAACAACCAAGGCCACATATACACTGACTGGTGTAGATAAGGATCAGTTCTGTGGCAGCCAAATGACACACAAGGCTGACCTGGGTATCCTGGTCACCAATCCGGTGACCAGCATGCCAGATCGACCCTGAAGTATGTGTCACTGTTGATCCACTCCAGGTCACATACCCCTTACCAAGAAAAGAGGAACATTTTGAACCTTCTGAAGTCCACATGACGGCTTCTTCCAAAATGCATTTTTTTCACCAGCCTCCATTTTTCTTATGTTTTCGATTTTGGTGGCCATATTTATATATCTAGGTTTCTTTAAAACACTAAGAATTGGCAGGCTTAGCTTTTCTCCTTCCTGTTCTGGTTTTCATGCAATAAGAGATTCTTGAGGAAGCAGCTGTGTATTTTTCTCTGTCTACTTATAACAGAATCAACTAGACCAGAATCTTATTCTTTTCCTGCTCAAGATTTATTGCATTGTTTACTGCAGACATGCTCCTACACCTTGGCACCAAAAATCCGTATTTCTCCTGGCCTCCTTCACCACCCTTTCAGTGTTGATGCTTCTATAAACCTTGCAGCTAGACAAGGTGGCAGAAGAAAATGTTGGGGTGAAAAAAGAACTGTGTTAGAGGCATTGTTAAGGGAGATATGTCTGCATTATAAAATAACACAGTTCAGAGTTTGAGAATTTGGGGTAATAAGAGTAGCAGCAGCAGATTTGCTTTCATATAAGCAACTTCACAAGTGAAAAAGCCAAGACAGAGACCAGAGATCATCTTATACCAATAACTTGCCGTTAGTAGCACTAATTCCCAGTTTTTGGGATCCTGTAGGCTCCTCTTAGAAAGATGTGACATCTTCTAAGTAACAAGAAAAATATTGTACAATAATAAGGCAAGTAGAAAATGATATAGAAGAAGAAGCCCAATGATCCACAGGTCTGACTGTGTTTTATACATTTTAAACTCTTTAATTTTATCGATAGATATTGTCCATTGTTTGTATTCAGTTAATTTATGTATTTTTGGTGCTATATAATTTTATTTTTATGTGTGGCACCTTGAGTGCTTTTGTGAGCTGCCCCAGTCCCTTTGGGGAGATGGGGCAGGGTATAAATAAAGTTGTTATTGTTGTTATAATTATTGTCATTGTTATTGTTACACTGTTATTGATAATGGAGAAAGGCAGGGAGTTTCAGAAAAACATCTACTTCTGCTTCATTGACTATTCTAAAGCCTTTGACTGTGTGGATCATAATAAATTGTGGCAAGTTCTTGGTGGGATGGGCATCCCAAGCCACCTTGTCTCTCTCCTGAGGAATCTGTACAAGGACCAAGTAGCAACCGTCAGAACTGACCACGGAACAACAGACTGGTTCAAGATTGGGAAAGGCGTACGGCAAGGCTGCATCCTCTCACCCAACCTTTTTAACTTGTATGCAGAACACATCATGCGATGTGCGGGGCTTGATGAATGCAAAGCTGGGGTGAAAATTGCTGGAAGAAACATTAACAACCTCAGATATGCAGATGACCCCACTCTGATGGCCGAAAGCGAGGAGGAGCTGAGGAGCCTTCTAATCAAGGTGAAAGAAGAAAGCGCAAAAGCCGGGTTGCAGCTAAACGTCAAAAAAACCAAGATTATGGCAACAAGAAGGATTGACAACTGGAAAATAGAGGGAGAAACCGTGGAGGCCGTGACAGACTTTGTATTTCTAGGTGCAAAGATTACTGCAGATGCAGACTGTAGCCAGGAAATCAGAAGACGCTTACTTCTTGGGAGGAGAGCAATGTCCATCTCGATAAAATAGTAAAGAGTAGAGACATCAGACTGGCAACAAAGATCCGCCTAGTCAAAGCCATGGTATTCCCTGTAGTAACCTACGGATGTGAGAGCTGGACCTTAGGGAAGGCTGAGCGATGGAAGATCGATGCTTTTGAGCTGTGGTGTTGGAGGAAAGTTCTGAGAGTGCCTTGGACTGCGAGAAGATCCAACCAGTCCATCCTCCAGGAAATAAAGCCCGACTGCTCACTGGAGGGAAGGATAGTAGAGACAAAGTTGAAGTACTTTGGCCACATCATGAGGAGACAGCAAAGCCTAGAGAAGACAATTATGCTGGGGAAAGTGGAAGGTAAAAGGAAGAGGGGCCGACCAAGGGCAAGATGGATGGATGGCATCCTTGAAGTGACTGGACTGACCTTGAGGGAGCTGGGGGTGGTAACGGCCGACAGGGAGCTCTGGCGTGGGCTGGTCCATGAGGTCACGAAGAGTCGGAGACGACTGAACGAATGAACAACAACATTGTTACACTTATAATAATTATTATTATAGAGAGAAAATCCCAATTCCCAATAGGTTACCACACAATTTAGGAGGCAATTAGAAAGTAACTGTGATCCTTTGGTCAGAAGCAGTGCAGAAACACACTGCAAGACCTAGAGCAGGGGTCGTCAAACTAAGGCCCGGGGGCCGAATACGGCCCTCCAAGGTCGTTTACGCTCAGAGTCAACCTAAGTCTGAAATGACTTGAAAGCACACAACAACAACAACAACAACAACAATCCTATCTCATCAGCTAAAAGCAGGCCCACACTTCCCATTGAAATACTATATTTGTTAAAATTGTTTGTTAAAATTTGTTAAACTTGTTCATTTTTATTATTTTTAAATTATTGTATTGTTTTAAGTGTTTTTTGCACTACAAATAAGATATGTACATTGTACATAGGAATTAATTCATTTTTCCCCAAATTATAACCTGGCCCTCCAACAGTTTGAGGGAATGTAGCCTGGCCCTCTGTTTAAAAAGTTTGAGGACCCCTGACCTAGAGAGACCCACAAACACTTCCATGGGACTATTTTGTGGAGCCTGGGCAAGTGATACCATGGATACTGAGTCCATAGATAAGTGGGCTGTACTCTACTGTCGATCACATTGTGGGATTCACCTACAAGTGGAGTAGTGAGTGGGCATAGTAATGGTTGTTCATCATTTAATGCCTACTGAGTTGATAAAAGACACCACCAGATTGTGGCCTGGTAACCTTATTGTGTATGGTTAAATTCTATCTATCACTTATAGTCCTGTTAGACTGGAGTTTTGGGAAAAAAAACGCCCACATTTCATTTTCTTGACTGCTGTTTGGCATTCTTGAGAGCTCAGATTTGAAAACAGGTCCACCCAGCCTGTAATCCACCACACCTCATGCAATTTACTGGTCATATAAAGTGACACACTAGGGACTTAAGAAACCCCTTCTGACTTTGCTGATTTTTTGCATGCTAAAAAATAAGAATTTTATCACTTAGCTGGCAAGACAGTTCTTGAGAAGTTCTGTGTTCAGCATGTCGAATTACAAACGGACATCATACTTTTTTGGACTACAATGGTCAGCATATTTCCTAGTCCTGCCTAGAGATGCCAGAGACCCTCTGCAGGAAGAGAGCAAAGAATGTGCTCTACTGCTGAGCTACAGCTCCTTTTAAAAATGGCACAGCATTTCTGTTTTGTAATGTCAAGCTGCAATGAGTGTGCCCCCTGCTTTGTATAAACACCTCATATTACATTCAAAGCTCAGAAAAATCCTTTTTTATATTACAATTCTCAGATTCCCCTGTGGCTAGGCATTCTTGGAGTTGTAGTCCAAAAAGCAATTAGTACTAGTGTTTCATCATAGTAGCGCAATGGGTTAAACCCTTGTACCAGCTGAACTGCTGACTTGAAGGTTGGCGATTCAAATCTGTGAGATGGGGTGAGCTCCCATCTGTTAGCTCCAGCTTCCCATGCAGGGACATGAGAGAAGCCTCCCACAGGATGGTAACACATCCGGGCGTCCCCTGGGCAACATCACTGTATACGGCCAATTATCTCACACCAGAAGCGACTTGCAGTATAGTCTCAATTTGCTTCTGACATGATAAAAAAAAGTCCAATAAGCAGTATCTCCAAGCTTTTAGCATACATTAATGAAAGCTTTCTTAGAAATGACATAGTGGTGTTTCATGTCTTCACATGAACTTCTTGTAGAACTTAGAAATGGGGTGTTTGTTTTTATTATTTTATTGCAGTAGACCCTGTGGCTCATACAACTAGCTTGTTCACCCAAAGCAAAGGTTTTGGAGGCACTGGGAGTGGTGGCTACTGGTTGTAGAAGCATTTCCTTGAGCCCGTTAATTAGCACAGTAACGGTACCCGTGCTCCATTAGCCAGCCCATGTGGTCGGATCCCCTCCCCGTCCACCAGCCTTTCCCCTAATGAGAGCTGGAAGAGGGACACTCACAAAACACTGCCTCAGAATAATATTCTGCTTTGTCCCCGCCGGTAACAAGAGCTGACAGGATCACTACGTCCATTTCTCTTCTAATTAGCACACTTCCAGCTTGGCCTGAGCCAGCAGCCAGAGAAAAGCGATCGGACAACCGTACCGAATCACAAACACAAAGAGGCCCATTCCCCATAATTAGGTGAGACAATCCCTCAGTCTTTTCTCGGCTGGAGCTTGCCCATAAGACCCTCGCTGTTTTGGTAAGTCCCAGCAACACAAGTTACACGTCTCCCCGGGACACTAATAAGCCCCTAATTGTCTTCCGCTTCACACGGCTCTTACCATAGGTCTGACTTTGGGGGAAATTCTCCTAACAAGCAACAGCCAGCATCGCTTGCACCACAAATGCAACAAGAACTTTAAAAGGAGGCGGGGGAGATGGATAGGCAGTGAGAAAACAGTCTGTAACTACTGGGACCCGATTATTGCATAGTGGGGACTCAAAGGGAAGGACGCCAGCATGCCTGACATCAACTCGTAATTGTCAGGGACAAAGTCTGTCCTTGACCCTTCCCATTCATTTCCTACTGTCCACATTCTTCACCCCCCTCGTACCTTTTTACTACCACTGTCCTCTCTCTAAATTCTTTCCTTACTGATGGATACCTTACTGTATGTACTTTCTCTGGACTCTTGAGAGGTGGGGCCATTTTTGGAAAGGCTTATTTCATTGAAGAAATTATTGAGCAGCTCTGGAAACGTGCATGCTCAAGGAAAACACATTCTTCCAGGAAGGCAAATTTAATGAATTGAGTTATTAAAGCACGCGAGTTCTTGCCATCAAAGAAGCCTAAAAACTTCAAAAAGATAGTCCATGTGAGTCTGTTTTAACATTAAAAAGACAGAAAAGAATCCAGTAGCTAATTGGGAAGAAGAAATTCCTATCAGAAGTGTTTGCAGACTTGGTCCACTTCTCAGATGTCTGAGTCAAATGAATGTTATTTGTTTGTATCTGACTGAAATTGAAGTCTTCCTCATATTCTTTCTTCCATAATGCATTCACAGCTGTGCAGTTTCCCCTCCAAAAGATAATTACTTTTAATGCATACCAGAGATGGATGCTCAATTGACCTTGGCACAACTGAGAGGAAAAGTGATAGAAAGCAATATATACAAAGCAGAACAGCCACAGAGGTGAATTTGCCTTTCTATTTTTTTCTATTCATACCACATATTCTCTTCAATCTTACGCATACTTACTCAGAAGGAAGACTAGGGCCCCATCTACACTGACCATTTAATGCCGTTCAAAGCTAGGTTCAGACTTCAGCAGCTAGACAACAAACACCCATAAAAACATGTAAAAGAAAGCCCTTAACGTGCATCAGTGCTCATTGGTTTATGTAATCACCATCCGGGAGGCCTCAAACCGCTTCCAGAATTTCTTAGGCAATCATCTGTACAGCGAAACAACTTTCTTCAATACTGGTTTGAAACTGCAATAAATAGCCAGAGTAGATGGCTTCTAATGTAATGGGGCTTCCTACCAAGGACATATACATAGGACTGTAGCTATAACATAGATAAAGGTTTCCCCTTGACTTTAAGTCTAGTCATGTCTGACTCTGGGGGGTGGTGCTCATCTCCATTTCTAAGCTGAAGAGCCGGCATTTTCCATAGACATCTAGGTCATGTGGAGTGCCATTACCTTCCCACCAAAGCATTACCTATTGATCTACTCACATTTGCATGTTTTAGAACTGCTAGGTTGGCAGAAGCTGAGGCTAACTATGGGAGCTCACCCCACTCTGCAGATTTGAACTGCCAACCTTCTGATCAGCAAGTTCTGTAGCTTAGTGCTGTGACACTGAGGCCCCTAGCTATAATAAAGGACCTGCAAATAAAGAAAAATAATGAAAGAAGTAAAATGACATAATGTAAACTTGGATCAAATCATGTTAACAAAACCACAGGGAAATTCCATTAATATAACATTAATCCATGATAATATTCCAACTAGGGAGAAAGATGAAAAAGAAATGTAAAGGACATGGTCAAGGGGGAGAAAAAGGAAGAAGTACTAGGGATCACATTGCAAAAACATGTTGAATAATGGAACATAGCAAAATAATTTCAGAAGAAAAGCACCCTGTGCATTATAGATTATAGCAAAGCCTTTCATTGCATAGATCATGAAAAACTACGCATCATTCTTTTAAAAAATGGGTGTGCCACAAAATGTGATCATCCTGGTGCGTAACCTGTACTCAGGATAAAAGGCATTTAATATAGGTTTTATTTTTTACTTCATCCACACCCAAAGGAAGAGAAAGTCATCAATAAACCATAATTCTTCAAGACAGTTCTAATTTAAACTTCTCCAGAGAGAAGCTAACAGACCAATACCAAGCATCTTTACTCAGCATGTTGAATTCAGAAGAATTTTTTGTACTTGGAAATAAAGTTTCAAACCTCAAGGGACATGTCCAAGTAAATATACATAGGAGTAAGCTGGTGTTTTTCTGTAAGCCACTGATTTGATTTGGTTGTTTTTTGGGGGGTGGGGGGCATTCCATATTTCACAGACTGTTCATGAAAATGCATATTGTTTATTCAAGAGAGTCAGAATACAGATAATTTCTGAAGGACAATACAATGAGGAATAATACTATCTACAAAAATAAATTTCTAACACTACATATGCATGGAAAATATAAATATATAAATATCCAAGATCTAAATCATATACAACTCACTCCTCTGTCCTTGGAAGATACATTTCTGGAACAAACAAGAATGCATTTAAGTGCAGAAAAGTTAACAATTTATCACATTTGGCATTCATGGCTGAATGTGGACTTCTCTGGTATGTTGCCTAGATGTTTCAGTTTCACATACTCCAAATGTATTTAAAGGTGATTCAAACAAAAACATTCAGAACATGAAACTGTCCAAACCCAATATTTCAATGTCTGATCACATTCAGTGTAAGAGTTGAGAACATATATAAATCTGACCCACTGAAACCAATTCTAGATGCTTTCAAAACCATTTTAAACTCTTAAACTACTCAACTTGAGTAGACATGTACCCACACAATTTTGAATGTGCAATCTTACAATCCACAAAGAAATATATTGGGATTTCAGTATTTCTAAATATAGAAATAAAACGTTAGGTCAACATAAAAATTATCTCACCATAATTTCTCTTACCTTCATCCAAGCTTCTTCTGATCTCAGATATTTTTTGTTAGCTGTTTACCACCATTTCTAGTTGGGTGTCTCAGTGGCCTAAATGTGGCCAGTGCATATTGAAGCCCAAATAAAACAAAAATATCTTCATGTAAAAAAGCTTCACCTACTTGAACACTGCAAAGAGTTTGCTGAACTACCACCTGAATTACCACCAATGCTTAAAATAAAAGAAACATACCTTGCACTCAAATAAACAAAGATTTTAATTTAAACCAGAAAATTAGCAGATCTACAGCAGAAATCTTTCATCCATGCACTGTATAAACTGCCTCAAGTGCAGAATTGCTTATGTATTACATGTAAAGTTGCATATAATAGCCTCTTGGTTATATTTCACCCATATGTCATGAAACTAACATCATGGCGTCTGTAGATTAAACAGTGCAAATCAAGAACTCTGTGGTGAAATCACTCAGCATTCAACTATTTTTCCTGCTACTGGAGCAAGTGAGAGGAGAAACCCACCCAAAGGATGTTCTTCCCTTCTCCACTGGGAAATGTCAAGGCTTTGTCTGGCCCGTGGAAAGATGGCATTGTATGTGTGTGTGTATACACATACATATACATACACACACACACACACACACACATATATATATACATACATACACATACATACGCATATACCCCCACACATATACACATATATATACACAAGCACAAACTTTTCACTAAAATACATAGGCCATAACTTAATCATGTACTCTATTGTCTCACCAAGATAAATGCATATACAATTGGTTAATTTTGGATTTCCCCAAAAGTGTATTCCAACATTTCATTCTAGAGCAACATGCTTGAATCCAACACCCTGGTCAAGTTTCTTGTTAAAAAGCCATTTTAGCCATTTATGAAACAGAAGGTGACTCCAATTTAGCGTAACTGTCACCTGGAGAGGTGTACATAAGTAAAACAGCACAGAGATGCTAAGACAAATGAAAATATGATAAAGTCTGTTTGGGGGAGCTGTCATGAAAAAATATAAGATTTTGCATTTAAGTGTGATCCAAACAAAATATACAGCAGAACAAATATACAACGCTGAATATATGGCACAGGAGTGTTTTCTTATCATTCAGTAAGGCACACTTTCCATTTCCCACTGTAGCATATGCATAGCATGACTGTCTAGAACTATATAGAAAAAGAAACAATAAAGCAAAACACAAAATCTGTGTTGATAAGTGGCCCCATGAATCTATGTTGTAGGACTTCAAGTCCCAGCAGCCTTAGCCAGCTTTGTCAATGGTCAAGGATAGTGGGAGCTGCAGTTTAACATCTGGAGGGTGACACTCTTACTATACACAATGCCAACATGTAAAAGTATAAAAGAAAATTACCCTGTCCTTAGGTTAGTTAGAAGAAAATCAAAAGTAAGCAGATTTCAAACAGAGTTATACTGTTCAGAAATACAGCAAGGTATTTCAGCAAGATACTTTCAAATACAAAGTTGTGCCCCAAAGAAACTTAACACATTGTTCTTGGACACGGATCTATATCATAACATTACACACACATACAACTGTTTTTAATTGTATTCTGATAAAATTCTTGCATAAAATTCTGTTAACCCCCAACAAATGTAGATGGGAAGAACTTGGTGTTGCTTAGGAAACTGGCCGTATCCTTGTTTCTCATCAGAGCAGAGGCAATAGTCCAGAAAACATCCAGTCGCTTATGGTGGAGCACTGGTCTTTCCACTTCAGTGTCCATGGAAATGGTGGTTGTCAGGCGTACTTATTTCCATATCTGCTATTTTTTGGGCTTCTCCAGGATGTTGAGGAATTTTCCTCGTGTCATTTCTCTTGCTGAAATCACAAGAGAAAAGAAAACTTAATGCAAGCCCCAAACAAAATGGGATAATATACAATATTTAGCCCCACTAGTGAAATTAATTTAAAATCGCTTTCTAGTGCCAAGAGGTAGCAAAAAAGATATAAAGCAGAGAAATAAATTTGTGCTGCAGTTTAAAGCTCCATGCAGCCTGCAAATGCTGGCCAAGCACCGAACGCATCAAAGCTCAGACATAATAACCACAAGCTGTCTCATTTCATACTATATCCACTTCTTTTATTCCTACTGTGGTTAGCTTCAAGATCTCTTTTTCAGTTTTTCTACTACATCTATCTATGAATGCTATAATCTCGAGTGGCATTGCTTCTCTTGAGCAGGACACATCTTTCTGGATGCTATAACCTTTCAGAGACTATGGACCTCGGCTCCCTCCATTTCGAGATTACTTCTCCCTGGATGCTTATGATGTTAACATAAATGAGACAGCGTTTCCCTTGGCAGTAATAGTCCCTGGATACTATAACATAATGGGGTTTATATTCCCTCAGAGTAGATCCTCTATGGATGGAGTGCTAAAATAGAGTTTATAGAGCTTTGCTCAACTCGCTTATACTGTATTGTCATTCCCTGAATGTGTAATACAGCAAGGCAAAGTTTATACGTTTCGCTGTGCTTCATCAATCTCTGAGAAGAGATCTGCAGAATTTTTACACGGCTACTTTTAGAGAGAAACAGTTCTTGCTCACAAGTTCTAAGGTTTTAGCAAAGTCAACCTGAAGTCATTCATTTCAACTTAAAACTAATTATATATCCAGTATGATCCCTGTATCTGCTGGATTCATGTCTGTGGTTTTTTTTTTCCATGTCCCACAAAGTATGCTTTCCCTAGACATTTTCTAGCTCCTCCAGTACAACTTTGTACAACATTATAGCCTACAATGAAGGCTACAAGTCCTTCATTTCAGTAGGGCTCATTATTATTCACAGTTTTGCATATCTGTACTAAGTTCACGAATGTATCCCCCATGGGTTCTAGACAGGTCATATTGCAAGTACCTTTTTTCTTGTGCGTTTCCCATCAATGAAAAATCTGACCAAATGTTTCAGCTGTAAATATAAGGCAATTCTCATACTAGGTAGGTACAATTTTCTTAAAAAGGATCAGAAGATAAAATTGCCAACATCAGTATGCCTTTATACAAGTTTATGTTCCAACTAAGTTTTGAACACTGCACAAAAAATACTCTCTAGAGCTGGAAGGAAGCAAATCAAATTATCAGGGCTCCAGACAACTCTTCTGCGAGCACATTTACAACATTTGGGGATTGGTTTTGTTTTATTTTGGGGATTGATTTTATTTTAAAGACAAATAAGTAAATAAAAAAATATAAAATCACACATGATATGGAAAAAGTGGATAATTTTTTCCTCACTCTGTCATAATGGATTCATTTAAATTGGTGCAGATCGAGGAAGTGGACGAGATCCTTGTAGAAGCGAGAGCAACCACATGCATTCTAGACCCCTGCCCATCCTGGCTGATAAAGGAAGCCAGAGGGGGTTTGGCAGAGTAGGTAAAGGTGGTGGTTAATGCTTCCTTCCAGGAAGGCAAGATTCCAGCCAGCCTAATAGAGGCAGTAATAAAACCACTGGATCATACTCAATTGAACAACTTTCAGTCAGTTTCCATCCTCCCCCTTTTGGGCAAAGTCTTTGAATGTGTGATGGCCTCACAACTACAGGTGTTCTGGGAAGACACTGATTATCTGCATCTGGTACAGTGGTTTTAGGCCGGGTCATGGAGCTGAAACAGCCTTGGTCGCCTTAGTGGATGATCTGTGTAGGGAACTTGACAGGGAGAGTGTGTCCCTGTTGGTTTTCCTGGACCTCACAGCAGTTTTCGATAAATGGTATCCTTCTGGGACGCCTAACAGGAATGGGTCTTGGAGGTACTGTTTTACAGTGGTTCTGGTCCTCCTTCCTGGAGGACTGTTCCCAGAAGGTGCTCGGCCTCACAGCTGTTATCTTGTGGGGTCCCACAGGGTTCAACAATATCTCCCATATTGTTTAAAATCTACCTGAAGCCACTGGGAGAGATCATCTGCTTTTTGGAGTTCAATGTTATCTGTACGCAGATGATGTTCAACTCTATCACTGCTTTCCACCTGCTACTAAGGAGGCTGTTGACGTCCTGAACCTGTGCTTGGCAGCTGTGATGGTCTGGATGCGGGTGAACAAACTGAAACTGAATCCAGACAAGATGGCGGTATTCCTGGTCAATCACAAAGCTGAACAGGGTATAGGGATACAGCCTGTGTTGGGTGGAGTTACACTTCCCCTGAACACACAAGTTTGTAGCTTGGGAGTGATCTTGGACTCATAGCTGAGTCTGGAACCCTAGGTTTCGGCGGTGGCCGGGGAGCATTTGCACAATTAAAATTTGTGCGCCAGTTGCACCCGTACCTTGGGAAGTCAGACTTGCCCACGGTAGTTCATGCTCTGGTTACATCCCGAATAGATTACTGCAATGTGCTCTACGTGGGGTTGCCTTTGAAGACTGTTCAGAAGCTTCAAAAGGTCTAACGGACAGCAATCAGGTTGATCACTGGAGTAGAGTACAGGGAGCACACAACCTCCCTGTTATGTCAGCTCCACTGGCTGCCAGTCTGCTACCGAACACAATTCAAAGTGCTGGCTTTAGCCTATAAAACTCTAAACGCTTCCAGCCAAAGCTTACCTGTCAGGATGAATCTCCTTCTATCAACCATTGTGATTAAGATTGTCTGGAGAGGTCCTGATCTCAGTCCCACCTACATCGCAGGAGTGTCTGGTGGGAACGAGAGATAGGGCCTTCTCAGTGGTGATCCCTCAGTTGTGGAATTCTCTCCCCAGTGACATTAGAGCCGCTCCCTCCCTCCTGGCCTTCAGAAGAGAAGTGAAAACCTGGCTCTGGGGCCAAGGCTTTGGAGATGAATCTATAGTGCAATAATAGCCTCGAAATATGTGCAATTGATCTTTGGAACGGCCCTGGATTATGATTGAGGATGGTGTGATTTTAATAGCGAATGCAATGGTTTATATGTTTTAATGTGCATTTGATTTTAATTTTTTAACTTAAGTGAATTTTAACTGTTTGTTGTCCAAAAGCACTGAATAGTTGCCATATATAAAGTCGCCTTGAGTCCCCTTAGGGTTAGAGAAAGGCGGGATATAAATAGAGTAAATAAATAAATAAATAAAGCTTAAAATGCAGGGTCATCTAGCAAAACTGAATAGTGAGAGATTGAGGAGGATAAAGCTGCTAGTCAGAAAGACTATAGGCCAGTGGTTCTCAACCTGTGGGTCCCCAGGTGATTTGCCCTACAACTCCCAGCCATTTTACTAACTGTTAGGATTTCTGGGAGTTGAAGGCCAAAACATCTGGTGACCCACAGGTTGAGAACCACTGCTATAGGCAATCTCGAGGGGCATCTGATTCTAAATATTTGTTGCTGAGAAACACTGTTGAAAAAGGTGGGCTCATTAACTGGAAATAGATTTTTTAAAAACTGGTAACTCTGGCTGTCTTTTTGGTAGCTAGAATAGTCTCCAAAGTAGCCAACACTTAACCTATGGGGTAAGTGATATGACAAGGGACCTGCAAATGGGAAGGGAGATAATTGGTCTTTTTGCATTTTTCTCAGTTAAGAGACCTGTGGTTTTCACCTAACTGGCAAAGAAGTTCATAGAACAAAAAAAACCTAAGAATCCTTGATTTAAACAATTTAGAAGAATTTAAAATAGTAACAATAATTTAATTTAAACTAAGTAAACACATATCAAACAGTTTGACAAGTTGTAATATGCCAGTTTAAAAACAGTTTAAGACAATTTAATACCATGCACGTGTACATTCTGTTTAAATCAACTAGACTCCAAACATTTTAGTAAATGCTTTACTCTGCATAAAGCTCTTCTGGACTCTTGGACCAGTTCTTAAACACGCTTCTGAAATGTGCTTCGTGTATTCCAAGTAGACTGGAACGTACTTAGTCTTAATCTTTTTTTATACTGGTTTTAAACCACTTCATTGGTTGTGTTGCAATAGCAGATTCCCAGATGTTTACACCTTATTTTATTTTATTTTGGTTATTTAATATTTAATGTTTATTTTTCTTAAGTGATATTTGTCTTTACTGTTCTAATGTAGCACAAATCCTATATAAAACCATACTACATATTTTTAACATTAATATTGAAATCTGAAATACATACAGAAAGTCTTTACCCTCTCACAGGAGGGTGCTTCACCAATGTGCCACAGCAGAGAAAGCCCTTTCCCAAGTTCTCCTGCCAAATATTATCCCATTGGTGGTGTACAGAGCAGAGCTTCTTTAACAGATCTTAAACCTATATATATGTGTATATTGGGACAGGTGCTCCGTTAACTATCAAGGTTCCAAGATATTTAGGACTTCAACTTATCAACGGCTCCGTGAAATTGAACAGTAACTGTATTGTTCAATTCCTTTAAATCTAGTGATACATGGTTTCTAAATGGTGTCTCTGTCAGCAATTTAGGTGCTGACAGTATTACCCAATTCATCTTCAAAGTAGACCCACATAGAGTTAGTTGCAGTAGTCTAACTAGGAAGATTGAAGTGAAAGGATTAGAACAGCTAGGGTACCCATTCCCAAGAATCTAGGAATGCTCCTGAGCTATATACTCGTATCTCAGCTCTCAAGTGGAAGACAACTCCATCCAAAGAGATCTCTTAGCCAGTTTCTAGACCTACAGAGTTTTTTTGTCTTACTGGGACTCAACTTCTGTTTAATGACCTCATTCAGACCATTATAGAAGTGAAACACAAGTTCTTCATATGTGCAGACTCGGGTGACTCTAATGACAACCCGAGTGTCATCCGTATACTGATGGAGTGTATACGGATGACACCCGAGTGTCATCCGTATACTGATGGCGTGTATACGGATGACACCAGAGTGTCATCCGTATACTGATGGCATACCAACCAAAAACTCCTAATGATCTTGTCCAAGAGATTCATACAGATATTGGGCCAAACATGAGTTCAACAATACTACCTTCTGAAGCCTCACTGCAAACGGAACCATCATAACACGTCTTATACCCCCACCCAACAAAGCCATACAGTAGGATACTATGTTGCATCTAAAGCTACCAAGATATTGAAAAAAAGATAAAGGGGATAGAACTATCTAGAACAGGTAGCCACTCAAGGCACTGCAGGCTGTAACTAGTCTTAAAAGGGTCCAGATAATTCAATAATGTCTGAAGTTGCCCAGTCATCGCACACTCAAGTACCTTACATTCAAAAGGAGATATCAACAACAGGGCAGTTTAACAATAATTGGGATCAATATCTATATCTATTCTCACTATTCTATGTCAACAATGCCTTGACTGAATTACCTGCTCGATTCATTAGAGTATTCAGGAACCCTCCGAATTCCATAAAACTCTGGGGACTAACCATTTTAATTGGTCCCTTATCCATTCTGGGAAAGTTCACTACTACCAAACAAAATCTGACAACAAAGGAATCTGATCATGACAAAGGAGTTGTTGGCAACCTGCCCTCAAAACTAATCATCATAATTCACCCAAATGGAAGAAAATCAGCTTCACTATATGTACATGCAAAAAGAAAAAAAGAAAAAAAAGAATACAGAACCCTTAGAGGCATGGCCAAACTGGCAAGAAAGAGAAATAAGTGAAGACAAGAGAAATAAGTAAAGCAGTAATATAACATTGCACCAAGAAACTAGAACATTTCAAACCATGTTCTTGCCATTAATATGGTTGCCTAAGTTGGCCTTGAAACCAAAGAAAATAATTTTCTAGCCATGTATTTCACATTTTTCTATGATGGGCATGTCATCACACCTATTTTTGAAGTCCTGAGACCGTAAAGTACTTTAGGATTCTCCAGGAAAAAAAATTGGAGACACTTGCATATTATTTGTTGTTGCGTTAAGGTGAGAAAGATTCCAAAAACGAAACTTGAAAACTATGACTGGAAGTTTGAGGTTGAAGACATTTTAGTTTGAATTAAATTCCACACCTTGTTCTTGCTCAAGTAATGTCAAATGGCAGCATTATTTGCTGATGGAGTGGAAATTTTCTGGAGCACAAGTCCCATATAGGAGATATACGAATGTGTGACAACTATGCGCCCCTGAAGAGGGCTGCACCCTATAAATCAGACCATGAGCATTGACTAGTTCTGTGCTCCAAGTGAAATTACTATGGGTTGGGGGCTGCTCCAGAGCACGTGCCCTCCTGTTCGCTTGTCATCGGAGATGTTAACATTTCTGATTAATTCACAGACCTCTCATTTTATTCTTCATTCCTTTATCCTTGCTATCCTGCTCTGCTGCAGCTTAAAAGATTCTTACCGACCTGCTACAATAATCACCACCCACTTGTGTGCCCCCCCCAACCTGGTGAAATTGTTTAGTGATGCCAACCGCGCTTTTAATTTGCAAGACATCAGACACAGAGGTAATTTATACCAACATCTGTTCATTTCTGACTTCTGAAACAAACTCGCACATGCTGCTACGAAATCCCATTAGGAACAGGAGACAGCCTTCTGCTATTCTGTATTCCTTTTCTCAATACACACTAAGGAGGCAACTAGGCTTTAAATTTCAAAACGTATGATGCAAAATTGAGGGAAGATCCTTATAGCTATCAAAGAAACCTTTCAGTCTCATCAAGTGCCATCCAAATTTTGCAGAGAATTTTCTAACTACCTTTGTGCCTTTGCTGTTTCAATCTTGTTGATCCAAATAACTTCAATACCCATATCTTGCTAGTAACAGGAGACATATTCAGAATGTATAGGGACTTGATCGCAATATGCTAGCATTCAGTATTACCCAGAAGTCATAATCCCACTAGTTCCCCCACCTTGCCTTTGAATATAGCTTTATGCACCATTTTACAGGTAGTTCTTGTTCTGCCTCACTCCAGTTCAACTTTGTTTAAAAAATTATTCTAAAACATCTGATGTCCTTTTCTTGCTCCTACCTCCATCACAAGCAAGATTGGTGGGGACAAGAGAGAGGGCCTCCTTGGTGGTGCCCCCCTGGCTTTGGAACTTCCTCCCCAGGGAGATCAGGCTAGCACCCACACTGTCCATTCTCCACAAAGATCTAAAAACGTGGATGTTCTGCTGTGCTTTTGATTAGACAATCCTTCAGGTAATTTCGGCCCCAACCGGGACCCAAAATCTTGTCCTCACACTTTACTTCTGTTCTGTACCCAAAGTGCTGGTTTTGACCTACAAAACCCTATACGGTTCCGGCCCAGTGTATCTGTCTGAACTGAAATAAATAAATAAATAAATAAATAAATATTATAATGCTCCATCTTACATTGCCCTCTATCCCTAATGTTGCCGTTTGACTTATGCACTTTATCCATCAGTCCTATCCTCGCAATTTATTTGCACCAGTCTGCCCACCCATGCCCAGAAACTGATTATTACTGCAGGTTCACTGGTTGTTGGCTTGATGGTTGCTCTTATATTCTGTTATAATGTTGCTGTTCTATTCTGTTTTATGCTGTTGTTTTTGTATTTTAGTGTGTAATATTTTAACTATGTTTGTTCGGGCTTGTCCCCATGTAAGCCGCCCTGAGTCCCTCCGGGAAGATGGAGGCAGGGTATAAAATAAAGTTGTTGTTGTTGTTGTTGTTATTTGGCAGGAGGACAAGGAAATTCACATTCTCAATACAGCCACTAACAGAAAAGCCACAGTAATAGCTGTCATCACTAACATCCCACAAGAAGATGGAAAGCCTATTATAATAGAGTCACTTATCCAACCTTCGCTCATCCAGCGTTCTGTATTATCCAACTCAGTTTACCTCCTACCTGGATCCACAGTTGTTTCAATACATTGCAGTGTTTTGGTGCTAAATTTGTAAATACAGTAATTACTATATAATGTTATGAACTATGTAATGAACTGTTTTTCTGTCAATTTGTTATAAAAATTATGTTTTGGTGCTTAATTTGTAAAACTATAACATAATTTGACATTTAATAGGCTTTTCCTTAATCCCTCCTTATTATCCAACATTTTCGCTTATCCAACGTTCTGCTGGGCTGTTTGTTAGATAAGCCAGACTCTACTGTATATGGAGATGGGGCTCTGAATGAAAAGATAATAAAAATGCATCCATAGGAATATTTTAGTGTGCTTGTTGCAAAGGACTTAACTGTTGGAGGTGGGATGTCATGCCAGTTTCATTGTACTAGTAAGTAACCACAGAATCTGTGCAGCATAAAACAGAAACATGAATCGCTGTATTGAGACAAAAATTTGCAATCTATCCTATGTGGTACATCTATCACTACAACAGAAAGCAACAATAGATATGACGGCAATAGCTAGGTTACAAATTAATCTCCTCAGTTAGATGGAGAAGTGAGGGCACTGAAGACCGCAGAAAACACCAATTTAGGATGTAATCGGCCTAGGTTACAATAAAGCTGAGTATCTGAACAAATCCGCCCTTTCCTGGGACTACCTAGGAAACATCCATTGGGTTGCTATAAATAACAAGAGGCTCTTGAACCAGGAATTAGATTTTCTACTTTGGAATAGATAGATTTCAAACCAGGTAGTGTACAGAAGAGGCAGAAGCCAAAAACGGAAGCTTAATTTTCCAGTTGCTAGGAGGGTGGAGCAGAGTTTAATATAATCTTCTCTTTGGAACTTCAATCCCTCAATCCTGTATTTAGCCTTGTTGCCTTGGTCTCCCTTCCCACTACAACTGTCCCCAAGCTGCCTCCTGCAGTAAATTTTGTGGCTGCTAGTTGAAGAGATTCAGTAGTACAGATTGATTTCTTGCAAGTGAGGAGATGAGGGATTACCAAAAGCAGCCCTGGTTAACAAGATTGGGTGCAGAATCTCTTGCGAGAGCAGCCCACTCTGCCAGCGCTTTGCATCCTTTCAATATGACATATGGGTTTCATTACACAAAGATCTTCCTGATTTTAACTTTGAGGAGATTAAATTAGAAACTCAGGGCTATCTTTACATCTGTAGCAATTTAAAGGTTAAGTAACATTTTTAATCAAATGACAAAGACTCATAATATTTGGCCTTCAGTCCAAAGTGGAAACTGTAACTCCGGATGTTTCTTCCAATTGCAATTTAATTAGAAAAGAACACTCTGATGGAGATTGGGCCTCCACACTCATTGCTCCCCAACATCTCATAAAGAGCCTTCTCATACATATGGCAACACTACAGTGTGCTGTCATAAGGTTTGGATAATCAGGAAATAATGGAGGATTTACTCTGACAAAACCAGTAATGAAAATAGCGAGTTACGCTTATATAAGCAGCGATCATACTGAAGGATTCCAAAGAGGGAAAACTATTAATGCACAAAGATACCTATCCTATCCTGATAATACAACTACGTATTCTGGAAAGGAAGGAAGGACTGTAGTTCAATGATAGATACATACTTTGCACAGAGAAGAGCTCAGGGTTGATTGCTAGTATCTGAGGTACAAATGGGGCGGGGGGGGGGGGGGGAACTACTCTAGAATATTGTTGAAGGCTTTCACCACTGGAATCACTGGGGTGTTGTGTGGTTTCTGGGCTGCATGGTCATGTTCTAGCAGTATTTTCTTTTGACGTTTCGCCTGCATCTGTGGCTGATATCTTCAGAGGATCTGATGATGCTAAAGCAAATGGAATATATATACCTGCTACGGGAGGAGGAATCAGGGACCATGCACCTTCCACTTGCAGCTGCCCATGAGACCAGGAAGCACCCTGCTGCGGGCGGCGGAAATGAAGCCAGCCCTCTGCCACCTGTAGCAGCCACAGATGCAGGTGAAACATCAGGAGAAAATGCTGCTAGAACATGGCCATACAGCCCGGAAACCACACACCTCAATTCCAAAATAGATTAACTAATGTCCTGAATTAATGCTGCTATGAGGCAGCATTTGCTAAGATTGTCTGATATGGAAAACAAACAACTATTTTTTCCAATATGCCAGGGACTAGCGCCACATTTGTGCCCACTGGCTACAATCTTTTTTTTTCCTGGGCACTCAACAAAGACTGGCAGTTGATGGCTCATAGACCAGCAGTGGTTGAGAGACCACCACTTTGGTTAGCATTAGTGTAAAACATCTTATCTAGTTCCCCTAAATCATAGTAACAGAAACCCACACTTTGTATGTATGTGAATTATCCAATAATATATACCTATGGCAATGAAGGTCAGAGCAGATATCTTCAACACTACAGTTTTACCGGCAATGTTTTATGCATCTGAAACATGGGCAACAACAAAGTTAGAGGAGAAAAAAACTGGCAGTGACTCAGAGAGCAAAGGAAAGAAGGGTGTGTGGCATGACAATCTACTTGGTGGCCCTCAAGTTCCATTCCAACTCTTCAATTCTGTGATGGAAACCAATGCCCTCACTGTGGGAGAAGATGCAGATCAAAAATAGGGCTCCACAGTAACCTACAGACCCACCAGAATACTGATCCTGGAAGACTATCCTACTCGGCCCACGAGGGATCTCCTAAGTAAGTAAGTAAGCAAGCAAGCATTTATAGTATAATTTTAAAACTTCACATTTCAAAGGAAATGAAAAGGGGGGGGGGTCCCCTGGGAATACGGTTCTGCTATCACTGTTTTGGCTTTATCAGTATAATAAGGTATTTTCATACTACTAAAAAACAGAGATTACTTCTCATTTCACAGTTTTTTTCTCCCCCAAAGCAGCTTTATACTTTGTTCAGTTCAATTCTGATAAAAGGTTTTTTGAGCTATGTTTTTTATCTATGGAAGCATGACTCCGTCCTAAGTTTTATACCCATCACATCCTTTCAGTATGGAATACAGCTTATAAACACAGTAGATAACGACTGGATATTTCTGGTGGTGTAATAAATAGCAATATAATCTCTGCCAGTGTTGTTTCATGGACCTTTTAAAGTGTTTCTGAAAGGACATTGAAGATGGCACACCCTCTATCTATACAAGGGCCACACTGAATCCATATCTGACTTCTTTTGAAATTGTTTGATCCAGCAAAAATATTCTTATACAACTATCATTCTTAGATGTGATCTGGGGAACTGTGATTTTTATTATCAGACAGAAACAACTCCTTTTATATCTACAGCATCCACAACTGCAGGCTAAGGGGAGTTCTGTTGAAAATGAATAGATCACAATCGCTATTCAATAAGATAGATCGCTATTCAATAAGATAGCTATGTTGGCTAGTTTTTGCATTAAAAGTAACAAGGTCAGGACACACCAATTCAAAGACGGAGAAATTTCTAGCATAAGTTTTATAAGATCAGTTGAATTCATGAAATATAATCAACTTGCCCATCAACTGACATTTCAAAACTCATCAAAAATACTGATCATGATCAGTCTCATTTATGTGGGTGCCAATAACATGTCCAAGAACACCTCTGACAATGAAGCTTTGGACAGAACACAGAAGGGGTCTGAGGCATAGCTTGTATTTTTACCGATTCTGCTAGTGAAGAATAGAAGACTATTCAGTGACAGAGACATACTAAAGGTGAATGAATGACTGGTTATGTAGGTGGTGTAGATGGAAAGGTTTTGGCTTCTAAGATCACGGTCTTCACTTCTTAGACAGAGGATTACTGGTTACAGATGAGTTATACCTCACAAAGGCTGGGATGTACTGTATGTCTGTAGCAAAACCATGGTGAATCTGATCAAGAGGGCTTTAAGCTAAATCCTTAGGGGCTGGATATGATAGATCAAACATCACCTCAAACACCAGATCAGACATCAGCTCATGCCTACACCCTATGCCACTGGAGAAATTATACTGTTTAGCCTGTATTGTACCATCTGACATCCATTGGGAAGTAGCAGCTTGTAATGAAAGGACCAAGGCATTGACATCTCTGGCCCATCCTCTGTTCGGATATCAGCCAGCAAACCAACACCTTAAATCAAGAAATAGTTTCCTAAGAGCTACAGAGATACTTGCAGGAACACCTCAGCAAGCGAGGGGCAGGTTAAAACTCAGAACCTCAATCAGTGGCTGATACTAGATGAGAAATCCCCCCTAGGCACATAAGACTGTGTGACTTAAAAGGTGCTGAACAGACTGCACTCTGGCACCATGAGATGCAGAGCTAATCTTAAGAAATGGGGCTACAAAGTGGAGTCCATGACATGTGAGTGTGGAGAAAAGTAAACCACAGACCACTTACTATAATGCAGCCCAAACCCTGCCACGTGCACAATGGAGGACCTTCCTACAGCGACACCAGAGGCACTTGAAATGGCCTGCTTCTGCTCAAAAGAAATTTAGTATAATGCCAAGTTTTTAACTTTGTTTGTGGTTTTTCTATAGATTATAACTGTATTTTCAATCCGCCCCTGACATGATAAATAAATAGCTCAAAGACAAGCTCTAAACACAAGAATGTGACTTCTAGAGGATGAATTAAGGGAAAGAATGGGATCCACAGAAAAACAAATATTAAAATAACAGATGAGAGCAAACAAAGTCACAAGTGTCTATATACCAATGCACAAGAGGAGCTCGAAACCCTAGTATGTAAATATGACTTTATAGGAATAACTTTAGTGGTATGACTCTCATGACTGGGATCAGGACTGCAAATCAAGATTGATAAGGAGTTAGTTGGAAGATGATTTTCACTTCCGGAAAACTATTATTTTATTCCTATATTCTCAAAATGTGGTGGTTAATGTTATCAAAGAGAGACAAATAAATTACAATGACTTTTAAAAAATGAAGCATGAAGTTAACGCTTGATTCTTTTGGCTGAAACACTGAGCCAAATATTATATTTAGAACATGTTAATTCACAATACTAGACATGAGAAAGAGAAACTTGATCATACTGGTATTTGCTTCAGTTCAGTATTTAATAATGAACTGCTGCAACATAGATTTATATACAACAGTAATATATCTAAGACTATAAACCCCTTTCCTGGGATTATGTCCCACTGAGCTCAGTGGAATTTCTTCTGAGTAGGCAAATACAAGATTACACTAAAATATTCAACTGGTATTTCATTTTCACAAGAAACTTTCAGTTAGTATTGGAGTGTTTTGTTGATTTTTTTGTTGTTGATCTCCATGATGCTCCCCCTCCCCCACTCTGGAACTCTCTCCCCAAAGAACTAAAAATGCCTCCCACCTCCTTACTCTCTTTTAAAAAACTGCTAAAAACACATTTATGCTCTTTAGCATATAGAGGAGAGAAGGTTTAGATCAGATCATGTATAAGCTTCTCGGGCGGGAAATGGCACCTTATTCCAGCTGGGCTAGCTGTATAAAATTTTGTAATTTTTAACGGATCAAGGTTTGCTTAAATTTTTGTTGAAAATTTATTATGTTTTATATGTTAGATATGTAATGATTGACTGGTTTTGTTATAATTTAATCCAATTTGTGTTATAATTTTGTTATAGTTTGAATTTTCTGTTTGGGATCTGGGGGGCTGAATATTTTCTTCTTGGTGGATTTTGGCATTGAATGTTTGCCACTTGGTTGTTGTAGGTTTTTTCGGGCTGTATGGCCATGGTCTAGAGGCATTCTTTCCTGACGTTTCGCCTGCACTTTGGCAAGCATCCTCAGAGGTAGTGAGGTCTGTTGGAACTAGGCAAAAGGATGTATATATCTGTGGCATGACCAGGGTGAGACAAAGGACTCTTCTCTGCTAGAGCTAGGTGTGAATGTTTCAACTGACCACCTTGATTAGCATACAATGGCCTCACTGCGCCTGGGGCAAACTTTTGTTGAGAGGTAATTAGATGTCCTTGTTTGTTTCCTCTCTGTTGTTTTGCTGTTGCAATTTTAGAGTTTTTTTAATACTGATAGCCAGATTTTGTTCATTTTCATGGTTTCCTCCTTTCTGTTGAAATTGTCTACATGCTTGTGCATTTCAGTGGCTTCTCTGTTTAGTCTGACATGGTGGTTGTGAGAGTGGTCCAGCATTTCTGTGTTCTCAAATAAAATGCTGTGTCCAGGTTGGTTCATCAGGTGCTCTGCTATGGCTGACTTCTCTGGTTGAAGTAGTCTGCAGTGCCTTTCATGTTCCTTGATTCGTGTTTGGGTGCTGTGTTTGGTGGTCCCTATGTAGACGTCCACAGCTGCATGGTACACGGTAGACTCCTGCAGAAGTGAGAGGATCCCTTTTGTCCTTTCCTGAACGTAGTATTTGTTGGATTTTCTTGGTGGGTCTGTAGATAGCTCTTCTGATGTCTGAGGTGGAGTATCCATTGGCCTGTAGAGCCCGGTTGAGGTGGTTCAGTTCATCTTGGAGGAGGTGGGCTTCGCAGATTCTTTTTGCACGGTCTGCCAAGGCTTTAATGGTGCTTCTTTTTTGACTTGGGTGATGGTTGGAGTTTTTATGTAGGTATCTATCTGTGTGTGTGGGTTTTCTGTAAGCGGTGTGACCCAGTTTGTGGATGACTAGGACATCTAGAAAAGGCAGTCTTCCTTCCTTTTCTTTTTCCATGGTGAACTGGATGTTTGGGTGGATACTGTTAAGATGGTCCAGGAACCCGTTGAGTTCTTCTTCTCCACTTGTTTGCCACTTCTTTTTAAGAAACAGCTCTGAGTCCCTTTGGGGAGACAGAGCAATATATAAAGTTTTATTATTTTATTTATTATTATTACAATAGCTAATTGGATAATTCAGATAATTATCAGGCAAAAATACTCCCTTCTATATCTTGAGCTTGTAAAGACGGAAGAGGTACCACTTCAAAAATAATCGGAAATATTATGTTTAAGATCATAAGAAGAGCCATGCTAAATCAAGCCAGACTATTTAATCCAGAATTCAGTTTACAAAGAGATCAGCCAATTGCTAGAAGAATCCCATAAGCAGGATATGAATGGAACATTCCCTTCCTGCATATATTACCTAGCAGACATAACAGTTCTGGTACTGGATGAACTGATCCATGTAGTCAGTAGCTCACAAAAACTGTAGTCCAACACTGCTATTAAAATTGTTCAGGGTGGAGGTCACAATTAATCTTGTGATTGCGGATTCCATAGTTTAGCTATGTGCTATGGTAAAGAAGTACAGGTTGAGCATCCCTTATCCAAAATGCTTTGGACCATAGTGTTTCAGATCTGTTAAAAAATGTAATGCCCATATTTGCATAAATACACATAATGAGATACCTTGGAGATGGGACCCAAGTCTAAACATAAAGTCCACTGATGTTCCATATATACTTTATACATATTAAACACACTATTTTTAACAATTTTGTGTGTGAAACAAAGTTTGTGTACATTGAACCATCAGAAAGCAGAGGTGGGTGTGAAAAATCTCAGATTTTGGAGTATTCAGATTTCACGGTTCCCAATATGCGATGCTCAAACTGTAATTCCTTAATCTGTCTCAAACTCACAATTCACCTTCAGTGGATCACTCCAAATTCAAGTTATAATGAAATAAAAACTTCATATGTTTTCCAGTTTGTCCTCTGAGAATTCACATTAAAAATATTCAAATCATAGTCCCAACATCTACAATATATTTAAAAATCCCAACGTCACTCATCATAATATATAAAACACAAATTGGCTAAAACTATAAAACAGAAAAATCTATTAATTCGTTAATTAAAAACAGAGTAATTGACAGAGTTAACACTTAGGAAAATGAACAGGAAATGCCTCTATAAACAGGCCGAATTTCAGTTGATGGCAGAAATACTCAACACTGGGAGCTGGCAGACCAATGACCTGCACTGGATTGTGTACAAATAGGCAGTAATCATTATTCCTAGATCACATAACCCATGTGAAAGACAAAAACATAAAACTACTAGGATCAAATTTTCAAAGCATAGAACTACAACTTTTGTATTTCAACCAAACTAAATATTATGAGGAACATATCAAGAGTACCTCAACTTCCAGAAATTGACGACAGCCAGCTTGACCCATTCTATGACCCATGATCTCTATGGCACTTGGTGTGAGGAAAGAGTTACATCTCCTCTCCTTGAAGCCAATAAAACCCCCCTTGATTATAATTTAGATAAGAGCCACTGGATTGAATAATAATGACTGAAACTCCCTTGGCTGTTTCACCTTGAGACGTCCATCACTGGGTTAAACATGATGCTAATTGCATTTGGATTGATTAATTTCTCTCACTCCTGTCTATTCGAATAATGCTTAACAAAATAATCACAGTACCCAGAGCCAAATCTTCTCCGTCAAAGGAATGAAGCCATCAGAACCAGCAGAGATGAAAGAAATGAAGATGACCCGTAATTACTACTACGGTGATATCATTACCATATTATAGAAAATGAGTGTGGTGAAGGGGGAGAGAGGGGGCTGTGATTATTATTTATTTTTTAATGGAACCTTACATCCCAAGAATGCAGATCTGACACATTAAAGCATGTAGATGTACAGGGCTGCAGTCTGAGACCGGAGGAGGCATTTCATCTATTAAATTGCAAAATGCTGAGATCATTAAACTTTTAGATACATTACAGACTATGAGGTGGCATAAGTCACTCTGCCCTTTTGCTGCAGACGTTCTTCATATCTGAATAGCATTTAAAATCTCTATGGCATTAAGATACCCGCTGGTGAAACTGTAGTTAACCCTAACACTACAACCACCTTTACATTTTTGTGGTCTTCTTCAGAAGCTGTGTCAAATCTAGCTGTGATCAAAAGGAAACTGTCTGTTGAAGACACAATTATTCCCAAAACACTAATCTAAATCAATAAATGAACTGCTAAGTGAATCAGGTTATATATTCATTTCACAGCAGCACTGTAAGCAAGTTAAATGGTTTATTACTGTGGCTGCAAATAGGCATGGATATAAACCAAGTTTAGAGGAATCAGAATTAGGATTAGAAAGCAATGTTTTTGGCCTAGTCCTTCTTCCTCGTAATATCTTCTTATGCAAGAAAACTAAATAGCTTGGCAATTTTACACAGTAGTTAGCCACTTGTGCTCTGCCATTCTATCTGTAGTTTATACACTTCGATTTTTTCAATACTGCCTATGTCTGCCCCCTAGTTTCAAGCTGAGAAGAAAAAATAAGAAACAGCATAAATCCAGAAACATCATATCAAAAACTAGTCACTCTCAACTGTGCTAAATGATAAGGGCAACTGCCAACACAAATTGTTTTAAAGCTAGAAAAAAGACAGGCTGCAAATATACCCAACCCATTTTGTAACAAATTAATAACCAACACTGTAATGCTAGTAAGGAGATTGCTATCATATAGAGGTGTCACATGATGCCTTGCATTTATTTACCAAAATGTTTTCCCGGTCATAAACTTTGCTAGTCACCTAGAATAATTTTAACAAGATAATATATTATTTTATCATTGATTTATTATTTTATCCTCTGTATTTGATTGTATATTTTAAGTATTTACTATTGTAAACTATTTAGTGTTTTTACAATATAAATAATATATAATGTTCTTATTTAAATGGAAAAAAATATCAATAACTATCCTTTCCTAACCGTTTTGACTATAACCTAAACCTAGTAATCCTTCACTATTACATTTACCAACACAGAACCACCTTGTTTGGTGAGGAAGGGGGGGTTGATGAACTACAACCCATCCTTATCACCTTACCTTGTAGTAGCCTTCCAAAGTACAGATTGTGGCTGCCACTAACATATGCAACAATGGGAATGCAAGGTATTAAAGGAGTTTGGGCTCATTGTGGAGAATGCAGCCATGGGGAATCCTGGAGAGGAAAACTTTTTAAATGTATGTGTAGCTTGAAAGCAAGCTTTCCTCTGTAATTTGGAAACATACCAGAAAGCCCAACCGTAAGGGTAAAAGTGCTGTTCATAGTCTACATCTTCTGTGTCCTACACATAACTGTGTTATAGCAGTTTCACTCTTGCACTGGAAATGGTACAACTAGAAGTGTGGGCAGAGGGTTTAGATCAGGGGTCCTCAAACTTTTTAAACAGAGGGCCAGATCATAGTCCCTCAAACCGTTGGAGGGCCGGATTATAATTTGAAAAAAACATGAATGAATTCCTATGCACACTGCACATATCTTATTTGTAGTGCAAAATACACTTTAAAACAATGTAATAATTATAATGAAAACAATTTTAAGAAATATAAACTTAGTATTTCAATGGTGACGGCCGACAGGGAGCTCTGGCGTGGGCTGGTCCATGAGGTCACGAAGAGTTGGAGACGACTGAACGAATGAACAACAACAACAAGTATTTCAATGGGAAGTGTGGGTCTGCTTTTGGCTGATGAGATAGGATTGTTGTTATTGTTGTGTGCTTTCAAGTAGTTTCAGACTTAGGTTGACCCTGAGCGAGGGCTGGGTTAATGACCTTGGAGGGCTGTATCCGGCCCCCGGGCCTTAGTTTGAGGACCCCTGGTTTAGATGATAGCCAGCTGCCCACCAAGATGTAATTTCCAACAGCATTGTTGCCCCAGGGTAGGAAGTAATTGTATGTGATGCTATGTGAAATGGTACAAAAATGGGATTTTATATTATCTGAAATGGTTATGTGCAGAATACAATGGCAGCCAGAGGAAAGATGTGTCAGATATTACGTAGACGAAGCAAGTACAATAGATTCTTGCTTAACCAACCTTCGCTCATCCAACGTTCAATATTATCCAACACAGTCTGCCTCCCGCCTGGATCCACAGTTGTTTCAATACATTGAGATGTTTTGGTGCTAAATTCGTAAACACAGTGATTACTATATAACTTTACTGTGTATTGAACTGCTTTTTCTGTCAATTTGTTGTTAACATGATGTTTTGGTGCTTAATTTGTAAAATCATAAAGTAATTTGACATTTAATAGGCTTTTCCGTAATCCCTCATTATCCAACATTTTTGCTTATCCAACATTCTGCCAGCCTCTTTATGTTGGATAAGCGAGACTCTACTGTAATTATGAGTACCTATGTCTATATGTTGATGAAAATAACCTTTTATTTATGTATTTATTTACCCTATTTATACTCTGCCTTTTTCTACCCCCTAAGGGAACACAAGGTGGCTTGCATATAGGCAATTATTCAAAGCCTTAAACACATACAATTCCAGTAACATTAAGGTTAAATTAAATTAAAATAAATACATATTAAGCATTTTAAAACATTTCATTCTATACTAAAATCACGCTGTCCATAATCATAGTCCAAGCCATTCCATAGTCATACACAATAACATTGCATTATCTGTCCTGAAAAGAAGCCAGCTACTCACAAGACCTTTTCAGGCCTAGAGTATATAATTTTACAGCAGTAAGTGTAATCATAAACAGATAAACAAACAAAAAATACACGGCTTAGTCTGTTAAATCCAAAAAGATAAGATTCAATTTCTATGGGACAATGAGCAGTGTATCCATTAAAATGCCAAATGACAGCTTGGCCTGCTACTCAGAAACATCCGTCACCCAGGCACCTTCAACTGGGATTTCTGCTGAATGACGTTTACTGTAGGTTAGTAATTAGTTTTTAGCATAAGAGTCCAGTGTGGTCGTTGTCTCCCCAGGAGAGGGAAACAGGCTAAGCAATTTTTAGATTATATGTTCTGATAAGACACAGACCACGGACTCTCCATAAGCAATGCAGGCCACCTGCTCAATGAAGCTGCCACAGGGGACTTCCATGAAAAGGTCTAATAATAGGGCTCAAAGCCTGGGCTTTACATCCAATGTCGCAAAGTAAAAATCTTGTAGACTAAATACCATAAAAATAAAAAAATAAACCCAATCGATAAATACTTTTAATATTTAGTAACTATCTTGATACTAAAAGCAAGTACATTAAAAGGTTGGCTGCAAACTGTACAGAAAAAGTGATTACCTAGGTTGGGTGGTTGAACCGCTTGTAAACCAAAGAACTGATTAATAAATAGCCCACTAAAATCACAAAAACTGTTTTCAATCACAAACACCTGTTGGAGAGAGGTCAGAAGTGATGGGTGAACCCAAGTCAGACTTTCTTTCTACTGATGTCTTTCCTCACATGCTTTCTTCAATTCCCTGACAAGTTTGGAAAAATAACTTTTTGGAATATAACTCCTCTAAGCAGCATGGTCACTGGTTGGGAATTTTAGAGAATGCAAAAAGTAATTTTTCCAGGGTCCTGTTCTATCATATAAAAAGTGGTAAAAATTTCACAGCAGCAGGAAGAAGAAAGAGAGGCAAGTGCAGTAAGAACTGGCATGAACTATGACCAAGAGAAGATACATTTGGGATGTAGACCTCCACTGTTAATGAGGAATAATGAAGTTAGTCACAGACTCAATGTTCTTCCTTTGGCAATATCTGGAAAAATGCATTTTCACCTAAAAAAAATCCAGGTGGAAATTGACTGGGATATCACATACCTTAATTATTTTCAGAAATGGTCATATTCAGAAAAAAAAAACATAAGCAGCAGGACAAAGGGAGAAAAGTATCAGTTAAAAAGAAACAAATATAGAAAGGCAGCAGAAGAAAGGGGAAAGATCATGGGTGAGGAGTCTCTGATCCATGCAAAGTTAGTATTCTATTAGTTATTTTGATAACATGATACACCAATACAAGAAGACAAGAATAAGTTTTCAAAAAGAATTCAAATACAAAGCGTTATGGAAGTTTCATTTGAGAGGTTGTTTATGTGTATATGTAACCACAAATTGCCTATCAACTTACAGTGAATTTATGAATATCATAGGGTCACTATGAATTCCATAGGGTTTTCTTAGATACGGAATACTCAGAGGTGTTCTGCCAATTTTGAAAAATAGCCAGATTCTGTCTGTTCAGCACAGATGCAGAAAGTGAAAGGTGGTATTGTGCCACTGAATGGTATTGCAGGTCTCCAGTCATGCCATGGTTTCAAGTGTCATAGTTCAATGCTCAAGCCTCTCCATTTGCTGACTCTCATTTTATATATTACCTCTGTTAATAACACCAGATTCCCGTCTCCTCCAATGTCACAACCAGATATTTGGAAATATATATTTAATTGATGAAAGATCTGATTCGACTCAATGACTGCATCAAAATAGACTGTAACTTGGCAGGGAATTATAGTGTCTGAATGTCGTAATTATTCATTTTCCTGTTTTTTCCAACAACCCAAAATATGCTGATTTGTACAGTCATAAAAATAAAACTCAATTAAAAGTTTGGTTTTTTTTTAAAAAAAGAATGCAACAGCATCCTAGATACTCCAAGAAAATGAAATTGAAGCTAAACAGTGGGTCCCTTCTTTTCTTGAGAGTATATAGAACATAACTACAGTTTTGAAAAGAGAAAATCAGTATGTACTCTCAAATAACTCTCAAATAACACTTGTTTTTATCCATGTAAACAGCAATCAGGAAAGAAGACTTCTGGGGCATTCTAACAGGAAAAAAAGCTAAGTTATTGAATTAATGTGGTTTGATACTCTCCCAAACAAGCCTCTGTTGTTATGACATCTTTAAAGGAGGCCCTTCTCTGTCCTCACACTTTCTGGTAAGAAGCCAAAGCAAACTTTTCAGTAGCTGCTTCCAAGCTCTAGAATTCCCTCAGGCGGAGTCTGGACTTGTTCCCTCCTTGCTGTCTTCATTAGATGGGCAGACCACTGGGAGCTGAATGGTTTATTTATTTATTAATGGAAGTGTTTCAAGTAGTTTAATTCTACACATAATTTGATTATAATTAAACAATATATTTTGACCAGTATACTTTTCTCTGTATCTGTTTTAATTTCTGCAAGCCAGCATGAGTCTCAGATCTGGAGGAAAATTTAGGACACAAATATTGTAACACCAACACAGAATATAAAAATCATTAAAGCCTCATGTGAGAGTGAGCAGACTTTGAAGTACAGGCATCCTGAACTATATGAGGCTTTAAAGATCTAGACCGCAGGTGGACAGTGACTTCCCAAGTATGGGCTGCAACTTGCACTGGTCCAGGCCACCATGGCCACAGATGAAAAGTGCTAAGTGTTTTGGAGGGCTGCACTTTACTAAGGTGCAGCCTTAGTATGGTGCAGCCCTCCAAAGCTAAGGAGCTAAGGGCTTTGGAGGGCTGCACTATGCATAACTATCCTCAGGTGAATATGCGGTTTGAATATTTTCTAGCTAGTATACACCACTGATTTTGAGACACTGTTTCTTCATGTGTGTTTTTGTCCATGAGAGTAATTATTTGGCAATGACAGTCAACTGAACTGGGATTTGGGAGGCTCTCAAGATATGTCACACTATAATTTCCATTATCCCATCACTCCCCAGGATAACTAGTTAGCTAAGCACAAAGTTGAGGTAGACTACACTACATTTTTGTGAAAGCATCTCATTTCATGACACATCATGATCTAGCAGAAATGTCAGAGACTGTAGATGATTACATTTCCTGAGAACAGCCATAGTCATTAAAGCCAAATCCCAGAGTAACTGTTAAACACAGCACACATTTATTTAATTAAATACTGCTAACACAACTACTATAACAAGTTGATTATAGTTATCATGAACAGGGTGGGCAAAATGGCCTTTCCTCTGGAGTTGTAGCTATTCAGTGGGACACACCTACCGATTAATGGGAGCAATTCAGGTTGATGGAGAGCTATTTCTTTGGAATAAGGTACAAACAAGCCTGACCTTTTCTGAAAACTCAGGTGCAGAGGAAGAAACAGTTTCTGTACAAGACATGGGAAGATGGGATTCAGTTTAAAAGATGGGATTCAGTTTAAAATTCTAGCAAAATTGGTATTGCGAATGCTATATATTCACAAAAGGAAGCAAATATGTATTGAGTCAAGACCACTAGTTCATCTAGCCTGCTACATTTAACATGGAGCAGCCCTCTAAAGTTTCAGGCTACTGCTTTACCCAGAAAGGAGAGGGGATTGGGATCTTTGCCTACATGGTGGCTATTTTGTCACTCCTAAGTTATAATTCCTCCCTTTCCACCACCTAAAGATGAGAAGGAAAATACTCTATTCTCCTAAATATTATAAAATAATGGAGATTATAATCAGAAGGAACTCTCCAGACACTCAAACACCATTGAACTTCCTGAGAAATTATAAAATGAATCAGATTTGATCAACATCGACATTAAAACAGAAGAACAGAAGTTGGACACTACTATAGAGGACCCTTTAACCCTCTTTTAATGTCACAATCATACATTGAAAACAACTTGACCAAATTAATTCTACTTAAATGCTTGCAGGGGAGGATTTGTGAAAGCACAGAAATCCAGGCACAGATGAAATGCTTAAATCCTCTGTATCCTTAGTAGAATCTTTTTATTGTCTCAGCGAATTAAGCAAAATGCTTTGAAGAAACTCTTGGTATCTTGGAAGGCTGTACACTGATCACACAACTCAATTCAAATCCTGAGTTGGTGATTGAAAAAAAAAACCTCAGTTCAGAAATGGTCTGAATGTGACTTGGGTATTGAGCATGAATCAAAATTCAGAACTAACCTTTGTCCCCCCCCCCCCCCCAAATTGACTATTGTGTTACATAAAAACAAAAAAGCAAATGCTAAAACGACTTCCTGTTTTGAAAAATGAGTAGTTTTCAATGTTAAATAAAGCTGTCACTCCAGGAAAAGCAATGTTCCTGAATTTTGGCTATAAAAGGGCAGTGTGGAGAAGTTGGATGGGTCAATGATTGCAAAAAACAGCTTTGGGGGACAACGTGTGGGGCCAAGCTTATATTTTGCTTACTCTGATTTGGCAGCTGTCTAGAAAAAAAGTTTGTCCTGAATGGCGTAGTGAATAGATATTGTGTGTACTTGCAGATGACGTTTGCTTCTGTGGTAAGGTATTATGACATGGGAGGAAAATTCACTTCCCTCCTCTCACCCTGTGTTTTTTCCTCAGGAGTGGAGATCCATATGACAGTGTATGACATGTTCCAAGGGAAGAAACCTGAAGAATTTCTGAACAGCAGATGCAGTGGCTTGGACCCAATAACTGGATCCTGGCAAAATCAGTTTCATGCTTTTTAAAATAGTGAAAAGCATGAAACTGATTTTGCCAGGATCATGGTAACGGAAGCATGGCCACTCATAGATTCTTCTAGGCCCAGGCCCATCTCATCTGTACTTGCCATCCTGTTTAACTGTCAGCCTTTCCAAGGGATAATTAGGAATCAGGCAATACCTCAAGTGTCAGTTTCGGATTTCCTCTAATTCAGAGTCAGGCAGGTGCTAAATTACCAACAGGAACTTATATACACTTAGTGGTATCTTCCTTGGAGACTTCTTCCATCCATATATATTTATTTATTCATTCATTTATTTACCATATTTATACCCTGCCCTTCTCAACCCGAAGGGGACTCAGAGCGGCCTTACAAGTAGGCAACAATTTAATGCCACACAAATGCATACAAATAAAATAAACAAATACATTAAAACCAGTCATGAAAACCATGCAGTCCAAAAACATAATCCAAGGCCTTTCCATTTGTTATTGCACTATTCCGTATTCACTTATTGCACTGATCAGAAATTACTGACCAAAAGCTTGGTGCCATAGCCACGTTTTTAGTTTTTTTTCCTGAAGGTCAAGCGGAAGGGAGCTGATCTAATTTTGCTGGCGAGGAAGTTCCATAGCCGAGGGGCCACCACTAAGAAGGCCCTGTCTCTCCTCCCCACCAATTGCCCCTGTGAAGGAGGTGGGACCAAGAGCAGGCCCTCCCCAGAAGATCTTAACCTCTGAGGTGGTTAATAGAGGGAGATATGTTCGGACACGTAAGCTGGGCTGGAACCATTTTGGGCTTTATAGGCTAAAGCCAGCACTTTGAATTGTGCTCGGTAGCAGACTGGCAGCCAGTGGAGCTGACGTAACAGAAGGGTTGTATGCTATGTACACAGCTCCAGCGAGTCATCTGGGTGCTGCCCATTGGAACACTTAAAAGTTTCAGAACAGTCTTCAACATATAACTACTGTATTTTCTGGCATATAAGATGACTGGGCATATAAGATGACCCCCAATGTTTCCAGTTAAAATATAGAGTTTGGGATATACTTGCTGTATAAGATTACCCCTCTTCCAACGCACACCAAATAAAAATTTAAAAAGCATCAGATTTGATTTCAACATGGTAATGTTCCTATTAATATACCTCCTTCCCTGCCTCTCAGATCTCGCACATGCACACCTGCAGCCTCCAGGAGCGAGATCTGAGAGGTAGAGGAAGCAGTATGGTAACAGGATACAAGGGCGGGCCAGACAGGTAAAAGAGGTGTGTTTTTCTAGGCCCAGAGCCACTCTATTTCTTCCATACCCCGGGCGCCCCGGACACCTGCAGCTTGCTCGGCCCTTCACTTATACCTTTCCGGTGAGGAGCCCCTTCACCTCACCATCAGGACCACATTAAGTCCACAAATTCTGGTGAACGGATTTTCTTCTACTATACTTGTACAGCGTCACCCTTAATGCTTTCATACAGTTGCTGCATACGGCAGGGATGCGGCTACTGCCATTTTTGAGCTCCCCTCACCATATGCAGCAACCACAGATTCTCCAATCCGGACTGGAAGTTCCAGCACCCGCTCTATAAGACAACTCCCGGCGTATAAGACGACTCCCACATATAAGGCAACTCCCGCATATAAGGCAACTCCCGCATATAAGACAACTCCCACATATAAGACGACCCTTGACTTTTGAGAAGATTTTCTTGGGTTAAAAGGTAGTCTTATACACCAGAAAATATGGTACATGTTCTTCCTTCTTGCCTTAAATTTCTTAAAATATTCACAAATCTCTTTCAGTTTTAAAGTATTTACACTGAATTTGAGCAATTGAAGACAATTTCCTTACTATTAATTCAGATTCTTCCCCGTCCTACAAACCAAAAAGAGGGCCTTCAAAATCCATGAGGTTTCAGGTCTGAACAAGACACTGTTCTCTGCTTTAAGGAACCAATTTTTTAATCCAGCACAGAAAACAAGGAAAACAATATAGACAAACAAAAGCAAGCGTGAAAGGTGAGCAAACCCCACAAGCCAAGCAACCATTATTAGTGTGTCGATAGCACACTTGTTAAAAATGTATATTTTAATTTTCTGTATTGCTAAAGGTCCCAATTTGCCCAGGGATCTAGCTAAGCTACCATTTTCTACCATGACAGAGTCTAATCTTTATTTAATGGATTTAGCATCTATCTTCACTAGAGTGGTCTCCAAGGGAAAGGGGAGGGAAGAATGAAGGGGCCTAGAAGAGACGATCAGAGCCCCCCCCCCCTCCTCTTCATCCATCCGGCGCTCATGTTTGTGTTCAAAATTCAATTACCTCCTTATTGATACTTCACAGAGATATTTAAGCTGCAAACATGAAGCCCTGATTTCCCAAGGGGCCATGCCCCTCTCTATTTCACTGCTCTGCTTCCCCCTGGGTGAATTCCTGAGGCGTCCATATTAATAGGTAATCAGTCACAATTCATTTATTAAACAGCTAGCAAGGTTTATCAGCCTGTCCTGATTAGCCGGAAGAAGCCACTGAGTTCCTAATTTATTTATGGAAATCTCAGTGTCTTTCTGAATTCTATTCAGGAACCAGGGTGTTAAGGGCATGGCATGCTGAATTCTAACCGGGAAGCAGCAGGCAGCCCAGGGAGCATGTGCCTCACCCTGAGAAATGCACCGTAACAGTGACTCTCAGCATGGCTAATGGATCAGGGGCTGAAGAACATGTTTCCATAGGGTTCACTAGATTACTCATCACCAGCTAGGCATTATTGCACATGTTTACATTATAAGCCCAAGAAACCTGCATTCAAATTGGCTGGCAATTGCCCCCTGAAACTCACCACGTTCCTAAGGATAAAAGAATTGATGTCAACATTCTAAGCATAAGGAGGGAAGTATGGAGAAAAAAGTATTAAAATCACTCCCAAACTTTGAAATAGTTTTTTTTCAAAATAGAGTATTTTAAAATACAGTGTAAGAATAAATACACATCTTCACAAGGGATGCACAAAGGTTATCTACATTAAAAGCAACAATGACACAGTCATGCCACATTTTACTATAATTTAGGCCCCTTCTACACTGTCATATAAAATCCAGGTTATCTGCTTTGAACTGGATTATATGGCAATGGAGACTCATATAATCCAGTTCAAAGCAGATAATGCAGATTATCTGTTTTGATAATCTGAATTATATGGCAGTGTAGAAGGGGCCTTAAAGGTTGCAAAAGACAATAACCCAGCTTGAATGCCTTTGAACTTTAAACTTAAAGAAACAATGGTTTGGGGCACACAGCCCTGTTTAGGCAAGTGGCACACACATATTATAAAACATAAAATCATGGCATTGGAAGACACACTGCATGGGTCATCTAATCCAACCTCCTGCCATGCAGGAAAAGCACAATCAAAGCACACCTGACAGAGGGCCATCCAGCCTATGTTTAAAAGCCTCCAAAGGAGAAGCCTCTATAACACTGAGGCATAGAGTTCCAGTGTTGAACAGCTCTTATGGTCAGGAAGTTCTTCCTAATGTTCAAGTGGTATCTCCTTTCCTTTAGTTTGAACCCATTATGCCAAGTCCTAGTCTCCAGAGCAGCAGAAATCAAACCTGCTCTCTCTTTCTTATGTCAGCCATCTAATCTTTAAACATAACAATCATGTCTCATCGAAAGACTGGTATCCCTCTCTTTATGTTTATGTTGGTTAAAATTGTTCTTAGTTTTATATATCATATTGCACTTTCATGGTTTTTTTGCATTACAAATAAGACATATGCAGTGTGCATAAGAATGCGCTCATGTTTTTTTTCAAACTATAGTCTGCCCCGCCCTTCCCCCAACAGGCAGAAGAATTGAGAACTGTCCCTTGCCTTAAAAAAATGTATATCCCTGGTCTAGAGTGACCAAAATGTGGCCAAAAAAACCCCCTTGGAGGACCCTTGGAGGCATTTTGGAGCTAAAAAAAACTGACTCCTGGAAGAACCATAACAATGGCTCTTTGAGGCAGGATGTGACTTGTATGCAACACTTGGCCCAGCTCTATCCTACATGGAAGGGAAAAAACATTATTTCTCTTCCATCAGGCATGGGAAACATATTCCATAAAGACACTAGCATAACTACCACCTTTTATATAATTTTCTTGATGACACTTTTTTTTTCATGCTTCTGCAGTTCAGAAATTATAGGATATTTGAGGAGTCTTGATACAGGTCTACAGTCATGTTGTAAAATTCCTAATTTATAAAATCTTGTTTATTCCAGGATATTATTATTATTTCTTTGAGACTGACAGAGATGTCATGTTTCCAGACATTATTCCTGAACAACCTGTTGTTGTTGTTGTTGTTGTTGTTCATTCGTTCAGTCGTCTCCGACTCTTCGTGGCCTCATGGACCAGCCCACGCCAGAGCTCCCTGTTGGCCGTCACCACCCCCAGCTCCTTCAAGGTCAGTCCAGTCACTTCAAGGATGCCATCCATCCATCTTGCCCTTGGTCGGCCCCTCTTCCTTTTGCCTTCCACTTTCCCCAGCATAATTGTCTTCTCTAGGCTTTGCTGTCTCCTCATGATGTGGCCAAATTACTTCAACTTTGTCTCTAGTATCCTTCCCTCCAGTGAGCAGTCGGGCTTTATTTCCTGGAGGATGGACTGGTTGGAGCTTCTCGCAGTCCAAGGCACTCTCAGAACTTTCCTCCAACACCACAGCTCAAAAGCATCGATCTTCCTTCGCTCAGCCTTCCCTAAGGTCCAGCTCTCACATCCGTAGGTTACTACAGGGAATACCATGGCTTTGACTAGGCGGATCTTTGTTGCCAGTCTGATGTCTCTACTCTTTACTATTTTATCGAGACTGAACATTGCTCTCCTCCCAAGAAGTAAGCGTCTTCTGATTTCCTGGCCACAGTCTGCATCTGCAGTAATCTTTGCACCTAGAAATACAAAGTCTGTCACGGCCTCCACGTTTTCTCCCTCTATTTTCCAGTTGTCAATCATTCTTGTTGCCATAATCTTGGTTTTTTTGATGTTTAGCTGCAACCCGGCTTTTGCGCTTTCTTCTTTCACCTTGATTAGAAGGCTCCTCAGCTCCTCCTCGCTTTCGGCCATCAGAGTGGTGTCATCTGCATATCTGAGGTTGTTAATGTTTCTTCCAGCAATTTTCACCCCAGCTTTGCATTCATCAAGCCCCGCACATCGCATGATGTGTTCTGCATACAAGTTAAAGAGGTTGGGTGAGAGTATGCAGTCTTGCCGTACGCCTTTCCCAATCTTGAACCAGTCTGTTGTTCCGTGGTCAGTTCTTACTGTTGCTACTTGGTCCTTGTACAGATTCCTCAGGAGAGAGACAAGGTGGCTTGGTATGCCTATCCCACCAAGAACTTGCCACAATTTATTATGATCCACACAGTCAAAGGCTTTAGAATAGTCAATGAAGCAGAAATAGATGTTTTTCTGAAACTCCCTGCCTTTCTCCATTATCCAGCGGATATTGGCAATCTGGTCTCTCGTTCCTCTGCCTTTTCTAAACCCAGCTTGAACATCTGGCAACTCTCGCTCCATGTATTGCTGGAGTCTTCCTTGCAGGATCTTGAGCATTACCTTACTGGCATGAGAAATAAGGGCCACTGTACGGAAGTTGGAGCAGTCTTTCGCATTTCCCTTTTTTGGTATGGGGATATAAGTTGATTTTTTTCCAGTCTGATGGCCATTCTTGTGTTTTCCATATTTGCTGGCATATGGCATGCATCACCTTGACAGCATCATCTTTTAAGATTTTAAACAGTTCAGCTGGGATCCCGTCGTCTCCTGCTGCCTTGTTGTTAGCAATGCTTCTTAAGGCCCATTCAACCTCACTCCTCAGGATGTCTGGTTTCTAATTCATTCACCACACTGTCAAAACTATCCTCCATATTATTATCCTTCCTATACAGATCTTCTGTATAGTCTTGCCACCTTCTCTTGATCTCTTCAGCTTCTGTTAGGTCCCTGCCATCTTTGTTTCTTATCATACCAATTTTTGCCTGAAATTTACCTCCATGTTTCTACTTTTCTGGAAGAGGTCTCTTGTCCTTCCTATTCTGTTGTCTTCTTCCACTTCCATGCATTGCTTATTTAAAAATAGTTCCTTATCTCTTCTGGCTAACCTCTGGAATTGCGCATTTAACTGGGCATATCTCCCCTTATCACTGTTTCCTTTTGCTTTCCTCCTTTCTTGGGCTACTTCCAGTGTCTCAACAGACAACCATTTTGCCTTCTTGGTTTTCTTTTTCTTTGGGACGTACTTTGTTGCCACCTCCTGAACAATGTCACGGACTTCTGTCCATAGTTCTTCTGGGACTGTTTACTAAATCTAGTCCTTCAAATCTGTTCTTCACTTCCACTGTATATTCGCTAGGAATGTTAGTGAGATCATATCTAACTGGTCTGTGTATTTTCCCTGATCTCTTTAGTTTTATTCTAAATTGAGCAATAAGAAGTTCGTGATCTGAGCTACAGTCAGCCCCAGGTCTTGTTTTCACCGACTGGATGGATGTCCGCCACCTTTGGCTACAAAGGATGTAGTCAATCTGATTTCGGTGTTGACCATCTGGTGAGGTCCATGTAAAGCCGTCTTTTAGGTTGTTGGAAGAGAGTGTTTGTTATACACAGCGAGTTTTCCTGGCAAAATTCTATCAGCCTGCGTCCCGCTTCATTTTGTTCTCCCAGACCATGCTTGCCTGTGATCCCAGTTGTCATTTGACTTCCCACCTTGGCATTCCAGTCTCCTGTAATGAAAATAATGTCTCTTTTTGGTGTATTATCCAGTAGGTCCTGCGGATCCTCATAGAACTGATCTACTTCTGCTTCTTCAGCAGCTGTGGTTGGGGCGTATATTTGGATCACTGTGATGTTGAAAGGCTTTCCTTGCACTCGAATTGAGATCATTCTGTCATTTTTTGGGTTGTATCCAAGCACCGCTTTAGCGAATTTCTTATTAATTATGAAGTCTACTCCATTTCTTCGATGTTCCTCTTGTCCGCAGTAGTAGATCTGGTGGTCATCTGATGTGAAGTGGCCCATTCCAGTCCATTTCAGTTCGCTGACCCCCAAAATGTCTATCTTTAGTCTTGACATCTCACCAATAACAACATCCAATTTGCCCTGGCTCATAGATCTTACATTCCAGGTTCCTATGGTGTGTTGATCTTTAGAGCATCGGATTCGTCGTTCACCTCCAGTACCGTCGGCCGCTAGCCTTCCTTTCGGCTTTGAGCTAGCTGCGTCATCACATCTGGCTAGTTGAACTTATCCTCTGCTCCTCCCCAGTAGCATTTTGGCCATCTTCCGACCTGGGAGTCCCATCTTCCAATGGCATACCGACATATCTCTGGTTGTACTGGTCCATTTAGTTTTCTTGGCAAGGATACTGGGGGGGTTTGCCATTGCCTTCCCCAGGGATCACGCTTGGTCTGACCTCTCTGCCACGACCGTCCCGTCTTGGGTGGCCCTTCACGGTTTCGCTCATGACATCATTGAGGTGCTCAAGCTCCAGCGCCACAACAAGGCAGTGATCCTTTGCTGGAGTGAACAACCTGAAACAATATGCATTTATTACAGGTTGTTGTTGTTGTTTTTTTTTGAACAACCTGTAATAAATGCATATTGTTTCAGAACTCAGTTCTCTAAAATGGATGTGGCAAACTCTGAGCAAATATAAGTTTTATCATTGCTGCCAATTAGGTAACTGCATGAAACCAATCCAAAGTCTGGCAGAACCAAAATAAAAATGAACCATTCCACCTGCAAATAGATTTTAAACAAACATAGCTTCAAAAGTTATTCAAACTAGGGACTCAGCTTGAAGCAATCAAGCCAGAGGCTACTACATTAATAAGTCTTATTTGTACAAACTGAGCAATAGTTTAATAAAATTGATTTTTAAAATTGATTTAGTTAAACCAGAGTAAAATACTGATAAGACATCCTTGCATGAAACTAATTATGGTGGCTTCATTTGAGTAGAATATTTAGAGATGAGATATTAACTACTACCATACACAGTCAAAAGAGTTTAAAGAGCATTAGAACAAACATTTACATGGCTGGGTTGTTGTAGGTTTTTTTCGGGCTATATGGCCATGGTCTAGAGGCATTTTCTCCTGACGTTTCGCCTGCATCTATGGCAAGCATCCTCAGAGGTAGTGAGGTCTGGAAGTAGGAAAATGGGTTTATATATCTGTGGAATGACCAGGGTGGGACAAAGGACTTTTGTCTGCTGGAGCTAGGTGTGAATGTTTCAACTGACCACCTTGATTAGCATTTAATGGCTTGGAAGTGCCTGGGGGGAATCTTTTGTTGAGAGGTGATTTGATGTGCCTGATGGTTTATTCTGTTGTTTTGCTGTTGTAATTTTTTGAGTTTTTTAATACTGGTAGCCAGATTTTGTTCGTTTTCATGGTTTCTTCCTTTCTGTTGAAATTGTCCACATGCTTGTGTATTTCAATGGCTTCTCTGTGTAGTCTGACATGGTGGTTGTGAGAGTGGTCCAGCATTTCTGTGTTCTCAAATAAAATACTGTGTTCAGGTTGATTCATCAGGTGCTCTGCTATGGCTGACTTCTCTGGTTGAAGTAGTCTGCAGTGCCTTTCATGTTCATTTACGTGACTTTTGACTATTTACATGACTATTAAAAGGCCAGGAGTACATATGAAGATGTATACACAAGTAAAAGAGGAATACCAGAAGACTTGCTGAAACCTTGTTAAAGAGACATAGCAAGGAAAACATTTAAACCACAGGAAAATAGCTTTTATAATGTAAAAGAAGTTGATATTTCCTGAAACTGCAGGCTCAAACTTCCCTCATCACCACCACTAATAAAGAAACCTTCAGCAGATGTGGTCAGGACTACTGATGCAGGTTCAAGGTCCGTAAGATGGAACTAAAGAAGAAGGATTTCCTCCTTCTCCTCCTGAGGTGGCAGGCAGATATAGTAAGCAACAGCCAGGAGACAGGTGTTTTTAAAGTCTCTTCTTCAGTTCCCCTTTCTCCTCTTAGCTGGCTTGAGGGCGGGGGGAAGCAGCAGGATTTCTTCCTTCTCTTCCTGAGGTGGCAGGCAGATGTAGTAAGGAACAGCCAGGAGACAGGTGTTTTTAAAGTCTCTTCCTCGGTCCCCTTTCTCCTCTTAGCTGGCTTGAGGGCGGGGGAAGCAGCAGGATTTCCTCCTTCTCCTCCTGAGGTGGCAGGCAGATGTAGTAAGCAACAGCCAGAAGACAGGTGTTTTTAAAGTCTCTTCCTCAGTCCCCTCCTCCTCTTAGCTGGCTTGGGAGGGGGAGAGTAGCAGCAGGATTTCCTCCTTCTCCTCCTGAGATGGCAGGCAGATAAAACCTTTGTATATTAACTATGGAAAAAATGCTACCAGCGCATGAACCTACCATACCAACACAATCAAAAACAGAAGATAGACCAAGATAGATAGGAAATTTATCCACAAACAGTTCAGTTCATTAAAATATGCACATACTCAAAGAATCCATTATCTTGTCAATATAAGAAGTCAAATCCTGATGTCTGAGAAAGTCTTTTACACATTCTGTGACAATGACAACTAACTTGTGCCTGATACCGATACCTAAACGGTTCAGGTCCTGCTTATTTTTGAGATCGTATCTCCCTCTATGAATTGGCGCAGGCAAAGATCTGCTGGTGAGATGCTTCTCTCGCTCCCACCTCCATCACAAGTGCAGTTGGGTGGCTGTTCAGAATGCCCCCAAAAGGCTTTGGGGAGAATGGGAAAAAGACTGGACCACCCATTAAAAGTAAAAGTAAAGGTTTCCCCTGATTTTAAGTCTAGTTGTGTCCAATGGGGGGCGGTGCTCATCTCCATTACTAAGCTGAAGAGCCAGCATTGTCCGTAGACACCTCCAAGGTCATGTGGCCGGCATGACTGCATGGCACGCCGTTACATTCCCACAGAAGCAATGCCTAATGATCTACTCACATTTGCATGTTTTCAACCTACTAAGTGGGCAGAAGTTGGGGCTAATAGCGGGAGCTCACCCTGCTCCCCGAATTCAAACTGCCAAGCTTTTGGTCACAAGTTCAGCAGTTCAGTGGTTTAACATGCTGTGCCACCAGGGCACCATTAAAAACAAGGCAATATTAAAGACTACATGAAGAAAGTACTGGAAGTATTGTTGTGGATCTAGAGCAATTAAAATCACTTCTGAGCCATTTACCAGTCTTTGCCAGCTACAGGTGCCTGACAACGCTGAGCCTCCTGATAGTCCCCAGAGAGCTATCACACTTCAATTACTATCACTAACATTAGTCATTACGGAGGCTGGCTGGGGTCCCCAGGGAAGGCAGCTTGTGATGACAATACCCAGTTTCTCCCTGTAAAGCAATTCATTAGGCAAAGGAGAACAGCTGGGACAGGCACGTGCGGGTTTGAAGAGGGCCCGCCCCACTGGGACCTCGAGCTCAAGACTCTCGGCTTGGCAAGGGAGGGCATCCCGTCCAAACCCCATGACAGCTGCAAAGCCCTCAGGGGACCCTCCATGTTTAATCACTGCTCCTTAAGCTCAAGCAAGGCATTTGATTGAGAATGTAAACTAATGGCACTCCAGCTTGCAGCAGGTTATATCAGGCATCTGATAGGGGCTTTATGACATTTTTGTTATCTTGTTCTTGCTTGTAGGAGTTAATCAGGCACTTAGATACTGTCACAGAGCTCTGGCTCAGATATATTACACTCTGCAATACTTCAAGGTGCTGCTGAGGAAAAACAAAATAAAATAAAATTTAAATTAAAAAAATAAAAGCTGACAATTTAAAACTTAGGTAGAAGAGCTAGAATAATTTCTAGTAATATCATAAAATAGGTTGTCTTTGAAACAAACAATTGGAATCCTGGCTTAAAGGTAGTATCAATGTATGATGTGTTCTCAAAGCAAAGCCCCGACTTTACGTCTTTATTATACTTGCATCTCACTAATAATGTGCTCTGGGATTATGTACACACATATCTGATAATAGGTACACTCAAAAGAAACTTCAAGTTCATCCTTCATTTATTTTAGTCACACATTATGTATTTCCATTCTAAAGATTGTGATTTGAGCCTTCGAAGGGAAGACACAGTATGCACACTTTAGGAGGCCTTGGAACCTCTTCCAGACACAGGTATAGTTCCCTAGTATTTTCAACCAAATCTTCCCTATAAATTTCTATTAATTAAGGAATAAAACTGAACCTGAGATCACTATTATTAGAATAAGTGATCTTTGCTTGTTCATAAGTGTATGTTACTGAGGGACAATCATGAAACTAAGCAAGTTAGATTAGTCTAGGCTAGCTAGTTATCTATAGACACAGCAGACAGTGGTTGAATTTTGGGAAAATTACATACCTGACTGAACTAGCAGTTTAGGATTCATAATCTTTGAAAGTGACGGTTTCTCCCACACCCTGAATGGCTAATGACCAAGATTTGGAGAACAGCAGGTGAGTGATGAGTGGGGGAGAGCACCTACACAGGCAGTTCAGTCTGTTGACTGGATGGGGGATTATGGGGTTTTTAATCCATGTGAAGAACTTGTGAAAGTTGGAAGAATCATATATTTAATTGTAACTTTTATCTTCTAATAAAAATGTCTGTTGCCACCCGCCAACAATAAAACATCCAATACAGTGTTTCTCAACCTGGGGATTGGAACCACTGGGGGAGATCACGAGGGGGTGCCAGAGGGGTCACCAAAGACCATCAGAAAACATAGTATTTTCTGTTGGTCATGGGGATTCTATGTGGGAAGTTTGGCCCAATTCTATTGTTGATGGGGTTCAGAATGCTCTTTGATTGTGGGTGAACTATAAATTCCAGCAGCTAAAACTCCCAAATGCCATGATCTATTTTCCCCCAAACTCTACCAGTGTTCAGATTTAGGCATATTGAGTATCCATGCCAAGTTTGGTCCAGATCCATCATTGTTCGAGTCCACAGTGCTCTCTGGCTATAGGTGAACTACAACTCCAAAACTCAAAGGTCAATGCCCAGTATTGACAATACCCAGTATTTTCTGTTGGTCATGGGAATTCTGTGTGCCAAGTTTGGTTCAATTCCATCATTGGTGGAGTTCAGAATAACTAACTATAACTATAAATCCCTGATTTCAGAATGCTCTTTGATTATAGGTTAACTATAAACCCCAGCAACTACAACTCCCAAATGACAAAATCAATCCCCCCTCAACCCCACCAGTATTCAAATTTGGACATATTGGGTATGAGTCCCCCTTCAGGGGGGAGAAGGACGGGGTATAAATATAGGAAATAAAATAAAATATTTCTGCACTTTGATCCAGTGAATGGAAATACATCCTGCATATCAGATATTCACATTACGATTCATAACAGTAGCAAAATTGCAGTTAAGAAATAGCAACGAAAATAATTTTTATGATTGGGGGTCACCAAAACATGAGGAACTGTATTAAGGGGTGGTGGCGTTAGGAAGGTTACAAAACACTGGTCTAAAAGAAAAAACAGTAAAAAATAAACATACATTTAAAGGAGACCATGTACCTTTATGAGCAGAAATTATTTCACTGTACAGAGAGATAGGCTATTCAACGCCCATTATGTGAATGAGTCACCCTATGTAATATATATCTCTCCAAACTGTTGGGGAGGCGTGCAATGTTCAGGGGTGGGTGCAATACACTATGGAAACATTGGAGAGGAACCTTGGCTGTGGTGTTCCAGTTATGGGATGTTACCACCACAGAGACCTGGCTATCATCAATGTTGCCATCATTATGACACCAAATTAAAATGTATCAGTGCATTCAGGAGTCAGTAAATATCTGTTTAAGAATATACTGCATAAACCATTCTTAATTTGTTTAAGCTTCCCGTTTATAATTCTTTTCATATTGACAATTTGCCTTTTTTGTTACCTATGCCCTACCCTAAGAAGTTTGGATATGGGGCATGATATAAATATTTCAGTAAATATATGTCTTTGTGTCTGCAAGTCTATGCAAGGTAGCAAACACTACACATATATACAGAGCTGTTTGTCAAATATGCTGATTTTTTCCAGCTATACTTAAGCTCAAATAGGTTGCGTATATAACAGATTTTGAAAGCTATTTAAGTATAACATGTGGAACTATAAATTGGAGACCATGCCATATTATACCAGAAAATACTACGCAAGAATCAGTGATAGGTTTCAAAGTTAGCATCAGGTGACACATACAAAAGCGAGTGAGCTATCAGACTGTGCATTATGCTCAAACACAGCCAGAAGGGGCTTTATTTTAAATTTTTCATTCTCCACACTCTGAATCTGTTTGGCAGGTGAATATATCAGAAGTGCTAGACCCAGCTTCCATTCTGGGTATTTGACAATTGAACAAGACATTTCACAGAAACATGATGAATAATCTTCAAATGTCAGAATTCCATTTTGTTACACCAAACGTCTAATAGTCCTCATCCTCAAAGACAACTCACAAAGTCTCACAAATGTCTCTGTCAGCCATCTCTATCAAATAACGTGATTTGAAGTACAACAGTAAACATTTGACACTTACTGCGTTTATGGACATTAAAAAAAACCTTCCTTTCTCTGAAAACCTGTTTTCTACGGACAGCAGAAAACAAAAAAACACTGTGAGATCAATATGAAGCATTAATTTCACAGCAATATTTAGTTCTGAGACACAGATTAAAAAAGATTCTTGTTATAATATATGCAAGTAATTTATACATAAATATTACACCATATTTTATACGGTTTACCAAATACACCACATTTCAATGTGAAGCAGCTTCCCTTTGAAACATATAGAAGAACTCATTCTTTAGCAAGTGGTGAAAGGAAGAGACAAGAGTGACCAATATCAAGGCTCAATTTCCACCCCAATAATTACAGTCTAATATCTGGGTAACTTAATGCAAACCAAAGTGTGAGCGCTAGACTGCCACTAGTAGCAAAAAGTGTGTTCTTCCCCAAGAGGGGCCTGTAAAACAGGACAGTCACTGACAGCAGTACAATTACTGACACAGATACAGACTTTATGGACATGTTTATCTCTGCTGTAAATCCACACTCTCTCTCCACTCCGATTCACAAGTCATAAAGAAATTGCAGATAATGAAAAAGTTGGTGAAATTTACAGCATGTCGGAAACCTCAGACAGCCAGAAGAAATTAAAGAGCTGACTGGGGATAAATCACACAGGTACAATTAAAACTTCCCATAGCTCCTTCACTTCTAAAACTGGCATGCAATCCAATGGGGATGATAAAAAGTAGAGGTCATGATCTTCAGGTTGCAGATAGTTAAGAGCATTACATGTCAAAATTAGCCAATTCAAGCACCCTACGTTCACTCCAATTTCCAAACTGGTATTTGCATGGCTTGTTCTGGCAACGAAATTATGCTCAAGGCAATGCTGTGTGAGCAACAAAAAGAAAACTGAATTGCATTTACAACCATATCAAGTCTGTATTAAAATGAGATGCAGGGTGATCAAAATTGGGATGAGAAGGACAAAGTAAAAACAAGGTAGCTTAAAGCAGATATTGTACGGCAAATATCATAGTGATAATCGCAATTTCAACTCATAAAACAGAGTCCCAGCTAGTTTCCCTCCCTGATAGATGTCTGCTGTCAGTAGAACTAGGAAGAATGGGATTTTAAATTATTCCTTCTTCTCCCTGCACCCTCGTGAGTCCCTCAGTATCTTTTTCAGGGACTTTGGAACCCCATGGAAAAGATTTGGGGGAGGCTGCAATAGGATTTGTCACCAATAATAGCATCTCTTTCAGTTCCGTTAGTGGAAGTCTTCTATTGGCAGTGCAGGCATCAGACAAGCTGGCCTGTATCAATCTCATAAGATACCCAGTAGTGGGTTGGGTATCTTGGTAATGGTAGTGATACCCAACCTAGTACTGGATATCTATGATATCTTGTGATATCAGTTCTGAAGCATAGAACTGGACACCTGTAATGTTTTGAAACATATATGCATATTACCAGGAATACTGGAATTCCCCTCATGGGGAGCTGGAGCTGACAGAGAGAGCTCAACCCAGTCTCCCCGGATTCAAACTGCTGACGTCCCACTGGCACAAGGGTTTAACCCATTGCACCACTGAGGGTTCCTGAGTTACTTACTAGGAAAAATAAACTGCATCTTAGAACAAAAATAAAATCAGTATTTTGACATTATGCAAGCTACAAACTCTTTAGCCATAATACCAAATTTTGCTCACGAAAAACACATTTTGTTTTAGCCAAACAAACGTTTTGGCCAAAATTCTCCTCATCAGATAATGTGCGTTCTCACTGGTATAAATATACCCATGTAAAGTGTCTCACTATTCAAGTGTATCTCAATTAGCAAACTAAATGTGTTTCTGAGAATTCCTTTTTTCACAGAAACACTGGCAGAAATAACATGGAAAGGTTAAAGTTTAAGTTTCTACATCAGAGAGGAGATTTAAGTTCCTACATCACAGAGAAGTAGCTTGAACATATTTCTGTGGACTTTCTATTCCGAGATAAAACTATACACGTGACATTAAATAACCAGATTGAGTAAACTGAGCCCCTGGTGGTGCAGTGGGTTAAATCCTTGTGCTGGCAGGACTAAAGACTGACAGCTTGGAGGTTCAAATTCGGGAGCAGAGCAGATGAGCTCCCTCTGTCAGCTCTAGCTCCCCATGCGGAGATATGAGAGAAGCCACCCACAAGGATGGTAAAACATCTAAACATCCAGGCGTCCCTTGGGCAACATCCTTACAGATGACCAATTCTCTCACCCCAGAAGTTACTTGCAGTTTCTCAAGTCGCTCCTGACACAAAAAAAGTAAACAAAAATACTTTGAATCTTCTAGAGACCAATGCTTCTTACAAAATGTATTCAGGAATGGTTTTGTTTTGGTTTTTTTCCTTTTACCAATGTCCACATTCTTATTATTTCCATTTTGGCAGCAAAACTTTTTAATATGTTGAGAGTAGCTGGCAAGGCAGACTGATCTCCTCAACCTTATCTTATCTGTTTTGCTATTCACATATCATCATCATCATCATCATCATCATCATCATCATCATCATCATCATGGATTCTGGAGGCAGCTGCTGTTCACTTTACATATAGTACGCTGACACACATGACTACAATAGGATCAGACTGAGCAGAATCCCATTCTTTTGCAGCACAAGGTTTATTGCGTTGTTCACTTCAAAGACTGTTTCTCTGGTCCCCTTTTGGTATTTTCCCCAGTGCTAGTCAAGAAAGAAGGGCGGGCTAGGCAGGCACAAAATTACGTGATAAAAAGAAGTTTTTCCTGAAAGGTTTTTAAACAGAGACATATCTGTATGGTAAGGATGCTCACGTGTAGAACTTAATGAGTGCCAAGCTTAGATGCAGCAACTTGAGCACTTACCAATATTTTGCTTATCTAAACGCATATATACACATTCTCTAATTTTATGGTAAGAAAAGGTTTGGAACCGGTAGTTCACACAGCATAACAGTAATAATATTCACCACTAGCATTTGGAATTAGAAACTACATTTTCTCCAGATGAAATCACCAAAAAAAAAAATTGAAGATTAAATCTAGAGCCTGCATTGGCATTGATCTGCTCAGAATTTACCTATAACTATCTGCTATTTGTTTAAGGGATATCAGCTAGACCTACATTTCTCTCTTCAGGAAACTGACTGAATGGCACATAATGGATTTCTCCAGCCAATTCATGTTGATTTCTAATAAAACCAGTCTACACTAACACATTATTTTCTTAACATGCCTTTCTAACTCAATCACAGAGAACTTCAATTTCTGTTCGATTTCAGAGCCAAGGGTCTTAGAACAGCTTACAATTCCAAAAATATCCATCAAAATACGGCAATATGATCAGGAAAACTCCACCAAGTTAATGTAATAAAGAGCAATTGTTGGTGTTTTTAAGGGGCAAATATGCAATTTTTACACTGGCACACCATTTAAATGGATAGGATACATTATTCAGACATGTGGAGTCAGATATTTAGATCAGAATACTAAATATAACTGAGGAAAGAGTGCGTAAGCATGGGTCAATGACTCCACAAGGAGCTGGAACTACACTGGACTATATTATTTCTGAGTACCATTTTTGGCTTGGTTATTGGCATTCTGAGGGGGCTGAAGATTCTGGGAAAGATAAGCAACCTAAACTGCCACAATTACAGGTAAACTGTAGTCATTTGGGAGCCATTTCATGTAGGCATGTATGTATGTATTTATTTAATTAATTTATAATCTTTCTCCTTGCAAAAGACCCAAGATGACATTTCAATAATTTTTTAGGAACTCTCCTTTTGTGGTTCTGGAGCCACAAAAATGGGTTTGGAGCAACACTTTCCCAACCCAAGCCTCACATTCTGCAGAAAAAGAATTCCACCTGCTGTTCTGCCATTGTCATTCTCCTTGGATTATCAGTGTAAAAAAAACGCCATGTTTCACAGGTTATAAATTTTAATCCACATAATGTACACCATGCCATTGGATAATGAAACCCTGGATTAAGATGCAACCTGGGATATTTTATAAATGAATTATTTTTATCCCCATTAAGACATACAACATTATAAGGCACACAAGATGAATTTGTAAGTTTTTAAAAATGAAATGCAGAAAGATACACTTGACAGGACTGCTATCTAATATCTACTACATATTGTTTTAATTGAAGTAATTGTACTATATTTAAGGACAGATGGCATCTTTGTATTTAATAAGGTGAAACTAGGGCGGGGGTGTTGGGCGATACATAACTAAGGAACGTTCAGACTTTTGTATTCATTGTTCCAGGCAGAAGTGTGGAGACCAGAACAGTATTTTATTACAAGCTACCATCTCATGACTAGTTAAACAGTGCACTAATACTGTGTTCCAGCTGTGGGACAAATGTTCTTGTGCTAGCCAAGGCATATGAAAAACAAAAACAAAAATAATCAGAGCTGACAAGTAGTAGGGAAGACAAGATGATACTCCCAAACCATGGATAAACCAGAAAAGAATGATGTGATAGCAAAGTTGCCATTATAACTGTGGAATACCAATGCATAAAGAATGTGATACCACCTGAATAGCCTCCACCTGAATCATGGAATTCTGCCTGTACAGCATTTTTAATATGACTAGAGAAGTTAGCCTAACACCTCTCTATTGCAATCACTTTAATTTGTAAACTGTCTCAAGTCCCAATTTTAGGGAAAAGTCATAGCACAAATGAAAATTGTGAAAGTTTAAAATGCCATTTAAACTCAAATCTACTTGAAAAACTCAACACCAAAAATTTCACAGGCACAGTTTACAAAGGACTTGCTGTAAACTGTTCAAAACTCATTTCAAAACAAATGAACTATAATTCAAAATGTGCAATGTTTAAGAAATTTGATAGAGCAATTGATTTTAGCTACTCTGCACATAAAAACAAAACAAAAACAGGAGGCCTACAACAGAAAGCAGCCACCAACTGTACACATTTATAGGAGACAAACTAATGGGTTGCTGTGAGTTTTCTGGGCTGTATGGCCATGTTCCAGAAGCATTCTCTCCTGTAGTTTCACCCACATCTATGGCAGGCATTCTTACAAACTCTGAGGATGCCATAGATATGAGCAAAACGTCAGGATATAATGCTTCTGGAACATGTCCATACAGCCCAGAAAACTCACAGCAATCCAGTGATTCCGACCATGAAAGCCTTCAATGACACATTAAACAAAATATGTTTATACACCAATTTTATAGCTTAATTAAAAACTATATAAAGGCAATAAACCTCATACTGTTTTTTAAAAAGTTAAAGAACCTACAAAACTTAATAATGATGCTACTCAAAAAAGCCTCCATGGACTCTTCTATTCAAGATTGAAAAGCTACAAATGTGCTTTCTAGCATCAAGTTCTATATAGCCTTCTGCTGCCACCTAAAGGCGAAAGGAAAGTAGACCTTGTTGTAAGTTTATGGACTCATCCGAATGATATTGTTTAACATCTACATGAAGCCGCTGGGGGAGATCATCCGGAGTTTCGGGGTACGGTGTCATCTGTACGCGGATGATGTCCAACTCTGTCACTCCTTTCCACCTGCTACTAAGGAGGCTGTCCAGGTCCTGAACCGGTGCTTGGCCGCTGTGACGGTCTGGATGAGGGCGAACAAATTGAAATTGAATCCAGACAAGACAGAGGTACTCCTGGTCAGTCGCAAGGCCGAACAGGGCATAGGGTTACAGCCTGTGCTGGATGGGGCCGCACTCCCCCTGAAGACGCAGGTTCGCAGCTTGGGTGTGACCCTGGACTCATCGCTGAGCCTGGAACCCCAGTTTTCGGCGGTGACCAGGGGAGCATTTGCACAGCTAAAGCCTGTGCGCCAGCTGCGCCCGTACCTTGGGAAGTCTGACTTGGCCACGGTAGTCCACGCTCTGGTTACATCCCATATAGACTACTGCAACGCTCTCTACGTGGGGTTGCCTTTGAAGACGGAAGCTCCAACTAGTCCAACGCTCGGCAGCCATGATTTTAACAGGAGCGGAGCGCAGGGAGCACACAACCCCCCTGTTGCGCCAACTCCACTGGCTACCGATCTGCTACCGGGCTGAATTCAAAGTGCTGGCGTTGGCCTTTAAAGCCCTAAACGGTTCCGGCCCAAGCTACCTATCTGACCGCATCTCTGCCTATGAACCCACCAGGAGTTTGAGATCTTCCGGGGAGACCCTGCTCTCGATCCCGCCTGCTTCTCAAGCTCAGCTGGCGGGGACGAGAGATAGGGCCTTCTCGGTGGTGGCTCCTCGGCTGTGGAACGCCCTTCCTACGGACATTAGACTAGCACCATCTCTAATGGTATTCCGCAAAAAGGTGAAGACCTGGATGTTTGTGCAGGCGTTTGAGTAATTTAGTGCAATCTGGTAATGGAACATAGGAATGGAACAATGGACGACGAACCTGGACTACGCTTGGATGATGAGAAGATTGGGTACGGTTGTTTTTTGTAATAATTGTGCATTGTAATTGCTTATTGGTAATTTATGGATAATGTGTTAAGTCAATTGTTATATGTTGTATGGAACCACTGCTGTTTCTACTGTTTTGTGAACCGCTGTGAGTCGCCTTCGGGCTTGAGATACAGCGGTATATAAGCAAAGTAAATAAATAAATAATATTGCACAAAAGAAGCTAGTCCTTTGAAAAAGCAAGCTCATATTTAAATAACAAAAGTGTCTTAAACTACTTTTGGTTCTTGTTTCCATTTCCTTGTGCCACTATAGTTGCACTATATTGCTGGAAAGCGCACTAGAACTGGGAGAGATGCACTTTCTACCACATGGACAAGAGACATCAGAGTGTATGCTGCAGCACACTACTGCAGCCATTCCAATTGTACTTTAAAAAAAATAAGTAAACGCTGCTGTACTCCACTGCAAGTCATCACAGGTGGGTTGAACATACTAAAATCTGGATCTGTGGGTTGCAGGCCACAAGTCAACTGCCAAATCTGACAGCAGATTCCTCCACTGAAGGCTGGTGGCCAATCAAAAACAGTGATTTGAAGCAAAAATCTTTTGCTTTATTTAAAGGCTTTTAGTAGTTTGGCATCAAATTTCAGTAGTACAATTGGTCCCCGACTTACAGCAAAACAGTTTTGGGTGTCTCTCAACTGATATGATGCAGGAATTGAATGTGCTGTTGGATAGTTCACAAGATGAAATAGTGTGTATGGCAGAATCAGATACTTTCATGGGGGGAAAAATCTAGAGCTATATAATCTAGTTGTGCCAGTAGTGTGAACTTGTGATGTATATGATCAGTGATTTATATGATCAGTGAAAGAGTGGGAAGGTCACACTACCAAACAGGGCTTGTTACAAATAAACTTTCCCACCTCAGACTTGTTTTCTCACTACCAGAAAAGCAAAGCCTTATACTAACAGAAATACTGAATGACCACTATAAATTAAAAATGACTTGGTATAAATGTTACTTATGTTTGAATTATCTTCTTACAAAGCAGCTCAGGGACTGCGGTCAGAGGAGGAGGCCCTGCTCTCAGTCCCATCCCCATCCCAAGTACAGCTGGTGGGAACAAGAGAAAGGACCTTCTCTGTGGTCACCTCCCACCTCTGAAACACCCTCACTAAAGAAATAAAGCTGCCCCCTCCCTCCTCTCCTTCAAACAAACAAAACAACTGAAGACCTACTCCTGCTCATTAGCATATGGAGAGGAGGAGGATGAGACACTGAGAGATCATTACAGGACTTCCGGGCGAGTACCATTTAGTAACGGCACTTAATCTAGTTTATGCTAGCCCAGATATCATCACTGGCTACACAACCATCCTACACAAATTGGTGAACAATAGTTGGCTTCTATAAATCGAGGTGGTTGTTTTTATGTTCAGATTTTATGCCATTATATAAATTTTGTTTGATTATGTTGGGTTTAATTTATTTATGTTAGGCTCTTGTGTTGTTTTGATATGTGCGGTTCCTCTGGGATTATTATGTTGATATGTATCTGTTTATGGAGGCATTGAATGTTTGCCGTTGTATGTTGGAATCCACCCTGAGGCCTCCTTGGGGTGATTGGGCAGAATATAAATAAAGTTTTTAGTATTTTTTTCTGCAGTCCTTAGTTTTTCCTTAAGAAATATCAAACAATAAACATATACTTCATAGACACAAAAATCAATATAATTCAATAATGAGTGTACATAAGAGTATGAAATAACAAGTGAAACTGCTCTCTGAGAAACTAAGATTTGCAACAAAGGATTTCTCAGGCAGTAACAAGCCACACCTAAAAACTGTCAGGCCATCGAATGCTAATCAAGGTGGCCCATTGAAACATTCACACCTAGCTCCAACAGACAAGAGTTCTTTCTCCCACCCTGGACCTTCCACAGATATATAAACCCAATTTTCCTAGTTTCCGAGAAACCTCACAACCTCTGAGGATGCTTGCCACAGATGCAGGCAAAACGTCAGAAGAGAATGCTTCTAGAACATGGCCATATAGTCCAAAAACCTACAACAACCCACTCTTTGAAAGTTAGTTCATCATAACAATCAAACTTTTATAAGCTTCTGACAAGCTTCTAAGGAACCCCAATGTTCCTAATGTCTAGAATCCATGTTCCTTCATCTGGGAATTCTTAATATTTGAACCCTCATGCTTTTTGGACTTCCAACGGTTAGAAATCAAGTAAGTATGGCCAATGATAAAGGATTCAGGAATTGAAAACCCAGACACTTGGATGGCCAAAGGTTGAGAATCAATGCACAAAAACACGGAATGGTGTTTGGAGAAAATAACTGGGTGACTGGGATCACTGCTGGCTTTACCAGCCAATGAGCTTTAGCTGAAAATTTAAAGTACACATATTTGAGAATCCTGCTGTACTTCCTAAGATCACAAAATCCCATAAAATATTTCACAGAAGCATGACAAAGGGAAATTAAGACATTGGAACTGAAACTTCAAAGCATTAGTGCACACAAAACCTTAAGAAATACCCAGAAATGCAATGACTCTTTGATGCATCAGATACATTAGATTTGGAGAGTTTAATATTTATTTTATGATCTCTGATAACAAGTCCAAATGTTACAATAGACATGGGCTACTATTGTGGGTTTGGAGGACATAATTCTGCCTCAGGAGTCTCTAGGTTCAATACTGACTCCCAAAAAGCAAAACTAGAAGGGACAGAAGTGATTAGAAAATATAAAACAGTATGATGGAACCCTGAGTAGTACTGAAGATGTGAACTGCTAATTCGCAAATGTCCAAGCATGCCATTTCATCTTTTTTGTCAGAACACAGACAATCTGAGAGGGCTGAGGGACACAAAAACATTATTCCATTGCAATTTCCCTATTTATTTATAGAGTCCTTATTTATAGGGTGTTGCAAACTGTCAGAAGGACCAGCAAGTCAACATTTCTTAACTGCTTTGGTATCAAAAGCATAATAGGAAAAGACAAGAACACACTTCATTTCACAGTGGCATGAGACACCATTGACAGAGCACATGAAAGACTGCAAGCTAGGAATAAACGCTAAGGATGCATCATCTTTACAGTGACTTAGCAACATAAATTCCAGCAAATCCTTATTAAGCATGTAAAACCTTCTTGCAGTTTGTTGTTTTTGTTAATTGCCATCAAGATAGCTTTGACTTATGGTGACCTAATCAATGAGAGATCTCCAAGAAGTCCTATTATTAACAGCTCTGCTAACCTCTTGCAAACTCAGGGCCATGGCTTCCTTGATTGAATCTAAATACCTGTAATGGACTCTTCCTTTTTCTCTACCACCTTCCACATAACTAAGTATTATTGTCTCGTGATATGTCCAATGTACACTATCCTCAGTTTAGCAATGTTGGCTTCTAGGAGAAGTTCAGGTTTGATTTGTTGTCAAACTGTGTACAGTATTTGACTTTTTGGAAATCTGTGCTAGAACTCTTCTCCAGCACCATGTCTCATATGAAATAATTCTCTTCCTGTTAGCTTTCCTTCATGTCCAGCATTATTGTTCTTGTTGTTGCTGCTGCTGCTATTAATCCCGCTTTGCTCCCATGGGTGAAATTCACAATCTAATTCACAATCTAATTTTCAAATCAATTTTATTGCATGGATAATTCTAACTTTTCTGAGAGCAAAGTACTGTAGTGTTTAGAAACAACATTGTTTTAGTGCCTGTACAATACTCACATTCATCCAGCCCCAACTGATACGCCAGATTCTGTAAACCTCGTACTTTTTCCATTAGATTAGCTGTCGTGAGACTGCCCAACTCTAAAATGAAGAAAGGATGGGTTAAGAGTCCTTGGCATTCAATATTTAGCAACTATCTTTCATGTTATATCAATATCCCCATCACTAATGTATGATCACAGCCTTCTGTTTTATTCTATTACTCAAGTTCAATTAAATAGATGCCAAATTATATGTATATTTTTAAACATAACTCGCTTCCCACTGAAGTAAAATTGGCTTCATCCCTCCTATCGTTTAGGAAGAAATTGAAGTCGTGGTTCTGGAACCAGGCTTTTGGACAACAGACATAGATAGCACTTTGAATATGGAATTGACTGGAATGGTGATACAGCTGTTAATACTGTTGTTAATGTTTTAATGAATGTTTTACTATTGTTTTAATTGTTATTATATTGCTCAGTTATATGTAATGGCATCGAATTGCTGCCAAATGTAAGCTGTCTTGAGTCCCCCTTCGGGGGTTGAGAAGGAACAGGATAGAAATATTGGAAATAAATAAATAAATAAATAACTGCATTCAAAGGCATAATAAATTAAATTCCATGGGGAAGATTTATCACTTGACTTTCACTGGCAGACTGATAGACTCTAGTGGATGTAAGACGATCTCCCCTTCCCACTGAAAGTAAAGTAAAGGTTTCCCCATGCCATTAAGTCTAGTCATGCCCGACTCTTTGGGGGGGGGGGGCACATCTCCATTTCTAAGCCAAGGAGTTGGCGTTTTCCGTAGATGCCTCCTCTGTCACGTGGCTGACATGACTGAATGGAGCACCATTACCTTCCCACTGGAGCAGTACCTATTGATCTACTCAAATTTCATGTTTTTGAACTGCTAGGTTGGCAGAAGTTGGGACTAACAGCAGGAGCTCACCCTGCTCCCGGTATTTGAACCAGTGACCTTTCAGTTAGCAAGTTCAGCAGCTCAGCGGTTTAACTCCTTGCACTACTGGAGGCTCCTACTGAAACTCCACCTCAAAAGTATTCACTAGGAGCTGAGAAATCTTCCAGACCTAGTTTTTGGGAAACCTGAGAAGCGAGAAGAAAGAAGTTCTGCCATGCTATCATGTTGGATATAAGAGCGGGAAAGTCACCATCCAAATACATATTAATGCAAATACAAATTGGGAATATTAAGTCAAGAGAACTTAGAAAAGAGATAAACTAGAGCAGTGGTTCTCAACCTGGGTTCCCCAGATGTTTTTGGCCTTCAACTCCCAGAAATCCTAACAGCTGGTAAACTGGCTAGGATTTCTGGGAGTTGTAGGCCAAAAACATCTGGGGACCCCAGGTTGAGAACCACTGAGCTAGAAAAAGTAAGAGATTGACTATTCTCGTTTCTGTTTCACACACACATTCCCTTCTAGCATGAAAGCAGGTATGATTACTACAATTACATGTGGTCTCATATTTGTCTTTTGGATATAAAAATGGCACGAGCAGTTGCTGTATGCCTTCAAGTCATTCCCAATTAGTTTTCTTGTCAATATTTGTTCAGAGTAGGCTTGCCTTTGCCTTTCTCTGATGCTGACAGAATGTGACTTGCCGAAGGCCCCCCATGTGATTCCATGGTCAAGGAGGGATTTGAACTCTGGTCTCCAGAATCCTAACCCAACACAAACCACTTCACCATGATGGCTCTCAGCCTGACCAGAACATCTATTAAAATTCTGAAAAGAAAAACAAATAGAATTTGAAAAAGCAATGTCAACTCCTATGTTGCCACACTTCACAAAGATGGACAACTGTTCCTTTTTCCCACGTAACATAATATGCTTGGGCTTTCCTTAGAGCTCAGTACAATCTGCTCTCAATACTACTAACAGCTGTTCAGTAGTATACAATTCAAACATCTTTTAATTCAATTTAAGCAGCTGATGAAAAGGTCCTGTGGCTGGCAATCACCAGTTGGGTTCTGGCTGGTTGGAGTAAATGTCCCCCAGAGGGCCTCAATGTATGGGACGGATTATATGAGAGAAAGCAATCCTGAAAGCAATCTGGACTCAAACCATGTAGGGTTTTAAATGTTATAACCAGCTTACCTTTTAACATGTCAATATCATCATTTTCTAATTCAGCCATCCATTTGGGAGGAGAACTGGTGATAGGCTATTAAAAAGAAATGAACACACACAAAGGGGGAGCATCATAATCAGTTTGCTTTGTCAAACAGGGCCACGAAATATTTTAATTAAGTAAAACTAACCCAGAATGTCAAAACTCCATTTCTGCCAAACATTTTACTCAGCTGTATACAAGATGGGTTGTTGTAGGTTTTTTGAACTCACAACTTCTGATGATGCTTACCATAGATGCAGGCGAAACGTCAGGAGAGAATGCTTCTAGAAGATGGCCATATAGCCCGAAAAACCTACAACAACCCAGTGATTCCAGCCACAAACTGGGATCAGATCCTAGGATAAAGGGCCTGTCTGGAAGGGCCCCAAGATGCATTACTTTGCTATGTAGGAAGAACATATGTTGAGGAAAACTAATTTTCCCCAGGGTCTTTTAACTCTTGTTTCAATATACCACACACTGTGAAGCATTCCATGTTAACTTGTGGTTTTACTATATAATTGTGCAAAAATCAGAAATTTAATTTTAATTTTAAAAAAACTTCAAGGTGTTATTTCAAAAGAACAATTCAAGAATTCTGCCACTTTGAAATTTTTTTGAATAGGGTTATTTTCTGGTTCCGTCAATATGGTCAATACTAATATTCCAGCGAAAACATGCAATGTCTGAGGTTACTGATGGTATTTTGATGTGTGAGGCATAAAATTTAAATGTAATGACAAAACAGTATGTCAAATATAACAAATAAAATTATCGGCTTGTAACAGATATCCCAAAATCTGCCACCTATTGAGTAGCATCACACATGGAATTATGGCAATACCATACTAGCTTACATATGCTTTGAGTTCAGTCTCCTAAGTCTAATAGGTTGCATCTAATATCTCAAAAGCATTACAGCAATAAAATATATTTATACTCACACAATATTGAATATGCACTTACAACTGCCTACTTCACTCTTACAGCTTCATACTATTGGCAAAAAACTACTTCTCTTCCAGATGATTCTGTTGGATATTTGACTATTCAATAAATGGAAAGAACCAATCCATAACTGGAATGTCCTGTCTAGATCAAATTTACAGTGAGGATCCAGAAGCAATGGTTATACACACACACACACACACACACACATAAAATGGCATATAGTAGTTTTACCAGTGTCTTGTTTACCAGCATCTCAAAGCAAGAAAAGCACACAAAGCAGAATTAATTAAGCAGACTAAGGGCACGTCTACACTGACCATTTAATGCAGTTTCAAATCAGTATGGAAAAAAGTGGATGATTATATGAGAAATCCTGGAGCCAGGATTGAGGCTTGGATGGTGATTACACAAACCACAAAGCACTGACGTATATCAAGAGCTTTATTTCAATCGCCTTTCTGTGAGTTTTCTGTCTGGATGCCACATTTTAAAGTTAACTTCGAATAGTCAGTGTAGATGGAGGCTAAGACTATAATCTGATAGACATTTCTCTGGAAGGAAGCCTCCTTTTACTAACTTGAACAGCGTTGCTTCTGAATAGAATGGATACACAATACTACTATAAATCCATGTTAGAAGCTACTTACACTTTTAAAAGAAGCTGCAAATTCAGCAACACCTGGTACTGGAAGCAATGCAGACAGTTACTGCAGTATAATTTCTGACATCATACAGTTTCAAAGACATTTTAACAATATAACTACTTAAACTGCTGGAAGGATCCAGCATCCATTCACATCCCATTTTACTTTACTCATAATTCTGCTACTATGTTCAGTATTAATCATGTTGCTTCTACATAGGCACATAGTGCTGAGCAGCCACTTTTTTTCTCTGGCTCATCATCAAAATGCACCTTCATGCAGTTTTAACCTGAAACACTTACAGTGCATTCCCTCAATGTCCAATATGGCTAAATCAGGTATGGGGAAACTTCGCCCCCGCCCCCAGGTGTTTTGGACTTCAACTCCCACAGTTCCTAACAGCATGTATGCTGGTTGAGATTTCTGGGAGTTGAAGTCCAAAACACCGGAGGGCCAAAGTTTGCTCATGCCTGTGCTAAATATTATGTAACTATAACTGGACTACACTGTGCCTAAGCATTTCTCAAGTTGGAGCCTAAGAATCAATGCCCTCGATAAAACTGCTGCTGTAAATGCATTTGATTCAGAAGTTCCTTCTCTTCACCCAAAGAGCTGTCATAGTTAATACTTTATCCATATTCTGAAGATGCAATTAAAATTATAGGCACACAGACCAGTAAATGACTTCCAGTGCCAGAAAAACATATCAATCTTTGGTCTTTCCCTATTCCTGATATATTGGAAAGACCATCCTCAATTTTTAAAAAGTGGCACCTTTATTTATACATAGTTATCCTTCAGTTTAATATCTACTGTATATAAATATTTGATATGTCCCATGAATAAGTCGGGGATCATTCTGAAGAGAGGGGAAAGCAGCAATGGTATTTGGGTGCAAACTGCCCCATGCCATTTCCCCACGCAGGCATTCAAAAAGGCCAGGTGTACCATCATAGTGGAAAAAGTAGAGGGGAGTCAGTGCTTCTTTTATGCTCTTTCAGGACAGACTAAGCTCTTGCTTCTTGCCACTCTACTCAGAGAAGGAGATTCTTCCTTTTTAAGTAACAGTTAGGGTACAGTATTCACATAGAACCATGGATAGGTTGGTCCAATTTGGGGGGAGGGGATTGACAAAAATTCTAAACTTGTATGTAAGTATATAGGGTACCTCCAGTCATAAGTAAATTAAGTCAGGCACAAAACCCCTTCTGTAAGTGTATAGATGGCTCAAGACCTAGCCTAAAAATACTAAGCTCAACAAAAATTTCCCTAATTTAACTATCCAAAACAGCTGCTCTTTTTTCAATAACCTTTTCTAACATAGGAAAGTAAGCTACTGGAGAGCAGAGGATAGACTATCAAGCTGCACCAGCTAACCATAGCATGTCATATTTCTCTCCACAGTTATATGATAGGAATGTAATTTTAATTATCCTCTTCCCTCTCACTATTGTATTGCTTTCTGTTTCCACTTTTACTGAGATTGAAGGAGGAGCCATGGCTCACTTTTTATACAGGCTGCAGACCATTTTGCCTCCCACTGCTTAATATCTATCTATATAAATAAAAATGTAATGTTCGTTTGTGGGATTAACATAACTCAAAAACCACTGGATGGATTGATGCCAAATTTGGACACAAGACACCTATCAGGCCAATGCATGTCCTTCACTCAAAAAAATTGATTTTGTCATTTGGGAGTTGTAGTTGCTGAGATAGTTCACCTACAATCAAAGAGCATTCTGAACCCCACCAAGATGGAATTGAACCAAACTTGGCACACAGTTCTCCCATGACCAACAGAAAATACTAGAAGGGTTTGGTGGGCAGTGTCATTTGCTTTTGGAGCTATACGTAGTTCACCTACATCCAGAGATCACTGTGGACTCAAACAATGATGGATCTGGGCCAAACTCTAGAATACTCAATATGCCCAAATGTGAACACTGGTGGAGTTTGAGGGAAATGAAATCTTGACATTTGGGAGTTGTAGTAGCTGGAATTTATAGTTCACCTACAATCACAGAGCATTCTGAACCCCACCAACGAGAGAATTGGACCAAACCTCCCACACAGAACCCCCATGTGGGCCACAGCAACACGTGGCAGGGGACCTACAATTCAGGTGGGATTCAAAATTGGCCTCCTAAAACCCTAGTTCAGCACTGAAACAACTCTGCACCTGTATACTTGCCCACAATGCCCTGCCTCATGTACACTAACGAGAGAATTGGGCCAAACCTCCCACACAGAACCCCCATGTGGGCCACAGCAAAGCGTGGCAGGGGACCTACAATTGAGGTGGGATTCAAATATTGGCCTCCTAAAACCCTAGTTCAGCACAGAAACAACTCTGCACCTGTATGCTTGCCCACAATGCCCTGCCTCATAGGAAGAAATATTTAAAGCTACAGACAATGTGATTGCTGTTACCTGGTTTTGGCCAAAAATTATTTAGCTGCTTTTGCTCCTTCTATTTGTATCAGTTTTATGCTTATGTATGCAATGCTTTTAACACAAAATAAATAAAAAGGCACTGAAACCATTATATACAGCACAAATAAGCAATTCATAAGCTAACTTAACTTGTGTAGGCATCTTTGTTTGGTGAATTTTGATAACTATTTTAGACCATAAATGAAAATACAAATATCACAAAGAACCTTGGCGTACTCTTAAAAATGAGATTGGGAACCTGTAGCCCTGGTAATCCAGCACTAAACCAATAACTGCACTGGTTCCTTTGAGCAAACAGAATTAACCTAAAGAACTGCCTGCTTAGCACATTTCCCATTCAAGTACAACTTACATTGTTCTGGCCATAGGTCTGGTGATGCCCGGTCCAACTTTTCAAAGCTCAGCAATGAAGCCTCCAAGTCTGCACCTAGAAAAACATCATAACTGAGTAGTGTGTGTATGTGTGTGTGGGTGTGTGTATATATATATATACTGCTTTTTTTGGCTTAGAATACTTGTTTCTTTATGTGCGCTATATTTTATGTATTGAATTTATATATATATATATATATATATATATATATATATATATATATTCAATACATAAAATATAGCGCACATAAAGAAACAAGTATTCTAAGCCAAAAAAAGCAGTAGCACAGCTGTGGGAGTGCAATATTCATTCAGGGTCTATAAAGACCCTAAATACAGAAATCTACAGAATCCGATCAGACATGAACTGAAATATAAACAAGGAAAGTCATGTTCCCTCTCCCCACACACCCTGCCTTATGATGCTCTTGCCAATAAAGACACACTCTTCTGCATTTTGATTTGGAAGCAAATCTAAATTCAGTTGAATTACTTCTGATTAAATACGAATTATATCAATGCAAGCTATTCCAGAAGCCAACCTCTGCCATTCCTATCTTCTATGAAAAGAAAGATCTAAAGCAACTTTATTTCAGGACAGACCTTTTGGTTTAATCTGCACCTGCTCAGCACTATTTTATCAACAACTTTTAGTGGTTTCCAGCAAAGGGTTTTCCTCACCTTGCACCCAGAACATTTTTTATACTGAGTAGTTCATTTAGCCACGAACAAAGTATTAATCAGCACTTATTCCCACAATAGCAACAGGAGGCCACTTTGCATTCATTTATTTATTGAGGGTACAGTATTTAAAAACACACATCCCAGGCTCATTGGGCATTCAGCGACTACTTCATCACACTAGAGAATGAATCCACTTTAAATCCGCTTTCTACCTCCTTTGGAATTCTGGGGTTTGTAGTTTAGTAAGGCTGTTAATGGCGCCTCCCTAAACTATAATCCCCAGAATTCTGCAGGCTACCCCTCTATTTTGCCTTGGTTAGACCACGCCTGTAATATTGTATCCAATTCTGAGCACCACAATTGAAAATAGATATTGACAAGCTAGAATGTGTCCAGAGGAGGGCAACTAAAATGATCAAGGGTCTGGAGAACAAACCCTATGAGGAGCGGCTTAAGGAGCTGAGCATATTTAGCCTGAAGAAGAGAAGGCTGAGAGGAGACATGATAGCCATGTATAAATACGTGAGAAGAAGTCATAGGGAGGAGGGAGCAAGTTTGTTTTCTGCTGCCCTGGAATCTAGGACGCGGAACAATGGCTTCAAACCACAAGAAAGGAGATTCCATCTGAACATTAGAAAGAACTTCCTGACTGTGAGAGCTGTTCAGCAGCGGAACTCTCTCTCCTGGACTGTGATGGAAGCTCCTTCTTTGGAAGTTTTTAAACTGAGGTTGGATGGCTATCTGTTGGGGGTGCTTTGAAAGCAATTTTCCTGCTATTGTCAAAGGCTTTCATGGCCAGAATCACTGGGTTGTTGTAGGTTTTTTCGGGCTATATGGCCATGGTCTGGACGCATTCTCTCCTGACATTTCGCCTGCATCTATGGCAAGCATCCTCAGAGGTAGTGAGGTCTAGGAAAATGGGTTTATATATCTGTGGAAAAACCAGGATGGGACAAAGGTCTCTTGTCTGCTGGAGCTAGGTGTGAATGTTTCAACTGACCACCTTGATTACCATTTGATAGTCTGGAAGTGCCTGGAGCAATCTGTTGTTAAGAGCAATCTTTTGTTGTTTGATTAGATGTCCCTGATTGTTTTCCTTCTGCTGTTTTGCTGTTTTAATTTTAGAGTTTATAGCCCGATAAAACCTACAACCCAATTTTCCTGCTTCTTGGCAGTGAGTTGGACTGGATGGCCCACGAGGTCTCCTCCAACTCTATGATTCTATGATTACCCCAGGCAGGAATCAGTTAGGCTTTGAAGCTGCAAAGCCATCAAATGCTAATCAAGGTGGCCAATTGCAACATTCACCCTTGCCTCACACAAACATGAGTTCTTTCTCTCACCTTGGACCTTCCACAGATACATAAACCTCACTTGCCTAGTTCCCAACAGACCTCACAACTTCTGAGGATCCTTGCCATAGATGCGGGCGAAACGTCAGGAGAGAATGCTTCTGGGACATGGCCAAACAACTCGGAAGACGGTTCTTGTGGGTTTTTTCGGGCTATAGAGCCATGTTCTAGAGGCATTTCTCCTGACGTTTCGCCTGCATCTATGGCAAGCATCCTCAGAGGTTGTGAGGTCTGTTAGAATTAGGACAATGGGACACTACCTCTGAGGATGCTTGCCATAGATGCAGGCGAAACGTCAGGAGAAATGCCTCTAGAACATGGCTCTATAGCCCGAAAAAACCCACAAGAACCTAGTGATTCCAGCCATGAAAGCCTTCGACAATACATTGAACAACTCGGAAGACTCACAGTAACCCTGCCTACCGTTAACTTTAACTGGGATTCTAGGTCTGAGAAGTGAAGGGATGCTCTTCAAAGGGTATGTGAGCTCTAATTGTGAGTTCCAAGGCACATATACTCTCTTAGTAACCCAAACCTTCGCTCTGACAGACCTGAGCCTCAACCCTCCAGCCGAAGAGACACAAGACCCCGCCCCTGCGCTCCTCACCTTCACCAGAGACCGCCATCTTGGCCCGTCACGTGACCCCCGGGTCCCCTTTCGACGCGGGACTCCCAACACCTCTTCGAAGAACCCCTTCTGAGGGGGGGGAGAAGCAAACGTCCAATCAGATTCCGTCTAGAGGGGGCGTTCACGCCAAAGAGCCAATGACAACCCGCCGAGGAAGAAAACCGCGCGAAGTCGGCATCTCATTGGCTGCCAAAACTTCAAAGGGCGGAAAGGGTGCTTGGGATGAGGGTGCCATTGGCCCGCTGCGAGGCAAGGGCGGGGCCTGCTGGTTGAGGTGGACGGGGCTGTGTTTGAGCAGGGGGTCGCGCGCAGAATGGCGGCGGTGGCAGCAGCAGCTGTGCGGGGCGCCCAAGGAGGCCACATGCATCGCCGCCTCTGGCTCGGGGTGAGGTCGCAGCTGAGGGCCGGGAGGCGGAAGAGAAGGAAGGGGAGAGGCAGGGCTGGGGCTTGGGCTTTCCCCCATTTTCCTCTGGGAAGGAAGACAGGCAACAGCTGAGGTGAAGCAGCGTTGCTCCAGCGCTGGGCCTCTGTCACCGTTCGAAGCACAAACCTGAGCCAATGCTTCTCTGGGTGGCTTTAAGCCAGTGGTTCTCAGCCTGTGGGTTCCCAGATGTTTTGGCCTTCAACTCCCAGAAATCCTAACAGCTGGGAAACTGGCTGAGATTTCTGGGAATTGTAGGCCAAAACACCTGGGGACCCACAGGTTGAGAACCACTGCTTTCAGCAGAGGCTGGGTGACCATCTGTCGGGAGTACTTTGATTATATTTTCCTGCATAGCAGGGAGTTGGACTGCATAACCCTTGCAGTCTCTTAACTTTCTGATTCTAATCCTCAACTACGAAGGTTGGATGAAAAGTAATGCCTCCACCTTCATAACTCCTCAACAGATGGCAGAACTAGTATGCAGCAGGTACTGGCTTGTTCAGTAGACTCTCCTCTTCAGTTCCATTTTATAGAATCATAGAATCAAATAGTTGGAAGAGACCTCCAGTCCAACCCCCTGCCAAGAAGCAGGAATGTTGCATTCAAATCACCCCTGACAGATGGCCATCCAGCCTCTGTTTAAAAGCTTCCAAAGAAGGAGCCTCCTCCTTTGGCTCCTTCTTTGGGAAGCCTTCGCATTGAACGGTTGTGTTGTTAAAGTGTGAAATATGGAACCCTGCTCAGACGATCAGTCAATGTGACTTAAGCAATGTGCAGTCATTGAATTCTTGACAGCAGAAGGTGTCACCTCAACACCTTTAAATTTACTCGCCCAATGACGCACAGTATTCACATCAGCACAACCACCATAAACAGCTTGCATTGTCTGATGAATCTCCTTTGGGGTGACACCTTCTGCTGTCTCATTGCACTGCCCCAAAGGCTTGGTCCCACAGCCAGGTCTTCACCATCCTTCTGAAGGACAGGAGGAAGGGGGCTGATCTGATATTGCCAGGAAGGGAGTTCCATAATGGGGCAATCACTGAAAAGGCACTGTCTCTCATCCCCGCCAAGTGTGCCTGTGCCTCTTTAAAATGAGGTTGGGAACCTGTAGCCCTGGTCTCCAAGAATGCGAATCCAGCACTCAAAACACTATCCACACTGGTTTCTCAGTAGCTCTGGGACTGTCTTCCTGCATGACTCCAGTGCATTCTTGGAAAGCCAGGCCAAATCTGTGTCGCTGAGCATGCAGAATTTGCTTAAAGATAGTATTAATGCCACATTTGCTTGAAGATAGAGTTAATGCCACTTTGACTACCATGGCTCATTGCTAGGAGTTGTAGTTTATGAGGCACCAGCACCCTTTGACACAAAAGGTGAAAGGTGTGATACAATTGCAAATCCATAACATTAGAGTCGTGGCAGTTAAAGTGGGGTGAAATAGTATTGTTTCTACAGTGTAGAAGATGCACCTCAAATCCAGGCATTCTTTGCAGAAATTTACTGAAAAGATCCACTGCCAACGGCATTGACTTTGCATTAGAAAACCAAAAGAATGCTGTTTTGTTTAGAATAGGTCTGAGGGAGCGCTTGCATTGGGTTGTACCTATCAGCTGTGATTCATGATGGTTGCTGCAACAATGTTTGGAAGGGAACATGCTGTTTTGGACTATTTATTTATTTTGTGTCAGAAGCATTGCATACATAAGTATAAAACTGATAAAAATAGAAGGAGCACAAGCAGCTAAATAATTTTTCACCAAAACCAGGCAACTGCGATCGCATTGCAGCTTTAAACAATTCTTCCTCTGTATGTGAGGCAGGGTATTGTGGGCAAGAATACAGGTGCAGAGTTGTTTGTTCTGCTCCACAGTCACACAAGGTGGAGGATTCTTTTAGGCAGTGCCATTTTGCCAGGTTGTCTTTTGATCTGCCCACTCCACTTCTGAGTCTGTTCAGAGACTTCCAAGTTGCCCATTTTTGGTTTGCCCCTGGAGGAAGACCCATTGTTGGGGGAGGGGGCATCCATTTGGGATTTCCTGGTTTAGCTTCCCAAAAGGATGCTCTTGCTGTTGCTTGGGGAACATTTAGAGGAGTGGTGGTTCTCACTAAGTTTTTCCTTAATTTGAGTCTACTGGGAGGAGGCTGATAGCCATGCAGTACAAGGCTTTCACAGTGTTCAACCTTATTTCTCCCACAGTTAGCAGCAACTTCCCATCGCACATCAGCTTGTTTGTAGAGTCTATCAAGAGGTGTAGGTTTGAGACATCCTGTGATTATTCTGCATGTTGCTTCGCATGAACAGACTTATTCCAAACAGGGCAGACATACTCAGCAGCTGAGTAAGACACGGCCAGGGCTGGTGTTGTTATTAATTTGGGTCTACTCTCCATGTGCTTCCAGTAAGTTTCTGCTGGATATTATTGTCTATGCAGCTACTTTGTGCTTGGCATTCATGCAGTGTTTCCTAAATTTTAATGTTCAATCTAAGGTGACACAGAGATATTTAGGATGGAAACAGTGTTCGAACTCTTGGCCTTCCCAGGAAAACTTTCAATTTCCTTTTGGCCTCACGGTTCTGTAGGTGGAAAGCACACACTTGTGTCTTGGTTGAGCTTCAGATGATTATCTTTATAGTAGCTGGAGAGATCTTTCAAGGCATTAGTAAGTTGGATTTTGACTGTTTCAAAGTCTTTTGCTTAATTTGGACTATGAGAATGTAGATCAGGATGGGCAAACTTTGCCCCTCCAGGTGTTTTGGACTTCAACTTTCACAATTCCTAACAACCAGTAGGCTGTTAGGAATTGTGGGAATTGAAGTCCAAAACACCCAGATGGCTGAAGTTTGCCCGTGCCTGGTGTTGATACAGGTTGGCAGGCTCTCTTTGTAGACATTCTACATCAGAGTTGGGCAACTTCTAGACCACTGCTTCTTAAACGGTGGGTCCTGACTTAGCTCAGTGCTAGGGTCACAAAAAATGGCAACAGTAAAAGGTTTTTGAACATCACCCATTTGCACAAATCTGTTAGCAACAACGTTCAGTGTTTACAGTGGACTCTGTAGAAAATGCTTCAGCTGGACTTCATAAAAAGGAAAATCAGCCTATTTAGCAAGCCTTGCACATGACTATTTTCCTAAATGTTTGGTTTTCCTCCTCTATTTTATATACCTGGGGTCATGCAAACATTTATTAGGTAAAATGGTGAATAGAAATTTTTTAAAGAAGCCTTGTTCTATGGAGTGTTCTAATTCAAAGTGCAGGCTTTAGCCTATAAAGATCTGAATGGTTCCAGCCCAGCTTACCTGTCCGAACGTATCGCCCTCTATGAACAATCTCGGAGATTATGATCGTCTGGGAGGCCCTGTTCTCGACCCCACCTCCTTCAGAGATGCAGTTGGTGGGGACAAGGGACAGGGCCTTCTTAGTGGTGGCCTCTTGGCTTATAGCACTCCCTCCCCAGTGAGGTCAGATCAGCCTCTTCTCTCCTGACCTTCAGGAAAAACTTAAGATGTAGCTTTGGGACCAAGCTTTTGACAAGTAATTGGAGCAGTGCAATAAGTGCCTATGAAACAAATGTGATTGAAAATGGAACTGCCCTGGATTATGTTTTGGTTGGCGTGATTTTAATTGTTGATTTAGCATTGTGTTTCTTCTAGATCCGTGATTCCACTTTTATATAAGGTGTAGGGGAAGCATAAGCTTTGCTTTAAAGGGGAAGTTGGGCTTGTTTTTTACTGTGGTCCTCTAGGCACAGGGGCTATAAAAACAGATCAGATAGGGAGTGTGCACTGCCCACCAATATGGCTCTTCTTTACTGTACTGAGTTAATTTTGTCTCCCTGCTATATATTCTGCTTGCAGATCTCTAAGAAAGTCACTCCCAACTGGCATTCTTCATCATTCTTTTCATCCTCCTCAGTGGTAAGTTTTTTTCTGCTGTTTAAGTACGATGGGTGGGGTGGGGTGGGGGGAGGCCACCATGCACTGTCAGGTTGGGCTTTTGCAGGGTAATGACTAGCACTCTGGTGCATTTCTGGAAAGAGGAAAAAATATGCATACCAAACCACTTCTACTGTATCCAGTGAGTAAAACTAGAGAATAATTTCTCCCTTTTGTGCTGGTTATTCCTCTTCCCATATGATAAAGAAGGGTTATTTCCATGGCAAGGATGAGGGTGGGAAGGGGGGAATAACAGGAAAAAAGGAGGAAATGGTTTTTCCCTTTCAACCCACCCTCCATCCCCATAAAACTGAACTTTATATACTCATGTATAATTCAAGACATTTTAGTTGCACAATCAAGCCCCCTCAAAAAGCACATTTTTAGTCATCCCCCCCTGTAAAATGGACTACACTTCTCTCTCTCTAGCGCCCCTTAGTGGCCTCCACCCAGATAATGGAACAGTACCTAAAGTAGTTTTCAGTCTACTGTAAATCCATAAACCAGGGGTCCCTATGTGAGGATAATTAAAGGGCAAATAAGAGAAGAGACTATATAGCTCTCTACGTGGGGTTGCCTTTGAAGACGGCTCGGAAGCTCCAATTAGTCCAACGGTCGGCAGCCATGATACTAACTGGAGCGGAGCGCAGGGAGCGCACAACTCCTTTGCTGCACCAGCTCCACTGGCTGCCGATTTGCTACCGGGCTCAATTCAAAGTGCTGGCGTTGGCCTTTAAAGCCCTAAACGGTTCTGGCCCAACCTACCTATCCGAACGTATCTCGGCCTATCAGCCCACCAGGACCCTAAGATCTTCTGGGGAGGCCTTGCTCTCTATCCCGCCTGCTTCACAGGTGCGGCTGGCGGGGACGAGAGACAGGGCCTTTTCTGTGGTGGCCCCTCGGCTCTGGAACGCCCTTCCCATGGAGGTAAGATCAGCCTCCTCGCTGATGGTATTCCGAAAAAGACTAAAAACTTGGATGTTCAAGCAGGCATTTGGTTAATTCGGTGCAATGAATGTGTCGACTACGGATTGGTAATATGGATGATGTAATTGGACCACGATTTTAGTTAGGAGATGTTAGAAGAGGCTGAAGAAAGAGAAAAACCGGGGAGATAGAGAAGGTGGAGGAAACACCCGCCGCCATCTTGTCGCCATCTTACTGCGGCCTTCCGAGAGCGTCGCCGAGATCGGAGGCCCAGCTGGCCGGACCACCGCCGTTGCCGTTTGGCCCCCGCTGCCACTGTTGATGGTAAGAAGATCGTCGCGGGGGCCACTGGACCTGCCGGGCCGTTGCGGCTGGCTGCGGAAGGGCGGCGTGAAGGAGGGATGCCTGGCTGCCGCTAGGCCGCCGACAAGTCACCGCGGCTGAGTGCTGCCTGGCCTGGCCGGAAGGAGAGGCCGAGTGCTGCCTGGCCTCCCCCGTAGTGCCGCTGGGCCGCCGAACCGCCGCCGCCGGCTGCCGAAGTGGAGTGGGAAGCCGGGTGACGGGGGACGGGTCGCCGCCGCGGAGCTGCCGCGGAGCCGCCGAGCCGCCGAGACGCCGTTGCCGGACCATCGCCGCCGCCGACCGCCGGGTGGGGGGGTTGGGCGTTCCCTAGCCCCCGCAACCGCGACCGGTGGAGAGTCAACGTTTCGGCTTTTGCTGGGCTGCTGGGCCGTTGCTGGGCTGCTTAACCGCTGGCCCGTTCTGCCATCAGGCGAATCCGCCTCCACCCTCCATCTTGGACGAGCCGTTTTGCCATCAGGCGAGCCCGTCCCCACCCTCCATCTTGGACGAGCCGTTTTGTCACCAGGCGAACCCGCCCCACCCCCCATTTTGGACGAGCTTCACATCGAGTCTCCCCATCTTCGGGCGAGACCGCCCGCCGGCATAGACCACCGAGAACCGCTTGGCCGGAAGGAGAAGCCGAGTGCTGTCTGACCTCAGCCATCAGTGTAGTAGACCGCCATACCATCGCCACCACCGGCTGCAAAGTGGAGAGGCCGAGTGCTGGACCGCCGTCGCTGAGTCACCGCCGGCCGCCGCCGGCCGTCGGGTGGGCTGACCAGACGCTCCTGACCTCCGCAACCGCCACTGGTGGGAAAGTCATCGTTGCTGGGGCCCGCTAGGTCGCTGGGCCGCTTGTGGGTCGATGAGCCATTCCACCTTGGGCGAGTCCGATTTCAATCGACCTCTTGTGTAGTCAGCTGCGTGGACCTATTGCCGGCCACTCGTTGTGGCTTTTTCTGTGTAGATCTCTAAACCGGCTTCTTTGCTGTTATTTACTGAGCAAAGTGTGACTAACCATCTGTGCTGCCCCACCCCGAGTTATCAACTCCGGAAGCCTATCCGCTGGTTTATCAACCGTCTAAAGTCTTACTGGGGTCATAACAATATTTAGTTAACTACCATTATCGTATACGGATAGTCATATAATATCATACCATCTAGTACTGTCCGGTAGTCATTGTTGTCATCTGTCATCATTGTAATAAGAACGATTTAAAGCACCTAGGCGCCTACCACTGCTGCTAGATTGCACCAGCACTTTCACCCCTTCCTTGTCCCTCTGTGCCGCACTTTATATTGCTAATAGAGCACTTTAGACCTAGCACCTTATTAATGTGCCTTTGAATGTGTGTTGCTGCTAAGTAATTTACGATCATTCTCGCCCATCGACGGACTGCTCTGCACTTTAAGAACTGGTTATATCGATACTGGGTATATCGTAATCTTTGCACTTTAAGATCTGGTTATATTAATACTACCATCCGAATTGCTGCTGCCCATGTGGTCCCCTGCCCCCCTTTGGATACTGTTTATGCTGCTCTGGTGTGGTGGAGGGGGCGGAAGAGGAGGTGGTCCGGAGCATGGGACTGAGAGTGTGGCGGGGGGGAGGGAGGAGGGGGAGAGGGGATGCTGGCAAGAATCAATAAATTTAACAACAAGCATAGGAGAGAGTACTCCTATGGCTCATGACCGCGGCATGGAGGGGGGGAGGTGTTCCACTAGCCGAGGGGCCCCCATAGAGGTCGTGGTGGGAAGGAGGAGATGCGGGAGAAGGAGACCTCGAATTCGGCCTAATTCGGACCGCTTATCTAAATTAACTATTCCCAATAGGTCTCCTAAGGTAAATTGGTGTAACCAGGTGAGCGGGCCCTCTGGCTTGAAGGTGGTGTTGTTGAACGCCAGATCTGTCAACGGAAAAACAACTTGGATTCAGGATTTAATCCTGGAGGAGCGGGCAGATCTGGCGTGCATCACGGAGACCTGGCTGGATGAAGCGGGGGGCGTAAATCTCTCCCAGCTTTGTCCTCCAGGTTTCTCCGTGCAACACCAACCTAGAGCCGGAGGACGGGGAGGCGGGGTCGCAGTGGTCTATAGAGATACCATCCATCTAACCAGGAGCCCCATCCCGCAGACCACAAACTTTGAATGCGTCCACCTGAGGGTGGGAGACCGGGACAGAATAGGGATTCTGCTAGTGTACCGTCCACCTCGCTGCACTACAGTCTCCCTACCTGAGCTAGCGGGGGTGGTCTCGAGCCTGGTGGTGGAGTCCCAACGGCTTCTTGTGCTGGGGGACTTCAACATCCACGCCGAGGCAACCCTCACAGGTGCGGCTCAGGACTTCATGTCCGCCATGGCAACCATGGGGCTGTCCCAACAAATAACTGGCCCCACCCACTGTGCTGGACACACATTGGACTTGGTTTTCTGCCAGGGATGGGAGCAGGGTGGCGGTGTGGAGGAGTTGTCCATCTCTCCGTTGCCATGGACCGACCACTTCCTGATCAGATTTAGGCTCACTGCGCCCCCTAACCTCCGCAAGGGTGGAGGACCCATTAAGATGGTCCGCCCCAGGAGGCTTATGGATCCGAACGGATTCCTGACGGCTCTTGGGGATATTCCCGCCACCGCGGTAGGTGATAATGTCGAGGCCTTGGTCGCTCTCTGGAATGGGGAGATGACCAGGGCTATCGACAAGATCGCTCCGGAGCGTCCCCTCTCAAGTAGCCGAGCTAAACCAGCCCCTTGGTTCACTGAGGAGCTGGCAGCGATGAAGCGAAGGAAGAGGGTTCTAGAGAGCGTGTGGCACTCGGACCCAAGCGAGCCAAATCGAACACGGTTTGTGTCCTTTCTAAGGGCATATGCCGCGGCAATAAAAGCCGCAAAGAAAACTTTCTTTGCGGCCACTATTGCGTCTGCAAAAAACCGTCCGGCGGAGTTGTTCCGGGTTGTCAGAGGTCTTTTAACTCCCCCCGTGGGTGGGAGCCCTGACAACTCGGCAGCGCGCTGTGAAGCATTTGCTCGGTTTTTTGCAGACAAAGTCGCTTTGATCCGTTCTGAGCTGGACGCCACATTAGATGCAGTCTCCGTGGATGTGACACAAGCACCTGCTTGTCAGATTTTGTTGGATTCTTTTCAGTTTGTGAAACCCGAGGATGTGGACAAGATACTTGGAGGAATGAGGCCCCCCACGTCCATCCTAGACCCCTGCCCATCCTGGCTTCTGAAGGAGGCCAGAGGGGGATTGGCCGAGTGGGTAACGGTGGTGGTTAATGCCTCCCTCCGGGAAGGCAAGATTCCAGCGAGCCTAAAACAGGCTGTTATAAAGCCGCTGTTGAAGAAACCATCACTGGACCCCACTAATTTGGACAACTTTCGGCCTGTTTCCAATCTTCCCTTTTTGGGCAAAGTCATGGAAAGCGTGGTGGCCTCACAACTCCAGGTATTCTTGAGAGACACGGATATTCTGGATCCGGCACAGTCTGGTTTCAGACCGGGACATGGTACCGAGACGGTCTTGGTCGCCTTAGTGGATGATCTGCGCCGGGAGCTAGACAGGGGGAGTGTGTCCCTGTTGGTGCTCCTGGACCTCTCAGCGGCCTTCGATACCGTCGACCACGGTATTCTTCTGGGGCGCCTTGCAGAGATGGGTCTTGGGGGCACTGCTCTGCAGTGGCTCCGGTCATTTCTGGAGGGTCGTACTCAGAAGGTGTTATTGGGGGACTCCTGTTCAACGCCGCAGCCATTGACCTGTGGCGTTCCTCAGGGTTCCATCTTGTCCCCCTTGCTGTTTAACATCTACATGAAGCCGCTGGGTGAGATCATCCGGAGTTTCGGGGTGCGGTGTCACCTGTACGCAGATGACGTCCAACTCTGTCACTCCTTTCCACCTGCTACTAAGGAGGCCGTCGAAGTCCTGAACCGGTGCCTGGCCGCTGTAATGGTCTGGATGAGGGCGAACAAACTGAAATTAAATCCAGACAAGACAGAGGTACTCCTGGTCAGTCGCAAGGCCGAACGGGATATAGGGTTACAGCCTGTGCTGGACGGGGTCGCACTCCCCTTGAAGGCGCAGGTTCGCAGCTTGGGTGTGACCCTGGACTCATCGCTGAGCCTGGAGCCTCAGGTTTCAGCGGTGACCAGGGGAGCATTTGCACAGCTTAGGCTCGTGCGCCAGTTGCGCCCGTATCTTGGGAAGTCTGACTTGGCCACGGTGGTACACGCTTTGGTCACATCCCGCCTCGATTACTGCAACGCTCTCTACGTGGGGCTGCCCTTGAAGACGGCCCGGAAGCTCCAGCTAGTCCAGCGCGCGGCAGCCATGTTGTTAACGGGAGCTGGACGCAGGGAGCATACAACGCCTCTGCTGTCCCAACTCCACTGGCTGCCGATCCGCTACCGGGCCCAATTCAAGGTGCTGGTGTTATCCTACAAAGCCCTAAACGGTTCCGGCCCAAAATACCTTGCAAACCGCATCTTGGCCTACGAGCCCACGAGGGCCTTGAGATCGTCTGGGGAGGCCCTTCTCTCGATCCCGCCCGCCTCACAGGCACGTCTGGTGGGGACGAGAGAGAGGGCCTTCTCGGTGGTGGCCCCCCGGCTGTGGAACACCCTCCCTGTTGAAGTTAGACAGGCGCCCTCCTTGATGGCCTTTCGTAGGGGCCTAAAAACATGGCTCTTCGAGCAGGCCTTCAACTGAGTGTATTGAATGACAATGGAATGAACTAGGACTACGAATTTGGCTATGACCCCAGGACTTGACGAAGCGGATTTTTAGTATAAGTATATGTTATGTGGTATCTGTTTGGTTTGTATTGTCATGATTCACTGTACGCTGTCGTCTGTGTGTTATGTTGTTGTTCACCGCCCCGAGTCGCCCTTGGGCTGAGAGGGGCGGTCAATAAATGCAAGAAATAAATAAATAAATAAATAAAATAATGTATTGGATTGTGATTTATGTGAAATATTGTGTATTATGTTTTTTACGGTTTTAATTGTATACTGTGTACTGTATATTCTGTTGTAAACCGCGTTGAGTCGCCAGTTAGGCTGAGAAACGGCGGTATACAAGGACAGTAAATAAATAAATAAATAAATAAATATATAAAAAATATAGTTGTCAGTAGATAGATGAGTCTGACCTAGTTGGTATAAAGATATAGCATTGACCAGTACTTTGTATTCCACAGCCAACAACCAAGCTGTTCATCGATGGCAAGTTTGTTGAGTCCAAAACCAATGATTGGCTTGATATCCACAACCCAGTAAGTGATGTTCTTTTCTTTGTGCTCATCTCTCTGAGTTGGATTGCACAGTACATCAGTGTAAAGAAGAAAGAGGAAGTTTTGTAGTGGTTCTCTAAGTTGTATTTCTAAACAACCTGAATTTAAGAAGCTGTCTTTGGTTGCGTTTAAAGGGAAGAACTGTTTAAGTGCTTTGTATAAGAACCTTGAATTTTTTTGAAGACAGATTATTTTATCTTTTTCGTAGTAATTCTTATTGCCACCGGAATGATCAGGTTCTTTACAAAGTGAGAAGAAAGGTTTTGACTGGATCATTTTCAAAGTCTTAGAACTACTTTGATATTAACTGCAAAGCATACCGTAATACAGATTAATTCAGGGTATGGTCCCTAATGTTATTTTACTTAGTGTACTCTTGAATCTTCCTACTGAAAGAGAATACAACCTCTTTAATATAGAATTTGTAGAATGATTTGGTATAAGAGAAATGTCTGAGGCTGAAGCCTATGTTAATACTAGCAAAATAAAGTAGTTTCATTTTTGTGCCTCCTGAGAACTAGCCAGTCAGTCATTAGCAATAGCTGGTCTCTCCAGCTAACACTCAGTATGGAACAACACATTTTAGGAGTTGCTGACAGACACATGTTTTACACCTCTGGCATTTTCTGTATGTATTTATAGGGTTCTAGTGAAGCAGACTCCTTCCTTCATCAGTAGAGGTGGGGTGGGGGGCTCCATCGTACTCTATATCATGAATAGCTGTCTGAGTCAGTTAGGATTGCTCTCTTTATAATGTTAATTACATTTGATTTGCTATTATAACAGGCCACTAATGAGGTGGTTGGCCGTGTCCCAAAAGCCACACAGAGCGAGATGGAAGCAGCAGTGGCTTCCTGCAAAAAGTCATTCCAGAATTGGTCTGAGACATCAATTCTGAGCCGACAGCAAGTGTTTCTACGATATCAACAGCTCATCAAAGATAATCTGGTGAGGAATTGTGTCCTGTTCTTTGATCATTTGCTGTAATATGGGAATTATAATCACCCTTTTACTGTGAACAGAATCAAGTTTACAAGCCACTTTGCACATGAAATAATTATCTTGCTGGTTATGGGTATCAGTGCCTACCTAAAGCCAAGTGCAGAAGATTATCTGCTGAACAGGGATTTGTTCATTTAGCAAATAAAACTGTTTTAGTCTCAGCTGAAATATTTTTGTTTGTGGGAAGAAAAGGGAAAAGAACCTTTGTCCAGCTAATCCGCAGTTCCATCTTCTTCCTGCCTAGATTCTTCTTCATGTTAACATAGGGCCTTTGGGCTTTAGCTGAGTATTATTTGCAATGGGAAAATAGAATATCCCATCTTAAAAAATGAACACTGAATATATAATCTTAAGAATTAACACCTGTGGGGAGGAGCAGATTCCCATTTCTTCCAAAAAATAATCACATACTCATTTTGATTTAGCCCAAAGTTGTCCTAATGTGAACTCGACAGTTATTGATTAAATTGCTATTTATCCATATAGTAATCTGTCTGAAAAACACATCATTGATTTATTTTCCTGTTCTATTGACTCTTTTCCTTACCACACTGTTGAGGTAACCTTATATGTAAGGATTCTCTTCCCTCTTTTTTCCTAGAAAGAAATTTCAAAACTTATAACCTTGGAGCAAGGGAAGACCTTAGCCGATGCAGAAGGAGACGTGTTCCGAGGCCTCCGTAAGCATATGTTTCTGTTATTGTTGTTGGTTCAGTTCTATATTATCCCAGAGGTGGAACCCAAGACAGCTCATAAAAGGAATAAATTTTTTTAAAAAACCCTAGTTTCCATCAGACCTCACAACCTCTGAGGGTGCCTGTCACAGATGCAGGCGAAACGTCAGGAGAAAATGCTTCTGGAACATGGCCATACAGCCCGAAAAATCTACAACAACCCATGAAAAATCTGTTAGCAACAACTTGCAGTGGACTCTTCAGAAAATGCTTCAGCTGTACGCCACAAAAATAAAATATCAATGTGTTTAGCAAGCCTTGCAAATTGTGATTTATTATCAGTATTTTTTTGATTTTATTCCTATTTTATATACTTATGTACTCAGGATTATGTAAAAATGCCTTGGGTAGAAGAGGGTAATGAGTAGAAAGAAGCCCTGGGCTAGAGAAGGAAAGTTGTGGGGAAGGACAGCTGTGAGCAAATATATTTTGCATCAAGGTAACAACAGTGATGTTGCATAAAATGGAATACTGTTAGCACAATATTTCTTTCCAAAAGGAAGTTGCTGGCAGAATTGGAGTTATTTATGGATAATGATTGCTGTTGTTATAGTGAAAGCGCTTGGTGACCAATTTGTGTCCAACTGGAGAACAGGAAGTTTGGGATATGTGTATGAAGAATAATTATTGGCGCCATCTTCCTGTGTTGCAGAGGTTGTTGAACATGCCTGCAGCGTGACATCCCTTATGTTGGGCGAGACCCTTCCCTCCATCACTAAAGACATGGACACCTACACATATCGCTTACCCTTGGGAGTATGTGCAGGCATTGCGCCCTTCAATTTCCCAGCCATGATTCCTCTTTGGATGTTTCCCATGGCCATGGTGTGTGGAAACACTTTCTTGATGAAGCCTTCAGAACGCGTCCCTGGAGCTCTCATGTTTCTTGCCAAATTGCTGCAGGATGCGGGTGCCCCTGATGGAACACTGAACATCATTCATGGGCAACATGAAGGTAACTGCAGGTATTAAGAGTTTCCCAAGCTGCCGTGTATAGGTGGGATACAGAGAGATAGGTGACATTTAGATTATGTTATGCCCTTATGTTCTTTTTTAGCCATTTTAAAATAAATATTCTTTTACTTATTTCCCATGTTAGTATTTCACAGTTGCAGATTATAGTTGCTGTAAAATAAGCATGTAATTAGAGGCTATGGGGAAATATTATTTTAGTATTTTAACCCCCCTGTTTGAAAGTGTAGCTGGGTGATTTATTTTAAATATTTAATTCCACATGCAAGGCAAACCCACTCAGTTTTCTTAATGTATATCAAATAACTTTGACCATGCATTTAGTCTGAGAAAAAGGGAAATATGACCCAAAAGGGTAATAGTACCTACATTTAGTGGGAACCCTGTCAAATGAGGGATCCCTGTCAAATGAGAGGAATTAAGATTTTGTTGTTGCTAGAATATGAGGATTAGTAACGTACTTAACAGTGTCTTTTTATTTCAGCTGTGAATTTTATTTGTGAGCATCCCGATATTAAAGCTATCAGTTTTGTGGGATCTAATCAGGCTGGAGAATATATCTATGAAAGAGGCTCTAAGCATGGGAAGAGAGTCCAAGCCAATATGGTAATTTAGTGACATCTCTGTTTACAGAACTGTTTATGACTTGTCTTGCAAAACTTTTCAAATATAGATAATTTTGTGTTCAGAATGGTTCTTTCTGATGATTTTGGCTACCTACGTTTTGATATAACAAAATTGTAATAGAAGTATTACAATGTATTTTTTAAAAATTTCTGACTACCTTTGGGTATGCTTTGGTAATAGCAATAGATAGCTGGAAATGTAAATATATTCCATTTGCTAGATAAAAGTATATTGGGATGTATGTTTTTCCCACTGCTGTCTTATCTATACGTTCCTTGAGATAAGCCAGGAACTAGTTTCTTTGTTGGTTCGTTTTATTTTAGGGAGCTAAGAACCATGGAGTAGTGATGCCAGATGCCAACAAGGAGAATACTCTAAATCAGCTGGTTGGAGCAGCTTTTGGAGCAGCCGGGCAACGATGCATGGCTTTATCTACAGCAATCCTAGTAGGAGAGGCTAAGCAATGGCTGCCAGAGCTGGTGGAGAGAGCTAAAAAGCTTCGAGTCAATGCAGGTACATTTTGGTAAAATCCATTCTGATCATGAGTTATTAGCCCTGATTTATTACTGTATTTCTATCCTGATTTCCAGTCATTATTTCACAGTGTGGCTCTGTGTCAATAATGAAGAAAGACAGGCGCTGTCATCAGGTTTATGGACTGAAGAAGCAAGATGCATGGGAAGGGAAGAGGCAGATGTAGGATATCAAATAGGAGAAAGTAGTGTGCTCTAAGTGGCATTTTGTATTTAGTTAGGACCTGAATGGTCTGCCTTTACTGGTATTTTTGTCTAAGTAGTAGGAATTAGTAGAGGCCGCAGTAGCACAACAGGTTAAACTGTTGAGCTGCTGAACTTGCTGACCTGAGGGTTGGTAGTTTGAAGCCGAGGATCAGGGTGAGCTCCCACTGTTAGCTCTAGCTCCTGCCAACCTAGCAGTTTGAAAACATGCAAATGTGAGTAGATCAATAGTTACTGCCTCAGCGGGAAAGTAAAAGGCACTCCATGTAGCCATGCCAACCTCCAGGTAGCCATGCCGACCACACATGGACAACGAGGCTCCTCGGCTTGGAAATTGAGATGGACACCTCCCACGGAACTGGAGTTGAACACCACCTCCAGAAGCCATAGATCAGTGGTTCTCAACTTGTGGATCCCCAGATGTTTTGGCCTTCACCTCCCAGGAATCCTAACAGCTGGTAAACTGGCTGGGATTTCTGGGAGTTGTAGGCCAACAGGGGACCCACAGGTTGCGAACCACTGCCATAGATGAAAGAGGAAGCCTTTGCCTTTGTCTGTGTATTTGTCTCAGTAATTCATTGTATCAAAGCATCTGTAATATTAGATTTATATATAAATACAACACAAATGGAGAAAAGCAATATATATTACCAGGCACAGATTTGTTAATGGGGCTATGCTGAAAATTCATCTACCCTTTTTTCAAGCATTTTTGATAGGAAAGAATCATTTTTATAAAATGTCCGTACGTTCTTTTTGTTAGTTGATGGCGGTAACAAATTCCTCTCAGCAGCCCCCTTTTAACAGAAGGATGGCTCTAGCTTCTCTCCTTCTGTGATGATTGCAGATTAGAAGAAGGGAAAGGGGAAAAAAGAAATTTACAGATGTTGTGATACAGTCTGTTGTGGGTCTGAAATGGTTACGTGAAAGTTATTGTTGCTTTCTTTAACGTATTTGTATCCCATTCTTCAGTCACAGTCTCTCAGAAACAGTTTGTAAATTATTGGTTTGACAGTTCCTTGCCCTCAGGATTACAATCTAAACTGGCCACACAATGAAAAAGGAATGGCAGTATAGGAGGGGATTAAGTCCAGCAAATGTTGCCTCTTGTCTTCCTTCAAGGCCAGAGCAGTGGCGGTTGAATGGAGGGAAAACCTTCCATCTGCTTCTAGGCTGGGCTTGATGGGGCTGGGTCAGTCTTTTCTAGAGAGAGCCCCACCTGAGACACTAAACTATTTCTTCTGACACAATGTCCCAAGAGATAAGGTGTTTCACCCACCATAGTTTGAATTGATTTCCATGCATCCTACAATACTATAAAAAAAAAGGGGGGGGGGGTGTTGCTGTAGTTTTTCTGACCTGTTTTACAAGATATTAAAGCCTCTGCATATCTAGACAAGGAAAACAATTGGTGCATCAAGGAGAACAGTTACAACCTCAAAAGGCTGTTTCATTGTGGCATGAAACCCCAAAGTATACAGAAATGAGGGATAAACTTCTCTCAGCTGTAATTCATCTACATAAACAATCACGTATCCAACTGAAAATAATTTTCAGGCTAATGGTTCATACTTGTATTGGCTATGTACAAATCACTTGGGGTGCCTTGCAGTCTATTCAGCCCTATCCAGATTACCTGTTTAGTGTGATATTTTGCAGAGGAGGCAGGGATGGAACCAGAAAGAGTCATTGGGTCATCTGGCAGAACCCAGTGCTTGGTTTCTTTCAGCTCTGAAATGCCAGGTCTTGTTTGATTAGATTGAAGGATTAATTTTAAGTAATGAAGATGACAAAACCAACTTGTGTTTGTAAAACCATGCCAGTCAACAAGTCCATATTTTTCTCCTAGAGATGCATTTGTTGCTTATTTAGTGTTATCAGGAGCCCTCCATAATACTTGCTGTTTTAACTTTCAGAAAATACATACATTGTGCACAGAATTAGTACATTTTCCCCCCAATAAGAGCTTTTTAGTTAAATTGTTGTGTATATAGAGAAGGATTTGAGTATTGTGCACAAATGAATTGTTTGAACCACATCTAGAATGAACATGATGATGGTTTCTGAGTCTTAGATAGCTTCAGTGTTTGAATAGTAATGTTCCAGGAGTAAGTCCAAGAGTTTAGGGGGTGCATCCAGACTGAAATTAAATAGCACCATGAATGCCCAATAAAAAATCGATAGACAAAGTACGGTTGTATTTTACTAGGATTTTAGCACTTTCTCTGTACTGTCATAGGAGACCAACCTGGGGCAGATCTGGGCCCCCTGATCAGCCCACAGGCCAAGGAACGTGTCTGTCAGCTGATAGACACTGGAGCAAAGGAAGGCGCTAGTGTTCTCCTTGATGGACGAAATATCAGAGTGAAAGGTTTTGAAAATGGCAATTTTGTTGGACCGACTGTCCTTGCTAAAGTCAAGGTGAGATATGATAGGAATCATTCCCCTCCCTCCTCTACAGGTGTCACTTTTTCCCACTTGGCTTCCATGGAATAGATGAAGTGGACTGACTGAAACAAATTTATCCATGTAGACTTGAAAATACAAGAATTATGTTTACTCAATATGTGGGGAGGGCTGGGGAATCTTGAATGTAGGTATGTAATGGAGGGTTCTATTGAATTTCAGCAAATCAGTATACCTTGGGTATATGAGGTTGATTAGTGGAGTTTCAAATGCCTCTTATATATCAGTGCAAACAATAGCAATCCAACTGGGGTTATTGGATAGAGTGATTATAGCTGGCACTTACAGCCATTATAAGAGACATAGATGGCTACTGAAGAGCAATGACTTGTGAAGGAGTAGTCCTGTAATAATAGTATCAAAATGAAATTTCTTTGATGTGAACTACAGTTAAGGTATTTCTGTTTTTGCAGCCTAATATGACCTGCTATAAGGAGGAAATCTTTGGACCAGTTCTAGTGGTTCTGGAAGCCGACACTTTGGATGATGCAATAGAAATAATAAATGAGAATCCCTATGGGAATGGAACAGCAATCTTCACCACAAATGGTGCCACTGCTCGGAAATACTCACATTTAGTGGATGTTGGACAGGTATGTAAATTGCAGTGGTTATGCTATATAGTTTGGCATGCAGTCTTAACTATAGAAAGTCATGGTTCAACAACAGAGCATATGCTCTAAATTAGGGGAGGATTGCAAATCTGAGACCACTTTTCTTCAGAGACCACACAGATGTCAAGAGCCTCCTCCACCACCCCCCAAAAAAGAAAAAGAAAAAACAGGACCTTTTGACATTTACTTGCAGGGTGCTCTTGTGTTATTGGCTTAAACAGGTGACTTCTTCATCTCAGAATCTTCCAAGATAGGCTATTTTGGTCGAGAAAGAAGTCAGTGTAGTGGGTTTAGAGGGATCAAAGGACAGAAACAGACTTCAGGGTTGCATTTTGCTCACCCATCTTTCAGTGCATGTAATTTAAAATTCAGTCCCTGACCTGTTCAGTAAGAAAGCTGGGACAGTTTTAAACAGCTGCTGCCAACCCTGAACTAGATAAACAAGTAATATATTCACAGAGCAGCTTTATATCTTTCAGCCTCAGCAATACTCTGTGAAATAGGTTGGACTGAATGATATCACATGGTGAGAGATTTATACTGCAAAATGAGTCTGTTTCCCCACATAGACATCCTTCCTGGACACCCAATTGCCTCTCAAACCACGCCATTTTACTACTTAGAAACTGAGAGGCAAACTGAATTAAAAGTGTGTGTGTGTGTGTGTGTTATTAAAATTGCAAATAGTAACGGAGGTAGGAGTGAATGTACCAGGTTTGCAACATGTTTGCAACTGAAAAAAACTGAATGCAGTTCGATTGTCCTGGATGGTAGAAAGAGGTACCTTCTCCCCACCTCCCCCCCCCCACCACCACCACCACCAAGAGCAAGATAAACCTTTATCGCCCTATTTGACAAGGCTATGAAAAGAGAGAGAGCTAGAACTATTGATGCTACAGAAATATAGTGTGGTATTCTGCACTGTTTGTTAGAAAGATGGAAGAAAGACTTTGCCACCTCTGGAGTGGGCATTCACTGTGTTTCCCACTGCAAGAGAATTTTTTTTTTAAAGCTTCATGAATAAGGAATTTAAAAAAAAACCACCAACCTGCATAACTTTTTCTCTGCAAGCACAATTCTGACAAAACATAGGAAAAGGTGATGTTATACCTCTGGTCCATAGGATTACTCTGTCTAATCCTTTATTCCAAATATAAATAGCTTCAGAGTATTTTCGCCAGGATTTCAGCCAAAAAAAGAAAGGGCTGTATTTCTGTCTGAGAATCCAGTAATAATTAGATTCTTGATTCCAGGTGTGCCAATTTTAAATTGTGGAAGCTATATGCAATGATATGATTAGTGTCATTCTTGGTTTTGTTTTCGGCTGCAAAATAACAGTGATTGTGCAGTAAGTTCACAGCTGAGCGCACATTTAAATCCAGGCCAAGTAAATCTTGGCCCAGCTCCTCTTAGTGCCCTTGAACTGACCAGTTATTTCAACATTTGCCTGTGTAGAATAATACTGTTATCTTGACATTTGTTTAGATTGGTGTGAATGTTCCAATTCCAGTGCCTTTGCCAATGTTTTCCTTTACTGGCTCTCGTGGTTCCTTTAGGGGAGACACCAATTTCTATGGCAAGCAGGTAATATTTCAGACTTTTAAAAATGTGTGTATGTTACTATGAACACCTGTTTTAATTGACAAAAAAGAACATAAAAGCCATGTTTGAGATACTTGGATGAGAATAGGCTTAACAACATTTTGTATTTCTGATAAATCAAGTACACGCAGTCCCCAAGTTACAAACAAGATAGGTTCTGTAGGTTTGTTCTTAAGATGGAAGAGGTACATTTTTAAGTGTAACTCCAGCTCTGTGTGTGTGTCTAAGCTTTGGATAGCATAGGGAAGGGTTAACACCTCTGTGGTGTTTCCTTTGCTATCTGTGTCCCTTTTCAGAAGATTTCACCACACTTTCTGTCCCTTTGATAATTGGGATTTTGAAAAAAATGGCTTGTTGTGGAAACACCTTTTTCCCATGATAACTCTTTCAGGCGTGAATTTACCCTGTTGTCTCACCCCCGTTCTTAACAACAAGTTGTTTGTAACTCGGATACTGCCCATACTTGTAAGGAGCAGCTTATTTTGCCTCTAAAGTTGCTGTGATTCTATATACCTAGTAAATGTTGGTTTTAATCTTGGAGCTTGATACTGAACTCTGTCTTCCTCCTCAGGGCGTGCAGTTCTATACACAGTTGAAGACAATCACTTCTCAGTGGAAAGAAGAAGATGCCACTGTTGCCAAACCTGCTGTAGTAATGCCAACCATGGGAAACTAAAGCAGCTTGTTGTACTTGTTAAGAGTTGCTGTTGAAAGTATTGCTGGTCTATTATTCTTGGACGTTCCATGTTGCCCTTGGCAGTACGAAGGCCCTACATGATGGGCCCTTTATCTAAAATCAGACTGGCCAACATCCTTTAACACATTTTTTTTTCTTTTATCAGCTAATCAATTTCATTTTTCTTGTAGAGGAAATACTCAGTTGTGAGTCATCAGGTAAAGGAAAATCAGATATATTTTTTTGCCCCATTCATGCTGTTGAGAATCCACAATCTGTATTCCATGGAATGTGTGTTTTTGAGCACCAGATCCTGCAGTTGCTAATGTCATTGGTTTTATAACTTAAATATCTGGTTTTAATTGACTTTCTCAATTCTTCCCCAAGGAACTCTAGGGAATTAAAGAATCTGAGTTTCTTATAACAGGACTGAAAAGCAAATTCAACTAAATGAGTGTTTTAAAGATTTTCACATGCAACAAAAAGCTGTTCCAAGTTCTAGGTCTTGAAGAGTTAGCAAAACTGCACCTTCGTTAGAATATTACTTTCCAACAAACATGGAAGTGGTACAATAACTTCAGTTCCAAATGAAGAGATGTGCCTACATACTATTTTTGCACTGAATATTTTTTTACAAGAAGAATGAGTGTGAATAGTTTCTTGGATGCTAGGCAGCATTTTTTAAAGCAGTTTCTTTTCTCAACACCCCTTTAACTGGGATATTGCTTCCCAGTGCAAAAATGTAAGTGGGAAAATAAAAATTCTAGTACTACGCACAGGCAAGTTTGTCATCCTATATACAGCAATTACATATATGGTTTAAGATAGAAGTGCTGGACTGAACAACAAAGGGTGGTATGTATTGAATTAGCTAGATGTGATGGACAAAGTCATGCGTCAGCAGAATGAAGGATACAGCGGTGCAACTTTACAGTCCACAAAGGTTTTAACAGTTTTGAAAGACTCAAAAGTATTTCCTTCACCATATAATCAAGAAGATTGGTTTCCTTTAACAGTCTCTGTTTTGTAAGCAGCAAGTACTTAAATGAAATATGAACCTTTGCTGAAATGGTTATTCATCCATATACTAGATAATTTCACACTGCTGTTAATCATGAATAAAATCGCTGTTAAATGAAGACACTTGCCTATCTTCATCAGTATATAATACAATACTGTTAGTTCTTTTGGACCATTTTTTTCAAATTATTAAATTGGTATATTAGTACATAAAGCTGAACTATGAGTGGAACTATATAATGAAGGCTTATTTCTCCCTGTACTTGTGCTTTTCCACTGTCTTAATGTACTTCTGGGAATAAGTTTGATCTTCATTTCTCTCAAATGTGCCTTGTTCCTTTTATATAAAATGGCAATTGTTTAAAAGTAACCTTTTAAAAAGAAAAACAGCAGATTCCTGTCAGCTTTTGGGGAAACAGCAGTATTAAATGATCCATGCTTTTGACAAATACTATGCTGCCTTTAAGGAAAAACAAAAGCTTTCCCCTGCACAAACCTGAGAGGCGGCTAGATTAACTGAACTTAAATTAAATCAAGTATTTAGAGCTACATATCAATGTAGCGTATAATAAAACCACAATATCATTTCCCATTCTACCATCTTTCACACTTGTTATTTGTTCAGTCACTTCCGACTCTTCGTGACCTCATAGACCAGCCCATGCCACAGCTCCCTGTCAGCCATCACCGCCCCCAGCTCCTTCAGAGTCAAGCCATCACTTCAAGGATACCATCCAGTACTTCATCTTTGCCTCTAATATCTTTCCCTCCAATGAGCAGTTGGGCATTATTTCCTAGAGTATGGACTGGTTGGATCTTCTCACGGTCCAAGGCACTCTCAGAATTGTCCTCCAACACCACAGTTCAAAAGCATCTATCTTCCTTCACTCAGCCTTCCCTATGGTCTAGCTCTCACATCCATAGGTTACTACAGGGAACACCATTGCTTTAATTATGCGGAACTTTGTTGCCAGTGTGATGTCTCTACTCTTCACTATTTTATCGAGATTGAACATTGCTCTCCTCCCAAGAAGTAAGCATCTCCTGATTTCTTGGCGGCAGTCTGTGTCTGCAGTAATCTTTGCACCTAGAAATACAAAGTTTGCCACTACCTCTGTTTTCTCCCTCTATTTGCCAGTTATCAATCATTCTGGTTGCCAGAATCTTCGGTTTTTTGACCCAGCTTTTGCACTTTCTTCTTTCACCTTGATTAGAAGGCTCCTCAGCTCTTCCTTGCTTTTGGCCATCAAAGTGGTATCATCTGCATATCTAAGGTTGTTAATGTTTCTTCCAGCAATTTCAACGCCAGCCTTGCATTCGTCAAGCCCCGCACATTGCATGATGTGTTCTGCATACAAGTTGAATAGCTTAGGTGAGAGTATACAACCCTGCTGGATGCCTTTCCTAATCCTGAACCAGTCTGTTGTTTCATGGTCAGTTCTTACTGATGCTGCTTGGTCATTATACAGATTCCAGGAGACAGACAAGGTGATTTGGTATCCCCATACCACCAAGAACTTGTCATAATTTATTGCTTTATTTAAAACACTTTTATAGAATTGGATTGTATTTCACTCAGTTTTTAAACATCAAAATACAGTGCAAGTTCTCTGAACAATTGAGGAAATGTATCACTATGGAAAATGTTTCCATTTCTGAAAAAAGATATCTGACCATAAATGATGTTCTTTAGAATAGGGATGCCTTTGAAGATAATCTGAAAGAACTGAAGTAACTTTTGTTGCATAGAAAAGGAGGCAATGTCATAGTAGCAGCATAATAATATACAGCCCCAAAGAGGAAGTGTAAACATTTTTACTACAGTTCTTTCATGATTAACAGCAATCTTAGTCTGACTGCGGTGGTATAACCTGGATATCTGGAAGGACTGATGGTCTTCTCTGAGAGGCTGACTCTGACACAGGGGCTTGCTGAGTGATGAAAGCATAGACAGGGATCAGACCAGCAGTGCTGCAATGGAAAAATAAATCAGAAAATTTCTAAAACACACACATTTATAGAGATAACCCAAACCTTTTGACTCTGAATGTTATACCTACCATTCCAATTGTGCTAAAAAATTTTAATGTTTTATGATAACGGGGCTATAGCTCTTGATACACAGGGGTTGTAGTTTTACAAAGTCTCTAGCCTTCCCTGCAAAAGAGTGCTCGTGCATCACCAAACTACAAATCCTAGGATTCCACAACATTGAACTAGGACAGTTAAAGTGCTGACAAACTGTGTTCATTCTACAGTGAGCATGGGCAGACTTCAGCCCTCCAGGTGTTTTGAACTTCAACTCCCAGAAATCCCAGCCAGTTTACTGGCTGTTAGGAATTGTGGGAGTTGAAGTCCAAAACACCTGGAGGGCCAAAGTTTGCCCATGCCTGTTCTACAGTGTAGGTGAATCCTAACAGTTAATTGTCTGAACCAAAATATTGCTGATAGTTATAGATAGTCCAAATTTTCAAAGCTCCTTAACAAATGTTTAAATACAGATGTAATGGTTCTGCTAGAAATAATTTGAAGTGTTGCCATTCTGAAATTTGTTCTCTTCATTAAGACATCCTGTGAATAAATTAACTTTGGTTCCTCTCCCTCACTTTCAGAGCATTCAACAATAACAAAATGTATTGTCGAAGGCTTTCATGGCTGGAATCACTAGGTTCTTGTGGGTTTTTTCGGGCTATAGAGCCATGTTCTAGAGGCATTTCTCCTGACGTTTCGCCTGCATCTATGGCAAGCATCCTCAGAGGTAGTGAGGTCTGTTGGAATTAGGACAATGGGTTTATATATCTGTGGAATGGCTGGGGTGGGGCAAGGAGCTCTTCCCTGCTGCTGCTGGGGTGGGGCAAGAGCTCCTTGCCCCACCCCAGCCATTCCACAGATATATAAACCCATTGTCCTAATTCCAACAGACCTCACTCCCTCTGAGGATGCTTGCCATAGATGCAGGCGAAACGTCAGGAGAAATGCCTCTAGAACATGGCTCTATAGCCCGAAAAAACCCACAAGAACCTAATAACAAAATGGCTTTATATTTAATCGTTTATATAAATATAAAAGAGTTTGTTTGTTTGAAATGAAAACCACTAAGAAAATGAAGTGTGTATGAAACTTCCAAAAGGCAGTGACCCATACCTAAATACTGTGCATTTCCTTGGTTTTATCAGCCTCCCATTTTAGCAGATGCATATACTTTTTAAAACTTTGTACTAGCACCTGGTGATTTGGAACACACAGGTATTTGACAAGAAAGAGGTGCAATCTGTGCTTAAAGCCACACATTATAGTAAGCAAATATATGGAATTGTGAAGACATTTCAGAGATGTGCTAGTCCACATACAATATCTCAAACTAGGCTTGATGGGTATAACATTGCATGGGTATTTATTGCATGGTGTTTAAAATTTTACTTTAGATGCCACAGTAGATGTTACTTTCTGTGACCAGAACTAAAATGGTATCATAGCTATTTGTGAGACATTTCTGGACCATTGCCACACACCTTACTATACAAACACCATCAAGGCTGCACTAATGTTATAGTAGCTCAGCAGACCTTGGGACAGATTGCTCATACAACTTGGAAAATGAGTGCGTTTATAACTTATGCAGGCATTTCCCCATGTCTGCTTTAACTTAGAATGTAGGACATCTTACATTATGTAGCAAGGTGAAAGCTGATGGGAGTATGAATGTTCCTCAGGCTGGTATGGTTTACTTCTTGAGCCATGCAACTAACCAGATCTATTTTGAGTCCATCTAGCAATTACTCTCTTCATAGTTTAGTCAAAAATACCATTTAAAAAAAGAAAAGAAAATAAGTCCCTTAGAAGTGTTTTTTAGATTATTAGGACACTCAAATGCTGCAAGAAACAAGATTACTACAGCCATGTCATCACTTACCTGACTTTTGTTTCTTCAGAATGAGTGGATGGCATTAGAGGAACCAAAGCTTTGCCATATTTCCTATAACACAAAAAAGCAGGAGAAATGCTCAATTTGTGGGTCATATTCTATTACACTATTACAGTGTGGCCCTTAGGGAGTCCTGGAAACAAACCCAATTGGAAACGATCTATACAAACAACTGGATAGTCAAATCCCATTATGTACAATGCCTTAGTAAGATGGTGTTCATTATATAAAATGGCAAGATCAAGGTTTGCTACTAAGGTCTTTAAAAACATTTTCAATCTGTACAAAAGATCAATTCTGTTTTTCCATTTTTATATTTTACTTCTTATGGGGGCTGAGAAAGAACAGTGCCAATCTGTTTCAAATTTCTGGACTCCTGTTTGTCTGAAACTCAGCTCTTAGATTGAAATGTTCTATTTGACACCTCAAAATACCCATGAAAAAAATCACTAGTTCTACTATCAGTACTACTAAAACTCAGACAAGCATTTCTCCATTCCCAGTAAGTATTTAAACCATTTATAACTTTTTATAGTCTGCTGGGCAATAGAAAAAAGGCATCCATCACAACACTGGATGTAATAAACAGGACTTTACCGTAGTCTCATGCCATTCATTTTTGCAAAGAGTAATCGCAACACACTCTCCTTCTGCTCCCAAGTCAATTCAGAGATGTCCACCTTCCCCTTCTGAATATTCGTCCTACAGAAAACAAAAAAAAACCCCATAATTTACCTGCATACATTTGCAATTATCTGGACACTTACAAAAGAATTTTCATTAAAAATTCTTGGTTTTCCCAAATTTCATTTGATTACAAAATCTTAGAGTAGCAACGGATTGAATTACTTCATAGAAGAAGGAACACAATACATTAAACTGTATGAAGAGAATGTGGTTATTCATCTGGAATAATGTGCTTCGTTTTGGCTATCCCATTAGTATACATAAAGAATCCAAGATACCTTAAAATATGCATGTAGAGAAAACAGAAAGAACTCAATTCTTTCAATTCCATTGGAAACACCATATGGATTGGGAATAGATCTCCACAGTCACTTATGGACCCAGTGCCAAGATTTTACCCTTGGAAGACAATTGTACTTGAATGTGAATGAATTATGAATTATACCCTATGTGGGAGTCCACAACATACGAGGGTAGAGAAGAGCAAACCACAGACTACTTACTACAATGCAACCTGAGCCCTGCCACATGCACCTTCTTACAGCAACACCAGAGGCACTCCAAGTGGCCAGCTTCTGGTCAAAAGACATTTAGTATAATGCCAAGTTGTTAAGTTTGTTTGTGTTTTTAAATACATTATAATTGTACCCTCAACTTGCTTCTGACACGATAAATAAATTCCCAAACTGGGGTACAGAACTATTCCATAAAGGCTGTCAGTATAGGGAACTGTCAATAAGGTAATCGATACTTCAGACTAGAAGTAATGCACCTCATTATAAATGTGGACCTTTTGTTAGTCTAACTAGAGTACAACCATTTAATCAATTATTCTTTTCAAATGCTTTCAACTTCATTAAACAATGATGGGGGAAAGGAATAGGCCCTTTCATCTTCATCTCTTGACTGGAAAAGAGTAAGGAATGAATGAATAAGGTCCACATTTATTTTCAGTTCTGTCTTTTCAGCATCAGACAAATCTCCCATCTCTTGTGTAATCTGTACAATACTGATCCATTCATTCCCCTACCCCAAGACATCCCAAGCTTATATATATAATTTCACTAGCAGCTGTACATCATTTCTGCATCTACGTCACAGTAAACAAAAAATAAAACTTGCAGTTCAATCACATATACCATTTCTCTGCTTCCATAAGGTCCATTTGCACACTATTTGTGCTGTGTTCATTGTCATTAAAGGTTCTGATCTTGGGATATTCTTCTCTCCCGGCAAATGCTGCCATCATTCTTCTCTGATATGCAGCTTGAGCCACTTGCTTATAACACTTCCTGCTGGTTATGATCTCCTGTTTCACCTGGCCCAGGGCATGTAAGAAGAACTTCTCCACCTCAGTCCTTTCATCCAAGATATTCCTGGCCAGTTTCTTCACCCTGCTCATCTCTCTGTCCTTCATCTCCAGCAGGTGTTGCAATTTGTTAATTTCTATCTGGCCGGCTTGATTCTGTACTAAAGCTTTGTGTTGAGCATTCTCAAGTTCTATTTTAAATTCCCTGGCCATGTGACTAACTGCAGCTTCCAGTTTTTTCACCCTGTTTTCCAGCTCCTGGATCTGTGCTTTTTGTTCAGTATTTTGAATTATTTTTTCCCGAACCAAAAGATCATTGGTTTCCTTAAAAACAAAACAAAAAAGTTACTTGATAATCCAACAACAGTTTATAACAGTTCAATCAACTAAACTACTGTACAATGCCATTATTTGTCTCAGCCACAGCACTGGACATTTTCCTTTCTAGTTTGGAGGCAATTGTAACGGTAAGTGCTCAAGCCAATTCAAATTCGGATGTCAGGACTGGAAAAAAGGCAGAATTCATATGAATAGAAAATTATTATTATTATTACTACTAGTAGTAACAGTAGTATTAAACTTATGCCTTCTACACTATTTATGGGATTTTTAGACTAAATTTATGGGATTTAGTCTAATTTTATGGTTTTATCTATTTTTCTCTCATAAATATTGTATACATACTTGTTTTTCCAAATAAGGAATACAATACATTTTGGATGGGGTCTTCAGTAAATGATTATGTGATGTTATTTCCAGAAGAAAGCCATTCTGACTTAGGGCACTTCCTGGGCCCTGAAGGATTTTTACCTGAGGTGTCCTAATGATGCTTCAAGTAAAAATGAAGTAATTAGTGACAAAGCAGGTAAACCCTGCTTCATACATACATGCATACATACATACATATATTACTAATATTGTGCTATGCTAATAATATAATATATTGTATGTACATATAACTTGTAAACCGCTTTGAGTCCCCTTTGGGGTGAGAAGGGCAGTAAATAAATGTTGTAAATAAATAAATAAGCCTGCTTTGTCACAAATCCGCAATGCCAGTAGTCTGTCCCCACAGCTCAATTTCTTCTTTGGACCCCCCCCCCCCCACCCCAAAACTTAAAATAAAAGAAAACCTAACCATGCTGCCATTAGGCCGCTCTGGAGCCTCCTGGACTGTACCCTTGACATACCAGGAGGCGGAGGGGGGATTGTTCCTGGGCACCCCCGCCTCCTGGTGATTCATTGGTATGGTCCAGGAAGTAAGTTTTATGTTAAGGCTTTTTTGGAGGAAGGGGTTGGGGTCACCCCATTCCAGCACGGGAGTTATCATGCTGGAATGGGGACAGCCCCTGGGAAAGCCCTGGCTTGGGGGTAGGTGTGCAGACTTAAACCTGCACAAAATCGGATTTTTTAAACCCGCTTCAATACATGTTTAAGTTAAGTCTGAAAGCACCCTCACATAATAGAACAAGAGCCTCAGCTTTCCAAACACCTCAGCATATCAGTGATTTTACCCTTTAAATGTAAACCTGTACAAGTGGAAGTAGTAATAGGAAGAACCTTCTCCTGCAAAAGAAAGGCGTTGTCCTCCTCCAGTTTTTGCTTCATTTTCTGTAACTCTTCTGTTTCCTTCATGTGGTATCCAAGGGCTTCATGAAGACGAACATTTTCTATAAAAACTGCTTTCCCGGCATTATCCAGCTGCCTGAATAAAGGCAAAGGCAGTTTAGCACTTGATACCACAAACTTCCTATATTAATGGTTCAGACGTTTGGATCTACAGTTTGTAGATCCAGCATGAGTTAATAGAAACAATGTTATGGAATGCTTTAGAATTGCATTATGTGTAGAATTATATTTACTTATCAGGAATGAAGCATCGAGATTTCATATAATTCACTGTATTTTAACATCCATGATTAAGGAACAAAGAAATCAGCCCTTACACAATGGCTTCATGATGGGCCCGTTCTGCCAGCATTATAATCTTCTTCTCTGCTTCTCTTTCAAGGCGTTGCTAGAAGAGAGAAAGAAAATAAGATTTTGAAATAAAGCTAGATACAAAACAGTTTTTAGCTTTCAAAAATATGTGGAGAAAGTGTTTGTCATTACTCTGTTTTCCAGAAGAAAACAAAAGAGATCACTGTAAATGTTGAAAATCAAAAGTTTGGATAGATCAGGAAAGATTCTTATTTGTCTTCCTAATACAAATTCAGGAGGTTCAGAGTTGTTTTCCTAGAAGTGGTGATATTTATCTCACTTAGGCTTCCTCCATTATTACTACTGTGCAAAGATTTTAGAAAAGTCAGATTTACTCATTATGAACTGGAAGGATCATGCACACGAAAGCAGCATTGAAATACTGTACCTTTTCTTCAAGGAACTTCCTCTCCAACACAGAGATTGTTTCCTGGTGTTCTTTTTTTATGTTAACCAAAGTTTCTTTTAGCTAAAATTTCAAAAAGCAGTCAATTATTATTTTAGCAATCTAAAGAGCAATTCAAAGAAAGTTCTCTCTAAAAATCCCTGCTCATGTCAACTCTTTCCTCACCCACTTTTTCTCCTCCCATGTGTTAGCTTTTCATCTGTTCAGTTCCATTCTCTTTTAGAGTTTACTCTCAACCTTCTGCATTTTTATCCACTAGTGTACACACTGTAGATAGTGTTTCATTACAGCATAAGCCCTGTGGCCCATCTTGACACAGATTTTCTTCTTCCTCAAATTATTTGTACTGTTAAAAATCTACACCCAATTACCTTTTGAAATGCGTGTTATAACTTATTTTATACTACATGCATTTCTTTTTACACTTCTCTAATGATCTGATTTCTACTAAAATGTAATTTAGCTATACATCCAAATATTAGATTCACCTACTAGGGTTTTTCTCATAATAAATGTATTTCTACCCCCTTTGATTTGAAGTTACCTGTATTTACTCAAATCTAGTGCACCTAATGTGCACCTCAATTTTCCAAACCTAAAACCAAAGAAGTATTTGCTGCCGAATGTAATGTACAGAGGCAAAAAGTACACTTTTTGCAATTTGGCCAAAAAAGATGTGCATTACAGTGGCTGACTGCTCATTATTCCTTCTTTAAAAACTAAAGTGTTACAACACCAAAGCTGACAGCAATAGAAAAGAAAACCTTGGTGTGAATCTATGCTGTAGAACAGTGGTTCTCAACCTGTGGGTTCCCAAATGTTTTGGCCTTAAACTCCCAGAAATCCTAACTAGCTGGGATTTCTGGGAGTAGTAGATTAAAACATCTGGGGATCCACAGGTTGAGAACTACTGCTGTAGAATGAATCCACTTTAGGTGCCCTGGCTCAATGTCATGGGAGCTGCAGTTTTTGATCATGTGGGCTGCCAAAAAATGCTGATGCCTCAACAAACTGCAAATCCCAGCATTGCATAGCATTGAGCCATGGCAATTAAATTAGAGATGAGGTCCCTCAAAGAGGAATTCCAGGTGCAGTTCCTGAAGCACCTTTCCCTTTTGCTTTGGCTCAGCACTAAGATGATAATATTATGCAGCTTTAATGTGCATCCTAATTTTTGCGAAGTAATTTAGCCAAAAAAGGTGAGCATTAGATTAAATAGGATAATTCTGATCCTATATCTCAAAGCTCCATTACAGAGTCGCATTTTGGCAGTGTACAACAAGGAATATGCACAGGAGCCTGCTAAAGGTTAATATAATAGGTGAGAGGAAGAGAATCCATGGTTCTATCCGGACTGTAAAGACACTACAAAAACATTTTATATTAGAAAGGCCAGGTGCATAATCAGGAATCACTGCTCAGAGAAAACAGCAGAAATCTTCATCTGTATGGTGGGGGAAATATCACAGATCCTGTGATGGTTGCAAGAAAGTTTCTGCTGCCTGCACTTGGAGTCAGCTACAATTTCCCTGCCTCATGATCTTTCCAGACTCAAGTGCTGACTGCAGGAATGATTCTGCAGATGATGCCTGAGTGCATGTGTATTTTGCTAGGGGGCCCTCCATATCTCTAAAACTAGCCATACTAAGGGAGGTGAGATGGATACAAAGTCAGGTTCTCAGCTGCAGCACTGGCTAGACACTCCTACCCCTGCTATGGCCAGGGAATCTATGATATGGTCATGTCGAGAAAGTCAACAAACATGTGCATGCCTTCTGGTATCCTTTTGCTTGTGCAGGGTGGAAAATACGAAATTCTAGCTTCTCAAACACCAATAATTTACTTACCTCTTCAAGTTCTTTCTCCATAAGGTCTTTCTTTTTGCGGAATTCCTTTATCATTTTCAGCTCAATTTGAATTAGACCAATTTCCTTAGCTTTTTTGTGGAATTTCTCTTCCATTTCCTCTAGCTGTTTGATATACTGTGCTTCCTGCAATTTTTTTGCATTTTAGAAATTTCCAAGTTAAGAATTTTAAAAAAGTTAAGAGGCATAGCTGGAGGTAAAGACTAATGAGGGAAAGGTACTGTAGCATCAACTTAACACGCAAAATAGTGTAGGGGAAATAACATAAAAAGGCCACCAACAGATTAAAAACTACCACTAAAGTGCTAAAGAATCACTAAATGAAGCTTCAAAGCAATATATCAGTTCTATCTCCAGCTGCATCAACCAACTAGTGGTAAGGATTAAATCTCTCTTACAATCTGAATTTAGATGTATTTACTCAAAAGTAAGTCTCAGAGTCAAATACAACTTATTCCCAAGTAAAGTGTGAAGCTCTGGTTTATTGCTATAAAGTAATCATTACCATACTTTCGATCTTACACGTTTCCATTTTCCTAGCAAAGTAAAGACAAAAAAGCAGTTAAGGGCAACTTAGTCTCTCTGTAATGAGGCAAGAGAGGACCTTAAAAAGAAGGGTTTGTATGTTTATTTAAAAGTAGTGTTTATTATATTTATCTGTGAAGCCCAACCCCAATGAATTTAATTGGATCATCAGAGATACAGGTTACCCAGAGCTACATGTCAGAAGAAATGTCAATTCACCAGTTCTTCATTTTCTTCTTTGGCTTTTTGCTTCATATCAATCAGTTGCTGCTTAAGCTTGTCAATCTATATATCAAAAAAATAAAGTTAAGAGAAATCATGGTCATGTTATTTTGTTAGCAGATGGAAAAGTTCAGTAACTACATCTCGGGCTTGTTCCAGACTAACAAACTTCATTAAAAGGTGAATAAAAAGTACTCTGTATATGATTGGTTGCCATGAAGTTACTATTTGAAAATAGTTTCTCCAAATTCCAGAAACCAGAGGAATTATTCCTAGAATTCAGAACCATATACATTGTACATGTTTAAGCATTGCAAATTTGGAAACACTAATATCTCCCTTGAGATTTTTTTAAAAAAATATTAAAAGTTTTCTTTATAATAACAGATATTTCAACATCCACCTAGAATATTTTCCCACAGTTTTCCATCAGTTAGCTTGTTATAACTCATGTAATTGATAAACATCATAGAAAGCTGCCTGTATATATTTTATTAATACTAGCCCCTAATAAATGGCTTTTCTATTATTAGTTTGCAGAAATCTTCTTGATCCTTCTTCAAAGCAGCTGCAATTTTCAAACAGGCTACCAGACAGAAGAAACAGAGTGCAACAGTGTTTTGGTCTGTTATTTTAGACACTTCACTGAGGATCTCCTCCCAAGATGAGTGCATAATAGTGCATATCTGCCTTGCTGTTCCTTGGATAAGTAGTAATACAGTTTAATGTCTCAGACAATGTACCCTTGTCTTAGCAGAGATGGCCATCACAGTTGCCTCCAGGATTGACAAGTTATATGCTTACTTACTTAGGTGATCTCTTGTTGTCCGAGTAGGATATTCCTCCAGGGTGGGTTTGTAGGTGACTGTGGAGTCCTATTCTTGATCTGCATCGTCTCCCACAGTGAGGGCATTGCTTTCCAGGTGGAAGGCGGTCCCGGTCGGGGTTGGCTTGACGCGCCTTCCTCTTGGCACGTTTCTCTCTTTCGTCCTCCATTCGTGCCTCTTCAAATTCTGCAGCACTGCTGGTCACAGCTGATCTCCAGCTGGAGCACTCACAGGCCAGGGCTTCTCAGTTTTCAGTGTCTATGCCAGAGTTTTTAACGTTAGCTTTGAGCCCATCTTTAAATCTCTTTTCCTGTCCACCAATATTCCATTTTCCATTCTTGAGTTCAGAGCAGAGCAACTGCTTTGGGAGACGGTGGTCAGGCATCCGGATAACGTGGCCAGAGTTGATGGCGGAGGACCATCGCTTCAATGCTGGTGGTCTTTGCTTCTTCCAGCACACTGATGTTTGTCTGCCTGTCTTCCCAAGAGATTTGCAGGATTTTCCAGAGGCAGCGCTGATGGAATCGTTCTAGGAGTTGCATGTGACGTCTGTAGACAGTCCATGTTTTGCAGGCATATAGCAGGGTTGGGAGGACAATAGCTTTATAAACAAGCACCTTGGTATCCCTACGGATGTCTCGGTCCTCAAACACACTCTGCTTCATTCGGGAAAATGCTGCACTCGAAGAGCTCAAGCGGTTTGGAGGATGGTCCAGAGAGTGTTGCGAGTCACTGTGTTGAATGCCTTTGCGAGGTCAATGTACAGAGGTTGATTTTGTTCCCTGCTTTTTTCTTGGAGCTGCCATGCAGTGAAGATCATGTCTACTGTTCCTCTGGAATATATGAATATGCTGAATATATGAAAGTTGTGAATAAACTAAATATGTTACTTTTAACGATGTCTACTTTATTTTTGTCTCGTGAGAGCATGATACAGAAACAAGATGCTTTATGGGAGAGTATAATGTTTTTGGGCACTGAAAAAACACTTGTGAAGAACTGCTATATTTTGTGAATTGGCATAATCTCTGTTTCTAACAGATCAGAGACAAAAATATGTTATCTGTCTTTGTGCTGTAACACTGGGCCTGTGCATAAGACTGTAGACAGGACATAAATTCCGTGTGCCCAACGGGACGCCGGGGCTGCCTCAGATTAAAGGCCCTTGGATTTCCTTAAAACAGAGTCTTTAGATTGCTTAAAAGTTCAACAAAGTTCTTTATTGATGAAAACAAACAGGTACTTTAAGGCTTTCTTAACAGTCTATTGGCTCTCTCTCAATCTTGTCCACAGGGAACAGGCACTATCTTCATAACTGTATATTAGCTAATGGGGAAATCCTTAACTTCTAATCTGGGCAGTCTGTCTTTGCCTCTGTTGGCGTGGAGCCCCTGCACCCAGTACCAACTGCTTCTGGCTTCCGCAAGTGACCCTTACCAAGCAGAGCTTTGTAGACTTCCAGGGGAAAAAGAGTTCAGGTTTCAGTGATGGCTGACTGAAGTCCCTCAGCAAAGGAGCTGTAAGGCTGTATATCTTCCGGCCAAGCTGTGGGGCTGTATCTCCCCGGCCAAGCCGTAGAAGGTGAAGCTTTCTACAGGAGCTCTTGGTATTATGTCCTGCGTGAAAGGCTTCTCTGTGTGGACTGATCCAAAAAAGGCTCCTATTCCCTCCAAAACCCCAAAAAGGGACAGGACCAGAGAACCTAACTATAATTGACAGGTGGCTTGCCCTATGATTGCAGCCAAAAGAAGCCACCTGTCTGCAGAGTCCCTGAAACTTGGGGCTACAACAACCATTCAATGCAAAGCAAACAAAACTGGAGCTCCTGGTACAGCTGTACCTGCACAGTCTTTAACAACTGGAAGCCAAAATTGCCTTAAGCCCGGCGACCCCTACCTACCATGTCGTCCTTCTCCAGATCCTGTTTTTTGAGGAAGCTGAGCACGTCCACGGCGTCCTTCTCCAGCCGCCTCGCCCTCTGCTCCAGCTCCTCGTTGCTGCGGGCCAGGCGCCGGGAGGCATCGCGGTACTCCTTGCGGGAGATCTCGGTCACCTCCAGCCGCGCCTCCCACAGCGCCGCCGCGATTTTGGCCCGCTCGGCCTCCGACTCTTCCTTCAGGCTCTTGGCATCCTTGGCCTTGTTGCTGGCGGGGCCGGCGGCGCCCTTCTTGCCCCTGCGGGACGAGAGAAGCCACGGGCCGTGAGCCCTCCATGAAACCCACTCCTAGGCCCCGTTGCCGTGGCGACGCTGGGTTACCTACTTCCCGCCCTTCGCGCCTTTGGCTTTCCCTTTCCCCTTCATGTTGCCTCTCGCGCGCGCTCTTCCTTTCCCTTCCAGGCGACGCGTTGCTATGGAAACCGGGCGTCGCGGGGAAATGAGGGAGGGAGGAAGTTTGATGACGTCACGCGCGAGGCGCTGACGTGCGACGCGGGACCGGCGAGATGTGGAAGGCAGAAGGCTTTGACAAAGCGGTGAGTTGGGCGGCTTGGCGGTGCTCCTGAGGGACCTGCGCCTCTTTCGGCTCTTTCCCTCACCTCTGAATGCCACTCTAGAGCAGGCCTGGGCCAACTTGGGCCCTCCAGGGGTTTTGGACTTCAACTCCCACAATTCCTAACAGCCGGTAGGCTGTTAGGAATTGTGGGAGTTGAAGTCCAAAACCCCTGGAGAGCACAAGTTGGCCCAGGCCTGCTCAGCACACTACTTCCACTGCCATCGCTCAGGGCTGTGGATTCCTGGGGATTGTCGTTTGCCACGTCTTTCTCCTTCTCTGCCGCCTCACCAGACTCTCAGGATTCAACATCATTGACCCATGGCAGGCAAAGCGGTGTCAAACTGCATTAATTCTCAAGTGCAGACTTACCCTTAGCATTGGTGGCACTCTTTTCCTTCTGTATACTGGATGTTGGCCCTCTTCTTCCAATAGAAATAGATTCATTCTTTCCCCTCAACTCCTTACTCTGCAGCCTGTTGCATTCAAAGGATAATTGGTTTATATTTTTTAATAATCTACCTCAGGCTCCTTCCACACAGCCATATAACCGAGAACATCAGGGCAGAAAATCCCACATTATCTGCTTTGGACTGGGGCCCCCTCCACACAGCTGAATGAAATCCCACATTATCTGCTTTGAACTGGAATATATCATAGTGTGGACTCAGGGCCCTTCCACACAGCCATATAACCCAGAATATCAAGGCAGAATAACCCAAAGTATCTTCTTTGAACTGGGTTCTCAGAATCCACACTGCCATATATCCCAGTTCAAAGTTGATAATGTGAGATTTTATTCAGCTTTGTGAAAGGGACCTCAGATAACACACTTCAAAGCAGATATTGTGGGATTTTTTGCCTTGTTATTCCAGGGGCCTTTCCACACAGCCATATAACCGAGAACATCCACACAGCCCTATATCCCAGAATATCAAGGCAGAAAATACCACATTATCTGAGTGTAAACTCAGATATCCCAGTTCAAAGCAGATATTCTGGGTTATATGGCTGTGTGGAAGGGCTCCATGGCAGAAAAGCCCACAATATCTGCTTTGAATTGGAATATATGGTACTGTGGACTCAGATAAACCAAGCCCCTTCCACACAGCTGAATAAAATCTCACATTATCTCTGAACTGGAATATATGGCAGTGTGGACTCAGATAATGCAGTTCAGAGCAGATATTGTGGTATTTTGTACCATGATATTCTGGGATATGTGGCTGTGTGAAAGGACCCTCAAAATAGATGTCCCAAATGTCCATATTAATCTAGAAAATAATAATGCCTTTATTTTTGGTTTTTTGACACACTAAATTTTGGATGCTTTTGGACATCACTTATCCAGAATTCCAAGATCCTCCATAATTGTCCACAGAAGTGGCAATGATAATGACATTTTTGCTTTCAGGGCCCTTCCACACAGCCATATAACCCAGAATATCAAGGCAGAAAATCCCACAATATCTGCTTTGAACTGGGTTGTCTGAGTCCACACGGCCATATATTCCAGGTCAAAGCAGAAAATGTGGGATTTTATTCATCTGTGTGGAAGGGGCCTCGGACACTTCAGTGTACACAGAATTTGTAACACTAGAATTAATGCGGTTTGACACTTTAATTGCTATGGCCCCATAGTATGGGCCAGAAGTCTCTGGAAAATAGTGCTGATGCCTCACCAAACTACAGGCAGTCTCCCAAGTTACAGACAAGTTAGGTTCTGTTGGTTTGTTCTTAAGCTGAATGTGCATATAAGTCAGAACAGGTACATTTTTAAATGTAACTCCAGCCATGTATGTGTGTGTGTATAAGCTTTGGATAGCATAGGGAAGGGTTAACACTCCTGTGGTTTTTGTTTTCCTGTCTGTGCCCCTGTTCAGAAGATTTCACCTCACTTCTATTCCTGTGATAATTGGGTTTTGAAAAAATGGCCTTTTGTGGAAACAAGACTTGGTGATAAAGCTTCAGTGGAAACACCTTTTCCCCATGAAAACTCTTCCAGAAGTGAATTTTCCTCCCTAAGGATAGATTTCTCTCACTTCCCATTGTCTCACTCCCATTTTAAACTATGAGTTGTTTGTAAAGCCTATGTTTGTAACTCTGGGACTGCCTCTATACTATCTTGAAATTAAAATCAAAGGTGATTTATTAATTTTGAAATGCATGCATGGGTTTTGATAATATATGCTGGTACAGTTCCTGTGATAACAATAGCACTGAAGCATGGAAGTTAGAGTGGGACCAAACATCCTTAATTAATTCTACAGTGTAGATGCACCCTCAAAATGGATTTCGTCAGTATATGAGTTGTTTGAGAAAAGGATACTGTCTTTATTTTTTGATTGTAGATACACTACATTCTGGATATTGTTGTACAGGATAGGCAACCCTTGTCTGAAATTCCCAAATACTTGAAAATTGCTTACATGGGTTACTGAGATAGTGTCACCTTTGCTTTCTGATAGTTCAGTGTACATAAGCTTTGTTTTATGCACAAAATTATTAAAATATTGTGTGTAAAACTACCTTCAGACTATTTGTATCAGATGTCTATGAAACATAAACGAGTTTCATGTTTAGACTTGCATCTCATTTCTCAGATGTGCCATTATTTATATACAAGTATTCCAAAATCCCCCCCCCCCAAAAAAAAAAACTGAAATACAGAACACTTCTGGTCCTAAGCATTTTGGATAAGGGATAATCAACCTGTGTAGTGTTTTAGGTATGTTGAGCTGCAGCACTTTCCAAGCAACAACCCCATCCATTGCTGAATTGCTGCAGTGCTATTTGGACTTGCAAAGTGTGTCATAACAGAATGAGTCGACAAAATTTTTCTGTTTCCCTTAGTCATCACAACTTAACTTTGTACCTTTCTGATGCAACAAACATCTGACTTGGTAAATCATTTTCGCTGTGGGGCAGGCATTCTCCGTGGAGCTTTTGCGTGCCTGCAATGCGGCCCTTGAACCTTGTTGGATAAAAAACATCCAACCTGGACATATTTTCTTGTTTGTATTTGGTAATGATAAACCTAGGTTCATGAAAGAATGAATTGGCTTAAATTTTAACAGGCAGTTTTCTTTCTCACATGGTAGTACTTTTGCATTTGTACATGAAACCAAGGAAGTGGTAAGTCCTGATGTAGTTATTTTCTTTGAGATGAAATCTTTGAAATAAAAAAACAGCTCCCTAAATTGCAACTCTGATTAAAGATGAGATCATGGCTTTGACTGGATAATAGCTATCATGGAGCAATGTGTTACAATATCTGATAAAGTAGATTGGAGTAAAAAAAAACAAAAACCCCATAGGCAAGATATCTATTTTTCTTATTTAGTCTTGAAGGTAGTACTTAAATGAAGTTTTTTATATTGTGTGTGCAGCTACATATTGCTTTACAAAAGGATGGATCCCTGCCATGGGGAGGTCTGTTGTGTAAAATTGACAAATAACACAACGGAGAAGGTGGGGAAATGTAGATAAAGGAAGTAGGAATATGTATTTATTTCAGTTACCCATATTTGTGTCCATAATACTAGGGCATGAGTGGGGAATGTCAAGCTCCAGGTTTCAATCTGATCTTCTTGGGTTTTCCAAGCCATGTCGCTTCCCCCATGTGATGCTATCACTTCTTAACTGCTGGGTTTTGATCCATTCTAAAAAGTAGAAATGTCTCTTCTAAATCTTAGGTCCCATCTATACTGACCATTTAATGCAGTTTGAATCTAGCTTCAAACTGTGTGGCCAGACAACAAACTCCCACAGAAATGTGCAGAAGAAACCCCTTAAAGTGCATCAGTGCTCTGTAGTTTGTGTAATCACCATCTAGGCCTTAAACTGGTTCCCAGATTTCCTATGTAATCATCTGTACAATGAAACCATTTTCTTCAATACTGGTTTGAAACAGCATTAAATGGGGGCATTTGTTACTGGATGTAAATGCTTCATGATGAAACAACCTGTTGTTGTAAATAGAATTTGCTTTAGCCCCATCAGCCGGTAGAATCCCCCTGAAAATTCTGAAATTGAATTCGGGTCTTGTCTGACAAAAGATTCTCCATTGTTGCCATGATTGAGAGGTTGAGGCAAAGGTTTAACTAGAAAAACTGGATTTTGAAGAGGAATTTGAAAATGGTAACTGGTGGCATCACATAGGTATACTATTAAATATCCCTAGATCGGCATTTCTCAACCTGGTGGTTGGGACCGCGGGGGGGGGGGGGGGGGGTCGCGAGGGGGTGTCAGAGGAGTTGTCAAAGAACATCAGAAAACGCAGTATTTTCTATTTGTCATGGGGGTTCTGTGTGGGAAGATTGGCCAGATTGTATCATTGGTGGGGTTCAGAATGCTCTTTGTTGGTGAACCATAAATCCCAGCAACTACAACACCCAAATGTCAAGATTTATTTTTTCCAAACTCCACCAGTCTTCACATTTGGCATATTGAGTATTTGTGCCAAGTTTGGTCCAGATCCATCATTGTTTGAGTCCACAGTGCTTTCTGGATGTAGGTGAACTACAACTCCAAAACTTAAGGTCAATGCCCACCAACCCCTTCCAGTATTTTCTGTTGTTTATGGGAAAACACAGTATTTTCTATTTGTCATGGGGGTTCTGTGTGGGAAGTCTGGCCACATTGTATCATTGGTGGAGTTCAGAATGCTCTTTGGTTGTAGGTGAACTATGAATCCCAACAACTACATCTCCCAAATGGCAAGGTCTATTTTCCCCCAAACTCCACCAGTGGTCACATTTGGGCATATCAGGTATTTGTGCCAGTTTTGGTCCAGTGAATGATAATACATCCTGCATATCAAATATTTACATTAGAATTCATAACAGTAGCAAAATTGCAGTTATGAAGTAGCAATGAAAATAATTTTATGGTTGGGGGTCACCACAACATGACGAACTGTTATTTTAAGGGGTCGAGGCATTAGGAAGATTGAGAATCACTGCCCCAGATGAACAGTTCTCAGGTTTGAAAGAACCCTGTTAAATTTATGCTTTTCCTAAGTCTGCTCTAGAATATTTATATAGATGATTCCAAGATGTCAGGATGCCTATTCCAAAGCTGTTGTCTCCAGTTCGACATTGAAGTACATGATCAAGTACATGAAGTGTCTATGTGACCTTATTAATCAACCTGATTATTATCTGTGAATGTGTGCTAAGATAGTATTACTGCAATTGCTTAATGAAGCACAATGAATTCCTTGTAGTATTATTTATTATGCTATTATTCTGCCATGCCTGCCCTGGGAGAAATATGCTTGTGCTATACAGTAGTCTTTCTCTGTATGCCAAATTCAGGCTTGAGTGGCAGGCTGTTTAGTCATGGAGCAGACTTTTAAGAACAAAATCTGATTTGATCTGATCTTTTCTTAAGGTTTATTTAAAAGGGTTTCCATGTTATACACATAGCTACTTTAATTGGAGCCCCTGGTGGTGCAGTGGGTTAAACCCCTGTGCCGGCAGGACTGAAGACCGACAGGTCGCAGGTTCGAATCCGGGGAGAGGCGGATCTCCTTCTGTCAGCTCCAGCTCCCCAAGTGGGGACATGAGAGAAGCCTCCCACAAGGATGATAAAAACATCAAATCATCTGGGCGTCCCCTGGGCAACGTCCTTGCAGACGGCCAAATCTCTCACACCAGAAGCGACTTGCAGTTTCTCAAGTCGCTCCTGACACGACAAAAAAAAAGCTACTTTAATTTTATTGTGCCCTTCAAAACATGGCTGAGTAGGAAAGAATTGAAAATAGTGCAGGAAAATCTTTGCCTCAAGTAATGACCTACCTCATTTTATAGTATTCTCTTTCATTATTGAAGCTACTGTCCTTTACTGTTTTATTCTTTTAATGTTCAAGATGCAAAAGCTTTTGCCATGGGGAGGAGGGGGAAAGGAAGTCCCAATTGTGTCAGCGCTAGTTCATATTTCATTATTGGATCTGTTGGCCAGTATCTCCATTTTTATAAACATATTTAATGTCTTTATTTAATTAAATTAGGGATGATGTTCTGCATATGCTTTCAAGGTTGTTTTGGCTATTGCAAAAGTCGAGTAACGGTTTCAGTTGCTCCTGTTGCTTTAATAAACTGTCACTTTTGCTATCTTGTGGCTTCGTTGTGGAAAACCAAGTTTCTTCCTTTCAAGAAGCTGGGGTCAGAATTCGGTTTACAAGCACTTTCTCTAAGGCTTGAGTTTCATGCATTAGAAACTCGTGGTTTATTTTTGAGACCGACAGCATTTTTGGTTATTGGCTTGGTTTGGTTTTGCTATTTCATTCTGGCAAAATATAGACTAGATATTGTTATGATACCCCAACTCCTCCTAAGACATGAGCATAAGGTGTTGTCAGACTGGATATTGCCCTTATTTTTCATTAATGTGGAAATAAGGTGGTTCTGATACAGCTGCTCTTGCTGTTTGGACAAACAGATCTTCCTGAATTAAATCTAGTTGGAAAGCCAATACAGGCAAGGGTTTGGGTTTTTTTTAAAGGTTAATAATGCAAAGGTTGTTTTTAGTTATGTATAAAGTTGAAAGAACAGCATTAAAGAGTGTTGATGTTGAAAGAGAGAAATGGAACAAAAGTCAGAGAGTAGGCAAGATTTCTGAGTGGGAGGGACAGTAAATTGAACAGGAGCCAATGGGTGGATCTGCAAAAGAAGGTGAAGAGTCCATCAAATAATAGACTCAGGTGCCAAATATCGTATCTGTGGACATAGATATAATCAGAAGGCCAGTGAATAGGGAGTGAGAACAATATACTATAGTAATTAAAGTCTGATGCAAAAGGTAGACTTTGAAGCTTGTTTGAAATTAGACAACACAGGCAGAGGTATGGACAAATAAGAATCTTTTGAGAAGTGAACAGATACCTGTGTAAATGGAGACAAATTGAGTTATCTAACAGGTTAAAACAAGTTGTTCCAGTAGGAAGAAAAAAAACCTTGAACAGAACGAAATAAAGGTGTTATTTCCCAAATGTTTTCTCTGTGAAGATGAACAGAAGACTGTGTAATGATGTGGGGTCCTGACTTTTATTATAATAAAGAGCAAGAAGGCAAAAAATGTTGTGCATTTGCTGCTGCTATATTATTATGTAATGCACCCTTGTCAAAGAATGGTCTGTTTTTAGAAGGCAGATTTTGTAAATTTGTGGTGACCTGAAGAGCTTTGGACATTTTATACATTATATTTACTTTCTCTTTTATGTTACAATTATTTTGGGAATTTGCAATATGTCATGCTGTTGGTACTACAAACCAAAGATTATAATGGCATTAACAGAGAATTTCCATTTCTGAATGATTTGCATCTGATTTGGAAGTCAACGTTATTCAAAGATAAAGAACATCCTGAAAGGAAAGTTGGATACGAAAACTATAGCTGAATACGCTTCTTTGTTCTATCCCTTTAGGGACAGTGTACTTTAGGGATGAGGGATATATGTATGGGCGAGGATTCCACTTGCAGTCTGGAAGGCTAGAAAGCCACACATTTCTGCTTTCTTGGCAATTATGGAAGAGCTTAGAATGGTATATTTTGCTCTCCCTGTAAAACGATCTCTCTAAGCAGCTGGCATCCCCAGAAGATGAGTCTCCCATTGTTTTTTTAAAATGACATTCGTGTTCTGTGTCCACGTCAGCCTTCTTGTAGTGTGGTAGGATACAGAAGGCTCTGTCTGATTACAATTTTGAGTTGAATTGGTATATTCATGCCAATGATCTAGCTTGGAGTGCTGCTTTATTAAGAAATTATTTGAGTTGTAACTTTGTTAAGTGCAGGGGAGGAATGTTTGCATATGTATTGAATTAGTTGAAGGCAGTCTGAGAATAAATTGTTCTGTAAACTCAAAAAGAGCAGTTCTGATAGTGAACATAAAAAATCCCCAGTGTAGCACTGCAGCATGAAGTAGGATACTTACATTGGTCTCTGCAAACAGGCCAACATTTAAGGATGTGGAGAAGTTGTGGCTTTATAGGTGCTGAGCTGATACTTGTGCTCTATCATAATTTTTGTCTCCAGGATCTTCTGCAGCTTTGGAAATCCTGACTGAAACAACAGGTTGCAAGCACCATGGCACTTTCATGGATCACAGCCATTGCCTTATTTGCACTTTCCTCCATTTACTGCATAGTTTCTCATCCCAACCGAGAAATATGGTTTCAAGACCTCTTCCCACTTAAGGTGTGCCCTGCCAATGCCAGCGAAAAAACGTTCTATGGCATCATGTTTGATGCAGGAAGTACAGGAACACGAATTCACATTTATACTTTTAAACAGAAAAGCTCAGGTAAGATTGTGTGAAAAGGTTCTCCAGGTTAGATGTGTGGGTTTTTTTTAAAGAATAATGCCAGGGGAAGGGGAAGAATTGCATTATGAATGTATTCTAAATCTTGGCTAATACTCATACCAACTGGCTTGTTTATCACCCAGATTTTGGAAAGCTAGCTTATTTATGTTAGAAATTCTTAAGTCTTTTTTCTCTCATTGTAATTGCAGTCTTGCTTTTTTCTAGCTTTTGTCACTTTTTCTCAGTTTGTAGAAAATTATATGTTTTTTTTAAATAATTTTTTTTGTTTCATTTGAATTCTGTATTGTTTGAGAAGATTTTTATTTAAGGGACAGGGATTATAATTTTGTCATAGAAAGCGCCAAGGGATTTTGGGATTGAAATACTTGAATCAAATAGTTTGACGAAGATTGTAACATACTAGTGACGTAAGAACTAATTTTATGCCATCTATTTAATTCAGTTTCTGAAGCAAATTCTTAGGTTAGTATCAGTTATCTGTGGGGATATAAAAATACTTTTTCTTAGGGTATATTGGCAGAAAGGAAAAGGATGTTTCCTAACTTAGAAAGTGATATTGTTTCATAAGGAGCCCCCAGTGATGCAATGGGTTAAACTCTTGTGCCAGCAGGACTGCTGACCAACAGGTCAGTGGTTCGAATCCCAGGAGAACAGGTTGAGCTCCCTCTGTCAGTTCTAGCTCCCCATATGGGGACAGTAGAGAAGCCTCCCACAAGGATGGTAAAATATCAGACATCCGGGCTTCTCCTGGACAACGTCCTTTCAGGTGGCCAATTCTCTCATCCCAGAAGCGTCTTGCAGTTTCTCAAGTCACTCCTGACATGGGGAAAAAAGATGCTTAGCTGGGAAAAGAGAAAAAGATCACTGTTCAGGAATTGTTAGATAATATTTTTGAATTCTTTATTTTGATAGTTTGGTCTTTTGATATTTCATTTGATTTATGTTCTTGGTTACCCTTGAACTTCTTTTTGCGCCGGAATTCTCAAACTTCAAATTGTCCTTTTCTAGAATATAGAAATCACTATGAAATTAATGTTGTTGCCATAAGTTGATAGGCAACTTGAAGGCACATATATACAAACAAGATAGTCCTGGAGCTGCATAGTTACATCCGCTGCAGTACCATGCTCTGAATAAATAAAATGCAGTGGGCTGAAATACATGCTTGAAAAGAAACAGGAGAAGGGGGTGATCTTGATACTGGAATGACTTGAGACTAATGTAATTAAATCATTGACTCTTTGTTTCTGCATGAAAGAGAATTGAAACTAATATTGTGTCGAACATGAGTGAACATGCTGACAGAAATGTACTCAGGTGCAGGTGGAGGAGGAAATAAACATTGTACTGGTAGTAAAGAAAAAGGGGTAGGGGCATGACAGGCTAGGAATGCAGATAATGCAAGACTTCTAATCAAATTAATGGCAGGTCGGACTGTTTCTGCTAAAAAAAAAAGGGTTTCTCACTTAAAAAGCATAATGGAAGCAGAGTGCTAATTGGGAATAAATGACAACAGACCATAACATCTTATATGGTACAGCCTTTCCCAAACAGTAAGCTCTTCACATTTACTGCAGTAGGGGCATAGGATCCCATGAAAGTGAGAAAACTGGAATTAAAAAGTGTGTTTTTCAACCTGAGAGAATATCTCTCTAGGAATCTTTTGCCAGAGCTTGACCACCAAATCACGCAGGACGATCTACAGATATTTAGAGAAGTTTCTCCCTGGGTATCTTTAGGTTTTCCAGTGCAATTCTATTCTGGACTGAATTTTCTACTCATTTACTGAGAAAGTATACAGCTGTAAATCCAGTTATCGGGCCACCGTTTGCAGAATGTTCTGTTATGTCAAGAGTTTCCATTTATACTGTCACTATTATTTGGTATGGCAAAATAATATTAATCTTGATCTTCACAGCACACATGTAATGTAAACATTTCAAATATATCCTTCCTGATTGTCAATAGTTCGGTCATATACTGTATGAAAAGAGTGATTGTTATATATTTTTTAATGCAATCTTTGCAGAAAAGTCTGCAGAGTTAGAAGGGGAAATCTTTGAATCAGTAAAGCCAGGTCTCTCTGCATATGCTGATCAGCCTGACAAGGTAAGATGGGGTTTTGTGATTATTTGGCTACTTTCTTCATTATTTAATACAGCTATAGGGAACTATAACCCTTCAGGTTTCTAAGACATTTAATGTATAGAATCATGGAATTATCAAATTGGAAGGGGCCTCATGGGCCATCAAATACATGTGAAAGTTTTGTCTTAACTGATGTTGTCATTGTTTAATATGCTGATGTAATTTTACCTCTATTTTTATGTATTACGGCACTTATATGTGCTTCTGTAAGCCGTCCCGAGTCCTTTTAGGAGATAGTGGCAGGGTATAAATAAAGCTGTCGTTGTTGTTGTTGTTGTTGTTTGTGATTATAGGTTGCATCAGTAAAAGTGTAGTGCCGAGATCAAGGGACACCATAGTCCCACTGTTTTCTGCTTTGGTCAGACTTCACCTGGAATACTGTGTCCAGTTCTGGGTGCCACAATTCCAGAAGGCTATCGACAAGCTGGAAAGTGTCCAGAGAAGGGTGACCAAAATGGTAGAAAGTCTGAAAACCATGCCCCATGAAGAGCAGCTTAGGGAGCTGGGTATGTTAAGCTTGGAGAAAAGAAGGTTAAGAAGGGACATGATAACCATGTTCCAATATTTGAATTAATATCATATTGAAGATGGAGCAAACACGTTTTCTGATGCCATTACAACCCTCGAACTATTTAAAGAGAGCAGTCATGTCACCCTTCAGTCTTCTCTTAACCAAGCTGAACATGCCCAGCTTTTTCTGCCTGTCCTCATATGTTTTGTTCTTCATACCTCTTAGAGTCCTTGTTGCCCTTCTCTGAACTCACTCCATCTTGTCTATATCCTTCTTAAAACTAGGTGCCCAGAACTGAATGCAGTACTATAGATGAGGCCTGACCAGAACAAAAATATAGTGGGAATGTTCCTTTCCCTCAAGTTCTATTGATGCAGGCTAGAAGATCATTTCCCTTCTTTACTGCTACAACAAAATATGCTCAGTTTTAGGCATTGTAGTCAGCAATGAGGTACAAACAATCCCAAGAATATCTGAAGGACCAAGTTGTCCACCTTCAGCTAAAGATAAAAAGGAACACTAGTGACAAAAATGGAAAACTGAGACAATAGATAGTTTAAAGAATAGTGGGCACATGATAGTTGTCAGGAAATTTGTAAGACCAGTCATATAGTACCACATTGTAAAGGAAATTGTATTTCTACAAACCCACAGTATATAATAAGCTGCCTTATACTATATAAGGTCAGGATTCTTCTCTGTGTAGTCCATTACTACATGCTGTAATTAGCTAGTAGTTCTCCATGACTTAACATTTGATACTTTTAACTGAAGATGTGAGGAATTGGCCTGGGACCTTCTGCAGGTAAAGCATGTGCAGTTCTACTAAGCTGCACTTTCTTCCCACACAGAACATCGTCAGAGGTACATAAAGGAGGAAAATAGATAAATCCCTGCACTGATGGAGCATTCAGACTAAAACAAAGTATTAGCAATAGAGGTTTTGGTTGAGAGATGAGAACAGTAAAGGATGTTTGGTAGCAAATGCAGCTGCAGGTATTTTAAACAGTTTGGGAACAAAAAGTAAAGAATGAAGTCTTACAAAAAAGGTTGAGCTTTAAGGTAGGAACGGAAAGAAGAGTAATATTATAAAGAAGCTTTCAAACTAGTACTGAACTCAACATCATTGGTGTTACTATCTTTTTTTCTGCTTATCTTTAGGGAGCTGAAAGTGTCAGACAGTTGTTAGACATGGCCAAAGAAGCTGTTCCACACAGTCACTGGAAGAAGACACCAGTAGTCTTGAAAGCCACAGCTGGCCTGAGGCTGTTAGCTGAGCACAAAGCCCAGGCTCTTCTCTCAAAGGTAACATAGGCTTGTATGTCTTGTAGGTGTGGAGACACCAAGGTATACAAATCAGACAGGTCCTTGATTGCTTCTGTAGGTGTCTGCCTTCACTCTCCCTCTCTCTTTAAAAAGGTCAAGTGTCTGTAGGTACTCTTGTTTTGGTTTCTAGTATTTAGAAGCTCGGGGAAAAGTATTAAATCTGGACTGCCTTGTTTTACTTGTTTTAGGAAAGTTATAACATATACACTCAAATTGGTGAATGGCTGCAAATTCTAGGAATATCACGCAGGTTTTTTCTTCTTTTTCACAGATCAGGGAAGTCTTTGAGGAATCCCCTTTTTTAGTTCCCGATGATAGCGTTAGTATCATGGATGGCACTTATGAAGGTGGGTCCTGAAATGTAAAAAAACCAAAAAACCAATGGCACTGCAGGAAATGGGTGGGGAGGGGGGAGTGCCTACAAAATCAATACAAACAAATCAAATTGTGAATAGTAAAAAAAAAAAAAGGTGGTTGGAGAACATGGAGTGCCTGTGCTGAGTTCATCTGCCACCTGTGGGAATTCTGTGTGTGCATACTAGCCATCTTGAGTCCCGGTGTTGGGCTGGAGGTGGGATACAAATAAAGTAATGATTAAACACAGTTGATTAGAAAGATACAATATAAAGAATCCTTTCTTGCACTGATAAAATATCATAAAATAATTACCACTAGATAAGTGGTTCTTAACCTGTGGGCCACAGACCACCAGTGGGCCACGAGGACAAAAATCTGGTCCGCAAGCCTTTTTCTTTATTTTATTTTATTTCCGCTCCTTTCACGCCTACCACTCCTTCCCTGTCATTGACCATGGCATATGTTCTGTATCAGAAACAAGTTGATGTGGTTTATCCAATGCAATTTTCTGAATCAGCACCCCAAACCGAATCTAAAGTTGAGCAAAAACTGATTCGTAACCCTTTTGGTACTAATGTTGGAGAAGTGGTCCCTGGCCAAAGTGGTCCCTGGTCAAAAAAAAAGGTTGGGAACCACTGCACTAGATGAAAAGTGCAATTACTGATAGGTAAGTTGTCTACTTCATGTAGTTTATAACTAGAAAAAGCCAAGCAAAAAACAGATTTCACTAGCTGGAATGGTAGAATCAGTGTATCTTGACTGAATCTGACACTAAGAAGGAAATGCTTATTTGTTTTGTCACATGTATGGTTTGTATCTCAGTCAACATCATTTATCACATGATCTTGTTTGCCATAGTGTTATGAGGCACACATCCTCATCCTGATAGCGAAGATAATACAGATTTATAAACCAACCAACAGTGTAAATATGGTTTGAGATAGCCTTACACTTCTCTCAGTTTGGTGTTGCATCATACCAGTTACATACAGAGTTCAGCCTAGATCCCCTTCAGCCGTATTTTCATCATGCTGATTTGGTTAACAGTCTCAAAGCAAGTTCAGTGGTTCAGAGTGTCCTACAGAGCTGGTTTGATTTAACTTGATGTAATCATTCTGTAGGATTTTCCTAAAAAGACTGGATTATGTTTGAAATGGGGATGTTAATTAAAATTTTAGATAGATTATGTAGTTAAAGTTTGAAAAGAATGAAAATAAAATAATATATATGAAGGAATGACAACATTTGGGTACGTTCTTATGCTTCCTCTTTCTCACTGAAAACAAAGAGAGTCTTAAGAAACCTGGGAATGTATTGAAATGAGACCAGTGCAGATAATGGACTAATGAAATTATACAGAGGGCAGTATTTCTGCCTGTTTTTGTGTGCAACTATTGAACTTTAAAGATTGAAGGATTTCATGAATTTTTCTCTCTTCACCTTTACAGGTATTTTAGCCTGGATCACTGTGAACTTTTTAACAGGTAATTGCTACTGTGTACTAAATTTTAAAATGTAGATAATCTGTTCTCTTGCTGCTAGCTCAGTTTTAATCTTGACCTAACTGCTTCTGGAGTCCATCCAGGGTTGTGAAGACCAAATAGTGTGCGATCCCTTGTGTCGTATGCATAGTCTTTGATCTTTACAATGCTACTTGTAGGGCAGCTGTATGGCCGGAACCAGCAGACAGTGGGGATCCTGGACCTAGGAGGAGCCTCTACACAGATCACGTTTCTGCCACAGCTCGAGGTGAGGAATACCTGTAACACAGAGTGGGATGCATCTGGCCTTCCTTGTGTAGTTGGACTTCATATCCCAAAGACCTTGTCAGTGCAGCCAATGGCAAGGACTGAGAGTTTCAAGCCAGCAACAACCAGAAAGCTTCATGATTCCTATTTGTGCTACAGTACAATCTGCTGCGATTGCCATAATGCTGGATAGTCTGCTGCAGGTGGTGCAGTTATTTTGTGTTGTGCTTCATCTAAATCTAGACAGCTTAAATAAGAACAATTCGGGCTAATGGGCTTCTTTTAAATTTTCAATATTTAAATATTAGAAGGTAGTGATATTTCATATCCTTGATTCTCAAGCTATTTTATAACAACATTTTGAATACTTAAGGACTCAGAAAGGGGAAGGCAATCCATCAAATATATTTGGGTCTTTACAGGCCAGAATGAAGTATTATGTGTTGGGTAGGAAACTGTTCTGAGTCCTTGTTAAAATCGATGCATGTAGAAACATCTCAACACATTCAGTGGCAATTTCAGAAGAAATATTAATTCACAGCAGTGGTAAGCTTTGGCAAATGTAATTACATAGACCAGCATAACTGTATTACCATATTTCATTGCATAATAGTTGCATTTTATGCCTTTTTTGCTGAAAAAGGAAGGTGTGACTATTATGTGATAAAAACATGGCGTAGTTTTACTGGCTTCTGTTTTTTTTACCTCCAAGAAATAGGGAAGAGAATGGGCCCCCAGAGGGCTCTGTTTCTGGGTGTGTGTGTGTGCGTTTTTTTTTCATGTGACAATTATATGAGGAAATGAAAAATACTGAGATTGAGTGGGTTGTTGTAGGTTTTTTTGGGCTGTATGGCCATGGTCTAGAGGCATTCTCTCCTGACGTTTCGCCTGCATCTATGGCAAGCATCCTCAGAGGTAGTGAGGTCTGTTGGAACTAGGAAAAAGGGTTTATATATCTGTGGAATGACCAGGGTGAGACAAAGGACTCTTGTCTGCTGGAGCTAGGTGTGAATGTTTCAACTGACCACCTTGATTAGCACACAATGGGCTGACTGTGCCTGGAGCAAACTTTTGTTGAGAAGTAATTAGATATCCCTGCCTGCTTCCTCTCTGTTGTTGTGCTGTTGCAATTTTAGAGTTTTTTAATACTGATAGCCAGATGTTGTTCATTTTCATGGTTTCCTCCTTTCTGTTGAAATTGTCCACATGGCAGGGTTTTTTTTAATGGCTGAACTGTCCAACTTTGCAGGACACTATCACATGCTAAAATGACAATTGTGGAGTGAATAAATTTCAGATATAGATTAGAATTAAAGCCTCTTGAGCCACACTTTACTAAGAAGTTTTCATCTGTTACCAGAATCTTGAATTAAGAAAAATATTTCTCATCACACTGTATGTGTTAATTGGCAAACAGGAATTTATATTACTAGCAGCAACAGTTTTTGTGAATGGTAGTTGTCCATAGCTATCACTTATCAGCTCTTTCTGAACTTAGATTGCTTCTGATCTCATGGTCTACAATCCATATTATGGATACAGTATATGTCCCTGAATTTTTCATAGGTTTCCAATGTTTAGCTCTGAGGAGATCTTTCTGTATGGTCAAGTGTTTCGTCTGTGCTGCTGGGACCCAGGCAGTCTCCTTAGGGCAGCTTTGCAACCATGTATGTATGTCTCTGAGGAATACTTCTTGAGTCCCAGGCATTTGCAGCATGGAGACAGTTATCAGCATTATTTTTCTGCTGTGGAAAAGCATCTATCACTTCTGTCTAGTGACACTTGAGCTCTGTTTCAATATACAATATTCAGATATAAAATATATACGGAAATCAGTAGTGAAACAGCAATCATTGAACAGTACTTTATGATTACACTAATTTTAGGAAACCCTGGAACAAACCCCGATGGATTTCTTTACCTCATTTCAAATGTTCAACAGCACTTTTAAGCTCTACACACACAGGTGAGTGAGCAGATGCTATATTAAATACTGGCTAAGATAATTTTTGAGCACAGAAGGAACATTTACATCAGTAGTGTTTGAATTTTAAACTCTTCTTCGTCATTTCTTAGAGTAATTTGGTAAGCCTATTTCAGAATACTAGATATGTTTTTCTATGTTCATATGATGAAAAACAGAGCAACTAATGGATTACTGATAAAAAGCCATGTGCTGAGCAAACAAGAAGCTATCATAGCAAAGTTATTGTTTGTGATAGTATTTATAAAACAGGTTCTTCTAATTGGTAGTTTAATACTATTTCTTCCTTTACAGCTATTTGGGATTTGGACTGAAAGCTGCACGACTAGCAACCTTGGGAGCCTTGGATATGGAAGGTACATTCATGCAGAATGAATGGAGTGTGCCTGTTTGTGAGGAGAGGATGTTCAGCTAATATTGATTTGCATCTCATGTCTGGCTGTGTACTTGTTATCAGTGGTTTCTCTAGGAGTGGGGGCACCATTCCTATTTCAGTTGTAATACTATTGAATGAACAAAGACAAATAAGATACAGTATGACTGAATAGTAGTGGGAACATACAATATTTCAAGAGGAGGCTGTGGGAAAATCTGTGGTAGGCAGGTCAAGGGTGAAGAAAACAAATGGTTGGACAATTGCTGAAAAACAAGTTTTTCCGGACTTCAGCCAATATGAATTAGGTCAGAGAGTCAGAGCCTTCATATTTCTGTAAATAGGCAGTGCTTTAGAAAACAGTGTTCCATTAGAGCAGTGGTTCCCAACCTTTGGGCCTCCAGGTGTTTTGGACTTCAACTCCCACAGTTCCTAACAGCTGGTAAACTGGCTGGGATTTCTAGGAGTTGAAGTCCAAAATACCTGGAGACCCAAAGGTTGGAACCTCTGCATTAGAGTCTTGAAATTTGGAATGGCAGGAGGTAGTAGTCTTTTATTTGAAAAACGACCATTTTGGGGTTTTTTAGTCTCATCAGTGAGTGAGCAAACAGATTTTACCAATACCTTCTAGTTAATTGGGGAAAGGTTATTAGTGAATGTATCACCTGCCTTTTCAAGCAGTTAATGACATTTAAATACACAAACATTGTGCCAAGAGGATACATTTCAGCACATTGGAGCACTTTTATGTGGGCTAATATAATTCACAAGATAACTATTGTTAGAAGGACTGCCCTAGGTCCCCACGTAGCGATGGGAGGGATATAAATAAAATTTTGTTGTTGTTGTTATCCTTAGTCTCTGTTTTCATCTTTTGGTGAATATGCACCTTATTGCAATATCATATCCAAAATAGTTTAAGATTTCAGATAGTTAATTTCAAATTTCATCCATTTTGTGATTAATATTATGGTACATAATGATGGACACATTTCTGAACTAGGCATTTTAAAACTCTACACATCACAATGAGAAGATTCAGTATAGGCTATTGAATTAAGTTAAATAATCAAATTCATTTGCCTATATGGTTAATACTAGAAGAGAAAACATGATGACCTAATACTTTTAAGGCTCGGATACAAATGGAAAGAACATTTGCCTTTAAGTTTCTAGGATGAATTGAAGTATCAATGCAACTGCACCTGGATATGGCACATTATCAGTTTTCTACTCTGTGCAAAATTTAATAGCTTCTCTACAGGTTTGGTATAACTAGAGCGAACTGGAAATATACTTTCCTGTGAAGAAGCTAGGCTAGAGCCGGCCAGTTACTGCTCAGGGAATGCAGTGAAGGGGGGCCTAGGGAGAGAAGGCTTACCTCTGACAGAAGGCAAATAGAGAAACATATCCTAGAGGTAAGGAAAAGATGGCCTAGACAGATAGCTGGGAGTTGGCATAGAAACAAGGAAATGCGGTAATAGAGATAAGACAGTCAGCCGATAAGACTGAAAAGGGCTTTAGGGAGCTGCGGAGGATTCAATAGAAGTTAATGTATTATCTTAATGTGTCTGCTTGTTTATTTGTTTATTTATTTTTACTGTGTCTTGGCTGTTCCTATTCAGTTTGATGGGGGTCTGGTCATGCTTATTACAGCACACGCACAGAAAAACACATCCCCTGGTCCACATAGTGATCATCTTGGGGCCCATGTACCCAATTCAGGGAGGGATTAAGAGGGGAAAGGGAGCAGGGTGAATGGCCCAAGGATTGGAATTGAAAACAAATCCTCAACGCTATTCACTTTGGAATGCCACGTTCTCACCTTGTAGTGCAGATGAAAACCCATTCTGAAGGTGTGTTTCACAGAGTGCATATTTGAATTCACACCCAAATCCATGTGCATTTACAGTTTCTGATTCACTGTAACTTGAACTGCTTCCGTGTGCAAAATGTTCTTGCAAATCAGTATACTGAAATCAAAATAGGTCCAAAACATATTATCTAAAGCAAAGATGAAGAAGGAACTGTTTCCCCATTCAGAAACCCCATTCAATTTGATTTGCAATTGAATCTTATTCCATTGGTGATTAGATAGCATCCTCCACAGTAACTGGGGGCTACAGTTGTTGCACACATAGCTTTCTTGTCCAGTACTTCACCATCACATGCTCATTGTTTTATCTTGTGCTTAATTTAAAATCTATTTTCTGCCATTTTGAATCTTAGAATGAAGTTTTGCAGAATTAAATGTAAAGTCTTACATGTGGTTACATAAAGGAAATATCCAAGTATAGCATGCTATAAACTTGGTGTGGCCACAGCTGACATGAAAAGAGATCAGGTGGTTTAGTGTAGCTAAATATGACCCAGCAATATGATGGCCAGCTAACAAGGTCTTGTGCTGCAATCAGAGGAGAATGGTGTCTCCATTATAGGAGGTAATTGTTCTACTCTGTTATATGTTGTGTTTTGTCTGTCTGTTTTAACTGTGTTGTACCCTGCCTTAAGCTGCAAGGAGAGGCGGGTTGTTGTTATTGTTAGAAGTTGTAGTTTTCTGGATCAAGTGCTGCAGTACAGTATATGTCATGTGAGGATGCAACTATACATATGGGGGTTACTGCAGTAAATGACCTGTGGCTGACTTTGCAAGCTTGGGCAGAGGCCTTTCCCAGACAGAATATCTGACACATTTAGAGAAGGTGGATCAGACAAACAGAAAAACTTGCTCAGCAAAAAGCAAGCATTGTTTTTGTCAAGGTGTCAGCTCAGGAGGATGAGAATGGGCTACGATGGTAGATGGAATGGTCAGTGCAGTGGACTGCTATGGCCACTCTCTCTCCAATCTGAAGTCTTGCCTGAGGTATTCACTTTACTAGATATTAGAGCTGATCCTAACTGGAATACAGCTCAACAAACAAACAATACAAGTTTAATGCTGGTCTGTTATAAAGGCCTTTCGTCAGAATTTCTCCCATTCAGTTCCAATCTCAGAATCTCTCCCATTCATGTATATCTTGTGAGCCATCCCTGGGCAAGCATCGGATACACTACCTGCATCCAATTGTGCATTCCTTAATCCCCTTTTCTAGAGGGGATTTTTCCTCCATCAAGATGTTTCTACTGCCACTGAAGCAGCCAGTGTGTATTTGTTATGCAAATTTGGTCAAACAGAGTCCACCTATAAAAGGTCCACCTGAATTAGCTCTGTTGGCAGCCAAACCTTGAGAAATAATGGAAACTGCCTTGCGTGCCATGCACTTACTTATCAAAGACAAGTCCTTGGGTGGAATTGAGTTTCTGTGGTGATTTCTTTGTTTATACTGCTAAGCAATGTATATAGACAGTCTCCAAGTAACAAAAAATAGGTAGATTTGTAGATTTGTTCTTACGTTTTATTTATTTATTTATTATTTAAACTGGGGCTCGGAGCGGCTTACAAGAATAGCTAAAATCTAACAAAATTTAAAAGCAATTTAAAACAATTTAAAAACAACACTATCAAACATTAAAAGCCTGTCGAAACAGGTATGTCTTACAAGCCCTGCGGAAAACTGGTAAGTCCCGCAAGGCACGGACTTCAGGTGACAGAGTATTCCAGAGTGATGGTGCCACTGCTGTGAAGGCTCTGCGTCTGGTTGCTGTTAGACGCAAGGTCTTGACACTGGGGACTTCCAATAGATCTTGGTCCTCAGAACGGAGGGATCTCTGGGGTTGATTTTGTAAGTTGGAACTTTTTAAAAGTTTAACTCCAGACAAATACACACACACACGCATATACATATCTAGCTAGCTTTGGATAGCATAGGAAAGGGTGAATACTACTGTGGTGTTTCCTTTGCTGTCTGTGCCGCTGTTCAGAAGATTTCACCTCCCTTTCTATTCTGTGATAATTGGATTTTGAAAAATCTGGCTTGTTGTGGAAACAGAGCTTGGTGCTAAAGCTTCAATGGAAACACCTTTTTCCCATGATAACTCTTTCAGAAGTGAATTTCCCTTTCAAGGGGTAGATTTTTCTCATTCCTATTCTTAACTATGAGTTGTTTGTAAGTCATATGTTTGTAATTTGGGGACTACTTGTACTGTGGTTCTATTTTATAATGAGTAAAGATTTGCTTTGTCCAACAGTACAGCTTCCTGGATTCCAGTTCTTCTTGAATGTGAAAAGATTTGAGTTTCAGGGGATGACCTCCTTTGCATTAAACCCATTTAATAATTTGGATTAGCCAATGAATATTTTCAGAATTAGTAATGTATAAGAGACTCCTTTAGACGTGCATACAACTTGTACTTTTCCATTTCATCAAAATATATGGTACATTTTCCCCACCCAACCTAAAATATATGTAGATTTCTATCCTTATCATTTATATGTTTTTAATTCCATTCATGGAGGTAAAATCCAGAAATATTTTCCAACTTGCGCCTATTTTTTGTATTTTCTCACCTATACAGATTCTGGATCGAGTATTGGAGAAACAAACCAAATTTTATTTTACTGCTCAAAATGGAATATAAACTTAAATTTTCCCAGCTTTCTCTTGCAATTATAATTATAAGAAACATACGATCTTTTATTTTTCTTTCTTGCATTTTCTTCTGCAGCAGATGGACAGAGGTTCCGGAGTTCTTGTTTGCCGAAAGAACTGGAAGCAGAGTGGCACTTTGGGGGAGTAAAATATCAGTATGGTGGTAACAAAGAAGGCAAGTTAGATGGATAATTTTCAAGACTGATGCAAACGAAGGGGATTTTTAGCTGTTCCCTCTTCTCTTGTAATTTGGGAAAATGTTCTCCAAGGATATGGTCTAGGGGGCCTAGTGGGGCTAGGACTTGACATATTTTGAGGCAGACTGAAATGGCTAGTCTAAATTTGTGCTCATTGGAATATCTTAACCCATTGAAGTAATGCTACATTTGACAGTCCACTTGATTATCCGATTCTCAGGGGCCAAGGAATGCTATGTTTAATATTGAACTGTTTAATATGTATTTTTATGCTTTTTTGTTTTTTTCATGTTTCTCTTCTAAATTTTATTGCCATGTGTTCTGCAGTATTTGTACTATGACTTGTGGCTTGTGCCATGTTTACATGTGTGTGTTTACTCCAGCAGGGGAAACAGGATTTGAACCATGTTATTCTGAAGTGTTGAAGGTTGTACGAGGCAAGTTGCACCAACCAGAAGAAATTCAGAGGAGCTCCTTCTACGCCTTTTCTTATTATTATGACCGGGCAGTGGACACTGACTTGATAGGTGAATAGTCACTGTTTGAAAACCTACTTAAGTTGTAAGACTTGGGGAAAGAAGGGATTTATCTCTTGTGATTCTAGTTCATTTTTCAGAGGTCAAAGGATATTTAGCATAATGCCAAGTTTTTAAACTTCGTTTGTGTTTTTAAATACATGTTAAATGTACCCACAACTTGCTTCTGACATGATAAATAAATAAATCTTTTACAAAATGAAATACAGCATTGTATCACATATAGTTTAATTAATATAAAAACTGTAAAACTACATTGAGTTGTTAGTAAGTGGGCAGTAGCAATCAATAAAAATTTAGTTGAAAGTACACTAACACTAGCTAATCCATTGCTCCATGTCCTACATAAAGCACATTACAGTGATAAAACTGTTTTATAGAGGCAAGGTGTGCTTTTTCTGGATAATACTGTAGTTGATGTATAACTACACTTTTATGGCAAATGCTTCTTAAACTCTGTACCTCTCTTCAGGAGGAATTTTCTATTCAGATCAGATTTCTATTCAGATCAGATTTCTTCTCCTGCAGTACTACCACTTTGCTTGAATTTAACCTTCCACTTCTTTACTCTGTTCACAACTGACTACTAATTTCAGTTATTTATCTCTGTAATAGGATTTTTAACAAACCAACACTTTTTTTGCAATAAATAGGCTATATATATATATATGCACACACACTCACACAGAGAGACACAGAGACACACAGACAGACACAATTTTGATATCTGCATTCCAAGAACAGAACCGGTCCTGTTATGGAAGTATCTCTTTTTCTAAGAACTAAAAGTAAAATGTGTTGCATAGTAACTCTTCCCCTACCCGCAGACTGTGTATCTATTACTCTGGGAACTGGACTAGAAGGAGGCTTCACAAGCACCCATTATATACAAATTATCAATAATACAACCCAGTTGTTGTTAATGTCATATATTTATTTGTATTCCACTTTTATCTCTGTGCTTGAGATGCAAAGTGACTCACAACAATAAAAAACAATGCAATCTAAGTGTTGTCGAAGGCTTTCATGGCCGGAATAACTGTGAATTCCAGTGTTCCAGTAGCATTTTTTCCTGATGTTTCACACAGGAAGCAGCCAATCCTTGAAGCTGCAAGTCTATTTAATACTAATCAAGGTCACCAATTCAAACATTCACAATTGCCTCAAACAGACAAGAGTTTTTTCTCCCACCCTAGACATTCCACGGATATATAAACCCCACTTGCCTTTCAAACAGACCTCACAACCTCTGAGGATGCCTGCCATAGATCCTGGTGAAACGTCAGGAGAAAATGCTTCTGAAATATGGCCTTACAGCCCGAAAAACTCACAGCAACCCAATGCAATCTAAAATCTCTGTCATATAAATATTAAAATACAATTAAAATTACAAATCTGTTAAAATAATTTAAAATAGTTAAAATACTATACAGCACTATATACTTATACACACATGTATACTATATGTATAAAAGTATATTATATACAACTGGCCCTCTGTATCCACAGATTCTCTATCCATAGATTCAATCATCCATGACTTGAAAATATGCCCTCCTCCAAAATAAAAAAAACCCTTTGATTTTGCCATTTAATATAAAGGATACCATTCTATTACACCGTTATATATAATGCAATTTAAGTACTGACAGATTTTGGTATCTATTGGGGGGCTTGGAGCAAAACTACAGCAGATACTGATTGCCACCTACGTATAAAAGTTTTCAGTATTACTTTCTTGGTAGCTAATTATTCCATCAATGTAGTACACATCATGCCCTACTAAAGCTACCTGGTATCTTGCTCCTGCTGCAGGCCTTATCTTCGCTTATTATGATTATATGATAAAAGGCGGTGCTGCAGTTGCATCAGGGGCAAGGTCAAGAATCAAATTCCTTTGTTATCATCTGTGTAGGCCACAACAATGTGTTTACTTCATGTAAATCATATTAGATGAGTGGCTTTGTGTTACAGAAATAGTGTGCTGTGCAGTTCAGCATATATTGGATGTGTTTTAGTTTTAATAAGCTGCCCAAGAGGAGAATAAGCCATTTAGCTCTCTTTTCCCCTTTAGAAAGCTATTAATAAAGAGTGAATCAGGGAAAATTACATTGTACATGAAATATAGAATCATAGAGTTGGAAGAGACCTCATGGGCCATCTAGTCCAACCCCTAGATGGGAAAATTGCATTCAAAGCACCCCCGACAGCTGTTTAAAAATTTCCAAAAAAGAAGCCTCCGCCACACTCCGGGGCAGAGAGTTCCACTGCTGAACGGCTCTCACAGTCAGGAAGTTCTTCCTAATGTTCAGATGGAATCTCCTTTCTTGTAGTTTGAAGCCATTTTCCGTGTCCTAGTCTCCAGGGCAGCAGAAAACAAAATTGCTCCCTCCTCCCTGTGACTTTCTATATATCAAGCTCTTTATTGATACATAATATTCTAACATTTGCCTTTTCAACAACTTTTTGACCTAGATCTAGTAGTTAGTGCTTATGTGCATTTAGTTAATTCAGTAGATTCACACTGTGACTAATAACTCCATTCGAGCAATTATCCCTTTTATGCAATAAGCCACAATGAGCAAGATCTTATAACTTACCTGGATTTAATCAGATAAAGGCTTACAAGCCCATGTAGCAAAATCACCACACCAAATTGCTAAGGAAATATTGTATATTTTCTTCTCCAAATATCTGTTTAGGCAATGGAAAAAAGACCAAAAAGCTCAAAGTAGTAATTCACCTGCTGTGCATCTGGAAGCAAAATATATGACTTCTGAATTAAAGCATGTTTTCTCTTCTGAGAAGCTGTATCTTTATAAAATGGCAGTAGGAAATGATCTCTTTTCACAAGTGTGATGAATAAGCTGAGCAGTACTTTTCCATGGCTTAGCACTTGTTATTACTATCATGTAACCTTTCTCACTTAATGTCTCTCACGCAGATAAATTCTATGAAGGAACAAATTGCATGTGGAAAGAAGTTCTGAAAGTCTAATAATAATGTATCTGAGGCACCCTAAGCATTTCATTTAGCAACTGTAATGCAAACAACCCTTCCTTTTTTCATGTTGCTTTTTTGTGTCTTAGCTGATATGGAATTCCACTGGCCTCAAGGACATGCTTCATCTGTTTCTTACATCTTTTTAGTCACAGGATAATCTTTTTTTGTTTTTACATTTCAGAGTATGAAAAAGGCGGAGTTTTACAAGTGAGAGATTTTGAACAAAAAGCCAAAGAAGGTAAAATGTGTTCAGAGACTTGGGGAGATAATCCTTCCTCTTAATTTACCACCAGAATGAAACTCTGCCCTATATGTAATTCAAGTCCAGACCCTTGTTTTTTTAAAAGCATTCAGGTAATGTCTTCAGATTAGTGGCACAGCTGCTGTATTGAGGCTGAACGTGAAATATCATTTTCAGGGATAAGTGACCATTGCTCTTGCCAAATGTAGCAGCTGAGGTGAAAGATTTTGTAACAGCACAATCACCACTTTACAAGCGGTGTAAACATCAGAATCCTGGCTTCATTTCTACAGATGTTTCAACCACTTACTTTTATCATATATTTTAATAAACCACGTCCCGTATGTACACATTGGAAGGAATACTTAAAACAGCAATCTTTTGGCATATTCTTGTTCTGAGAAGGGTTTCGGGGCAGGTGCAGATATTCAGTGGCAGGTAATTAACTGTGCCCAAGGGGTTGGGACAAACTATGAGAATAATAGACCCTTATTCAGTTTGATTGATAGCTTTACAGCAATTAAAACCTTGGAATCCTTCTGAGCTCTTGCACAAGAGAAGCAGGGGAATACAAGTATATGATCCTTTAATTCTGTTCTCCCCAACCTGATACCCTCCATAATCCCAGTTGGACCATAGCCCCCATAATCACAGTTAGCAAAGCTATGGAGCTGCTTAGCACAGCTGAAGGGCACCAGGTTGGGAAATTCTACCATAAATAATTCCAGATCCTGTCTTTTTGGTGTCTCATCTTACAAGACTTTTTTGTTTTTGTTTTTTGTAGTGTGTGACAATCTGGACAGCTACAGCTCTGCTAGCCCTTTTCTGTGTATGGATCTCAGTTACATTACAGCATTATTAAAAGAAGGTTTTGGATTTGGAGATACTACAGTACTACAGGCAAGTAAAAATTGCTAGAGCCAATCTTCTTTTTATTTTCAAAGACAAGAGGCTCATTTTACTAGATGGTGGCTTGTATTAATAATTCATCTGCATATTATGACATGGAGTGGAGTGTCTTTATTTTACATATTTTAGCAAAACTCAGGATACTCCTACTGACCTACTACTAAAGATAAATGGAATGGTTGAGTGTATTTTTTCCCTTTTCGTCAAGTCCAATATGGGGCGGGAGGGGATACATTATATTACACCAGCTTTTTCTTTACGAAGATTTCAGTGGGTATGGTCACTCTTAACCTTTACCAGTAGTTGTCTCTTTACTAAACGTTTAGTAAACATTCCTGTAATATAGTGTCACTGAGTTCCACTTTCTAACATTGTCTTATGATTTACTGCTGGCAAGCAATGTCAATTGTCCTACAATTATGTTTGAAATTACACTGAGAAGTGTACAGCAAGCAGAATTAATCACGTCCTTTTTTTTACAGCTGGCAAAGAAAGTGAAAAACATAGAAACAAGTTGGGCCTTGGGTGCTACCTTTCACCTCCTTCAGTCCCTAGGACTCTCCCGTTGAGAAGACATCACCTGTCAGATGTTCCGTTTTCCTCAAACAAGAATGGGCGGTTCTAACCTTCTAGCCAAATACAGACCAAAGTAGAGGAATCAGATAACTTTAAAAGTGATTTTGTTCAGTCCTGAGCTGCACTGAGACATTGATTTTTAAAGTTATGTGTGATGCTGCAGGGCCTTGAAACTGATATTGAAGAAAAGGTTTAAGTACCTCTTTGGACATGCCATGGACAGATATTTGCTACTCGGAGAAGTGATTTTTGGACAACAGCTCCCAGATCTCCTAGCCAACATGACTATTGGTTGGGCCCATGAGACATTAGTCCCCAAAAGTAATGTTTCTTACAAATATAAGATTCTCAACCTAAAGCATTTGAAGGAATAGTTCCAAAAGGTTAATGTTTCCAAGCTGTGCAATACATCCCAAAACTGGTCTTGCTTTACATTAAGCTTTTGATGGTGCAAAAACTTAGCAGAATTACTTGTTTTTTAAAAAAAACATAACAGAAGTGTGTTATTTATTTTACTGTCTTTGAAACTCTAGAAAGCAAGCTTGTTGGGTTAGCTGGTTCTTAACATGGAGGAAAGTGCTACAAGATTTTTGAACTTTAGGCAGATTCAAGGATTAAACTATAGGAAAGATAAGTAAATGGAAATGACTTGTCCATTTATACAGCTTTCTGGTTCAAGTCACAGTGGAGAGAAAACTTAATAATTCACCAAGAAATTGTTCTGTTTATTTCCCTTTCACTTCCATAAAGTAAACCCTACCCTAGGCAAAGAATCTCTTGGAGCCACAAACTACTTATTATTTTGTCTAGAGTTACATAATTTTTAAAGTAAAAAAATTAGACACTCTTGTTATAAGCATCCAGCTGAATATGAAGCTACTCTGTTTCCTCCATTACTGCCTCTCCAAAAGTCTAGATTTAACTTGGAGGGTGGCACAGTTCACTGGATTCTCTTGAGTTATAGGTGCTCAGGCTATCAAAATCCTTAATTTTAATAGGACATCTCCTGAAGCTGCACAAAATGTAAAATGTTCAGTGTCATTATGTAGTAACTATGGGTTCCATTTTGACATTGTTCAAAAACAACAATGTGACATTTGTAGCTGCTAAAGAGCTTTTGCACAAAGATGCTAAGATATGGTGATAACCAGTACTAGTCCATATTTTTGTCTAAGTGCTCTTACTGAATGCCAAATGCTATATTGCTAGTGTCTACATAATACAACACAGCCCCGTGCTTGTTTAACCTGACATAGATTTCAAAGTTCAGTGGGGCTTACTTCTATGTAAGCACACATAGGTTTGTTACCATTGTTTGGTGCCTTAAATAAGACATTACTCTGTTTCACTGTGTGTTTTAGATGTAGGTATTACAATGATTCAGAACCCATTTTTGTGTACCAGAATGTGCAAGACAGAGCCGTTTCTCCTACTCTAATTTTTTAATCCACTACAATAGATAAAAGAGGATGGCAAATTAGAAGTACGTTCTTTGCTCTCAGAGCAACATTATTTTGTTGAAACACAGCATAACCTCATCCTCTCCAACCTCATTTGTAAACTCAGGCACACACTTCAGGTTTTGAGCACAGTACCAAAGTTCATCTAAGTCTGGCAAATTCAGGTTTTCTCTCTTTATGTAGCATGTACTTCAGTATGAGTCACCTCTGTTGCTAATTAAGAGAGCACTTATTCAAACTAATCTGAACACTAGTGCAAAATCAAACATTGTTTTCGTCCCCTCTGATGAACCCAATTATTTGTGAAAATATCTTGCTTTCTTAAGCGACCAGGTCTTTATCAATGCAAGGAGATTATAACCATATTTAATGATCTGCACATAATGGCCTTTTTTTAAAAAAGTGTCTATATGATTGGTGGAGGAGGAATTAATGAAGCAAAACATTTTGAAGCATTACATTATTTTTTCCCCTTCAAAATCAGAAATGAAGGCAAATATTAGGCATTTTATTAACCTAAAGCAGTGGTTCCCAACCTGTGGGTCCCCAGATGTTCTGGCCTACAACTCCAAGAAATCCCAACCAGTTTACCAGATCTTAGGATTTCTGTGAGTTGGAGGCCAAAACTTCTGGGGACCCACAGGTTGAGAACCACTGCCCTAAAGTAGGCACTTATTGCTCACACAGTGACTTGAAAGGACATTTATTTTGTTTTAGCTTAGATCTGTTAAACAAAATTAAGCTAGACTATAAGCAAACTGAGCCCCCTCCCTTACATAAATGTCCACATATGTAACACTGTGGAGCAAATTTGGTACTGATAAGAAGTTCAGAATATCATTCCATTCACATTGTTCTGAAATGAGTTAATTTTAATAGGATAACATAAATATCCTATAAATAAGCTGTGTTCGTGTTTTTTGGTGCTGTAATGCAGTTAGATGGGTATCGCCAGGCTCAGAATATGGTACATGACTAAGACAGGACAATTTTGAATGTCTATTTTAGTTATTAAAATATTTTAACAGTTTTCTCAGACTCAGGTCTATAATTGAGCCTCATGATGTATGTCTATGCTACCCTTTAGGGCAGGGGTTCTCAAACTTTTTCAGCCATGGAGCCCTTTTTGAAGCAAAAGTTTTTCGTAGAGCCCCAATAAAGTTTATATATTATCAACATAGAGAAACGTTTGGACACAGGGGCCGCATTGAGTTTTAAAATTTGACAGACAGGCCAGACCAGTGGCAGATGGATGGAGAGTGTTTGTGTGTACTAACTCACACAGTGCAAAAAAAAAAAAAAGGAAAGAAAGAAAGAAAGAAAGAAAGAAAGAAAGAAAGAAAGAACAATAAGATATTAAAAATGAAGAACAATTTTAACCAGAGTCTGTGCCCCCAGGAGGACACTGACATTGCTGCAGTGGTTTCGGCAGTTCCAAACTGCATTGCTGAGGAGGAGGAAAGAGGCAGCAGAAAGCAGCCCCAAGAGCAGTTTCAGAACCCCTGCTTCAGAGAATTCTTTATAACTGTTAAAAAGAAGTGCGTAAGCAAGATGGCCATCCTCCATTTTGAAGCCATTACCTATCATGTGTCTAAGAGAGCAAGGCTGCAAAGGAAGAAGGAAGTTATATTCAAATGAGAACACAGCCCAATATGTATACTGTAAAAAGCTGTAGAATTTATTTGGGTAGAATTAAATTAAATCCTTCTGCTGACCAAACTACACCATCAATTGAATTGGGAATACCACAGAATAAAAAGTGGCAGTGCATTACTATATTTCCACTTGCTTTATCTAGGATTTTCTATCTTTAACATAGTATGTATTGTAGCCACAAGTTAGTTCACTCTTTTTTTCATGGCCAGCCTACAGAGTTCCTAATATCCAATATTGGGCAAGATCAGGCAATCTCTGGCATTCTAGGAGAAGTCTTTCTGCCAGCCTCACTCAAAGAAATAATTTCATTCAGAATAAGTCAAGATTCATGCTTCCTGCTTTGTTTCCCCTTTTTCCATTTTAAACAGCTTCAGTGAAATGTTAAAAGTGTCACAATAGATAGTCTACAAAAATCACTAGCTTCTTTTCTTCGAAGATGATCACTTACTGGCAAATGCCATGATTTGTTCCTGGAAGAAGAAAAAGAAACGCAAACATTTATTTCTGTTCTTGACCAAGCTTTTTTAAAAATGTTCCCCAACATGTTTGTAAGCGTTCATCTGGGTTTTGTTTTGGCAGCTTGAGTACTTTCAAAGTGAAGTATTCACCTGTATTTCACAGCATAATAGTCACACACTTCCTTTTCTGACAGAAAAAAACTAGTTGGAAAAAAATATTTCCAACTATGGGGTTTCATCCACCTGCACAGCCCCTTTGCATAACAATTACACCTGAGTGAACTAAGGATGCAACTATTATCCAACAAATACTAAAATACCAATTTTGCCACCCCAAAAATGGCGGTATGACTATTATGCAAAGAAATATTGAAGTTTCAGCAGTTTGTCCTCCTCATTTTTCTTCCCCAGAATGTTTTTGTCCCCCCATTTAGTCAAGAGAAGATACCTCCATTCTTTGCTTTTTGCCACTGTTTCAAGGTTTTCCTCACACCAACTGCACTAGGGAGACTACTTCTAACAATTCCAGGGCTGCTATGGTTGTCGGTCCATTTTTGAAGTATTTTGGATGAATGCTTAGCCAAATTCTAGCTACTAAAACCAGCAAGCAGCTGTGGCTCTTGGGCTTTCTAGAGGCATCCAGAAAAACCTTCTATGTGCAATATTCCTCTCTGAAATACCCAACATCTGTCCACATGAGTATCGTGATTTTATCTGAAGTATGTTCAACTGTCAACAAGATGATGGAAAGCTTTTTCCCCTGAGAAACTATCACTTTTGGAGAATATTCCACAAAACAAATGGAGCTGAAACAGCACACAATTGTTTTAGGAAAAGGGTAGATAGGAGGGGATCCATTCCAGAACAAAATAGGTATTATCTTTTATGATTTGATTTAAACAACCAGGCCCTGCTAAGTTGAAATGTGGTATCTTAACTCAGTAGTAGCCATTTGAGCAATCTGGTAAGGAGAGTGACATTTCAAAGCATACTATTCAATAAAAAATCCAGGCAGCACTGAATTGAAATGTGATACAGCAGTATCCATCTTTGCCTTCTAATCAATGTAGATAAGGAGAGTTCAGCTTCAAACTACAGTACCTCTCCTTGTAACAGCTCCTTATGGCAGATATCTACCCCATTATTATTTCATTAAATACGTCATTTATTTCCTTGTATCAATTGTAACTTTAAAAAAACCTATCTTACTTTAACAGGAGGTATAGCGTTAGTTGCTTGCAATCCCCATGTTCTTAGCAGCACAAAAGGAGTGATGCTTGTTGAGTACAGTCTCTTTAGCAGGTCAGTTGCAGCCAGGAGAAATATGTTGTACCTCTGTCTTTCTGCCTCATACTCTAGCAAGTGCTTTAAAGAGCCTGGAACAAAAAGTAAGGAAGTAAGTGCCAGCTGAGTTTATTCAAGAATGTCAGGACTGTGGGCTGGATTCATCCTAGAAAATTAACCCCAGTAGAAATGACAGGATGTTTAAGATTTTTGTATTGAGGAAAGTAATATCTTGCCATCGTACAGCTCCCATTTTGTCCTATACTGGACAATATTTATTTATTAAATAACCAAACTGGCTAGTAAAACAGAAAAGAGAAGAAGCTTGCCCTGCTATAAACATTGCAGCAAACACAAAGTGATAAGCATTTGGTTGAAACACTCTGGGTTCCTTCTAATGTTGGGATGGACAATTGTATGGATTGACAGAAAAACTAAACTAGAAGGTACCAGAGTTCCAAGTTTTAGTTTCAAAAATGTTAGTGTTAAACATTAATATATGGGAGTGGGGGATTTATGAGAGAGGGGTGAGCTCCTGCCGTTAGCCTCAGCTTCTGCCAACATAGCAGTTCAAAAACATGGAAATGTGAGATCAATAGGTACCGGGTTGTTGTAGGTTTTTCCGGGCTACATGGCCATGTTCTGGAGGCAATTTTTCTCCTTACGTTTCGTCTGCATCTATGGCAAGCATCCTCAGAGGTAGTGAGGTCTGTTGGAAGTAGGAAAAATGGGTTTATATATCTGTGGAATGACCAGGGTGAGACAAAGGACTTTTGTCTGCTGGGGCTAGCTGTGAATATTCCCCCCAGGCCCTTCCAAGCCATTGAATGCTAATCAAGGTGATCAGCTGAAACATTCACAGCTAGCCCCAGCAGACAAAAGTCCTTTGTCTCACCCTGGTCATTCCACAGATATATAAACCCATTTTTCCTACTTCCAACAGACCTCACTACCTCTGAGGATGCTTGCCATAGATGCAGGCGAAACGTCAGGAGAAAAATTGCCTCCAGAACATGGCCATATAGCCCAAACAAAACCTACAACAACCCAGTGATTCCGGCCATGAAAGCCTTCGACAATACATTCAATAGGTACCGTTTCTGCGGGAAGGTAACAGCGCTCTATGCTGTCATGCTGACCACATGACCTTAGAGGTGTCTACAGACAACTCTGGCCGAGCACCAACCTCCAGAGTCGGGCATGACTGGATTTAATGTCAGGGGAAAACATTTACCTTTACCTTACTGCATGTCTATGGACAAAATCAGTTCTTCAACTTGGAAATAGAGATGAGCACCACCCCCCAGAGTCGGACACAACTAGACTTAATGTCGGGGGAAACATTTACCTTTTATATGGTCAAAATATTCTAAAGGCACTAGATCCCATCTGATCTTGGAAGGTAAACAGAGTCAATCCTGGTCTAGTACTTGGTGCTGCAGACTATATTACAGAGGAAGAAACTGGCAAAACCTGCTCTGAGTAATTCATGAAAATTCATGAGGTTGCCATAGCTCAACAAGCAACCCTAAAATATATTTAAAATGTGAACTGCCACTCCTGAAAGCTTCCACAAGTAATTGTTTACTCTTTTTTTGTACTGAGAAAGGTAAGTCTGGAGGGACTGAGAGCTGTACTTTTCTCACCTCTTGTTTTAACAGATCTCAAATACTTCCTCATTTAAAATAACACCAATGGTATCTAGAAGGTTATTCCTTTCTAGAGGAAAGTATTCCTACAGAGAGCAGCAGAGCAAAACTATTAAATGCAGTGTTCTCAACTCAAGTTAGACACTAGATATTCAAACAAACCCTGTACTGCACTAATGAGTTGAATCATTATGGAAAGAAACATTGACATTTCATATTGTCATGTTTTGCTTTATAATGTTAAGTCCTTACCTAGATCTTTTCCATCGAATGCCGCACTACTGAGATGATGTGTCAAACAAGCAATATCACCAAAGCCCATATTTACACCTTGACCTGCAAGAGGATGAACTCTGTGAGCAGCATCCCTAAAAAAGAGACAGAAATAACTGTGGTGTTCCATACAAATCTGTACTGGTGTTATGTGGATTCTGTCATGCACGATAACCTTAGCAATTAAAAGCACACACTTTATACTTGTCCTCTTTTCCCATACTTTATACCCTTCACTTCCACCATTAGCTTCAAGTTCTTAACACTATGGGCTGGATGCAAAAATAATATGGAACTCTGATTGAACTATCTATGCCTTGTAGAATGTCAATGGCTTCTGGAATATCATATGATGGGGCACAATTGAGTTGCAGCAAGAACAGGCAACTAGACGAATATGGCAAGACTACTTCACACAAGATGAAACGTGTTTCTGCTCAATGAAGGTAAATCTGAACCAAAGACAACGCCTCCTAGGTAGTATCTACCAATCTCTTCGAAGAGGAACCCATGAAATTATAACAAGAATCTCCATCTCTGTGAGAACTAGATACAAGTAACTTCCACAGGTCAAGATGACTCCTCCCCCGCCCCGGGGTTGCAATATATCATCATACAATTCTCCCAAGGATTTATCGGAACACTAAAGTTCTTCCGTGTAAAATTACCCAATAAGAGCCACACGGTGTTGGACATATTCAGTTGCATGCCCCAATCCCAGAGGGAACACGGCTCGGCTCTTGGGATCCACTTTTGCAACACTCGGGGGCAGCTGGCGGGCTGCAGTCCCTGATGGCATCAGGAGGGAAATAGCAGAACGGAACATGGATCCAGCAGTATCAACAAAATCCGAGTGATCTGCATTGCTCCACTGAAGAAGGACAGAGATTTATTTACAAGGTGCCCGTCAAACTGCAAAGGCTGCAAAACATGCAGACTGATACTGAAAATCGAAATGCTTAGAGGCATCAGGTAGACAAGGAGAAAGATAGCAAATCTAACTTGAAAACTAGTCATGGGAGGATTCTTTTAAATTTAGTGTATTTATTCTTCTGGTCTGAAACACCTCAGTGTACCTTGCAAGCTACCCACAATAAATACTCTCACAAGAAATCTATGGCAGGGCTCATTCACCTGCATTGTGCTGCAGTCAGGCAATGCAGTAACAAAATAGGCAGGGCTTAGCTATGAATTGTTATACTCTTATTCTGACCCATCAAAAAGGGAGACACTGGCATGAGAAATCTCACCACAGCAGTGCAGAAAGGGACTATGGTTGTCTAAAATTAAACTGCGATATTGAGAGAATAATATAAGATAGCCATTGCTCACACAAGCGATTATGTCTACCAACAGAAACTAAGATATTCCCTGTTGACAGGAATTATCAAATGCTCAACATCTTTTGTCATTCTTAAATGAAACTGTCCTTTTCAGTTTCACTGTTTCTCAGATCTTCTTTAAAATATATAAATAAGTTGCATGTTATAAAATAAGAGGAAATACTTACAAAAGCAGAATTTATTGAGTCCACAAAACTTTCCTCGTCCATATTCTGCAGCTGAATCGCATGTTCATGTGACGTGGACCAAACCAAAGAGCTGACAGTGTCAGAAAGCTAATTCAACCATAAGAAAAAGAGAAAAAAAAAACAAGAACACAGCACCCACCTATTAAGTTCAATTATGTAGAGCCCTCAACCACAACATTCATAAGACATTATAACTGGGGGGAAAGTATCAAATCATGATAAACTTATTAATGTAATGATGTTTTGATCCTGAATTATTAGCAGGAGAGTTGGGAAGACAAAGATTAGAAAGCGAGTTAATCCCAAATTGCTTTACCGGGAGGAGTGCAATCGGTCCAGATGGAAGGAATCTCTGCCATGCTACATTGTTGTCAGTCGACTGAAAAGCACAAAAAACAGAAGAGATTAAGTTTAGCTATTCATCATTAGTTTGCATGTTCACAAGCTAGACATCAAGTAACAAGAATCTGACCTCAGACAAGTGAAGAGTAGCAACTACAGCTGACTGGTCATAGCGATACTGAATATTCTTAATTCCAGCTGCTCTCCTGACCATAGAATTCTGTCCATCTGCACCAATCTGTGAAAATATATTGAAAGAAACACTATTTAAAGGTTTAACACATGTCAAACCACAAGGCCATGGCCCAAATCCAGTCTGCCATGACATTTTAGGTGACCCTCAAAAGCTGGACAATTCCTACATTTCTCATCATTAGACAACATAATGACTAGACCTGATGGGAGTTGTGATACAATGACATCTGGAAGGATACAGTTTGTTCTGTTTAATCAGGAGAGTAGGGCTTGGATTTAGATAAAAAGCTTGTGGATATGATGGCTGGCTCTAAAATGTCCCTTAATCTTTCCTCAATCTCAGAGACGTAAGTGCTGTTGGGTTGCAATTGCCATTATCCCCAGTCCACATGGTGGATAATCAAAAAGTAATGGCAGTTGTAGTTCAGTAACATCTGGTGGCCAAACTGGGTAAAAACTAAAGAGCACCAACCACTTTGTAAAAAAAAAATAGTTGGTCCTCTATTTCCAAGGATTTTCCGTCCATGGATTCAATAGCCCTTTGAAAGTAAGGCTGATGTGGCCCTCGATGAAAATGAGTATGACACCCTTGCTTTAACAAAAAGGCTTTCCATCAGATGCAGCACCAAATCAGTAGTTAATCAGGAAAAAAATCACACACAATAACGCTTGGAGGCTACCAAAATAGATACCACCCTGGCAGCGTCCAGGAAACTTCAAAATTTGCTCCAGAGAAGTTGGGGGCAGACTTTTCAGAGTAATTGAGGAAGATATGAAGGAGCACAAGAAACAGACTGGGAGGAAAAGCCTCACTGCCCAAGTGGAAAGCTACATGTAATGCTGGATGTTGCTGCCCGCAGCAACATTTTCCCTCTACACTTAAACATGTATAAATATTAGGCCTGTGCGGTTTCGTTCGTTAATTTTGTAATTCGTTATTAATTCGTTATTTTTAGCATTTACGAAGCGATATCAAAACACATTTTCAAACCCGGAAGGGTTTAAAAATATCGAACCGGCAACCCCCATAGATTTAACGAGCTTCCGCTCGTTTCGTTAATGGGATGGAGGCTGCTGGTGCCTGGGAGCCAATCCGGCACTCCCAAGCACCCAAGCAGTGCACCGTGGCTGTTTCTGATTGGCCGGCGAGCCTTTTGAAAGCGGCTCCGCGCGGCCGTACAGCTCATTGCTGCAGAGGGCGAGGGAGAGAGAAGAGGTCCGGGAGGGTTTGCATTGGGTTGGCTTGGCTTGGCTTGCAACTGGATTGGATTCATTCCTTGCTCATTCCTTGCTTGGATTCATTCCTTGCTGCTGTGCTTAGTGCTGCTTAATTATATTCCTTGCTTGGATTCATTACTTCCTTCGGTTTTTGTGAATTTGTTTGTTAATTTTCCATTTTTAAATATTTTTAATATTATTTTTTAATATTATTTTTAATATTATTTTAATATTATTTTTAAAAAATATTCTAAAAAAGAAAAGACTCTTCTGTTGGTGTGTGCTCTCATTTGCTGTCTCCTGCCTGTGTTTGGTCCACATCAGGGCCATTTTTTGGTTCAGTTTCCATTTTTGAATATTTTTTAATATTATTTTTTAATATTATTTTAATATTATTCTTAAAAAATACAAAAAATATTCTAAAAAAGAAAAGACTCTTCTGTTGCTGTGTGCTCTCATTTGCTGTCTCCTGCCTGTGTTAGCTCTACATCAGGGCCAGTTTTTTGGTTCAGTTTCCATTTCTGAATATTTTCTAAAAATACCTGCCTTTTATTCTTAAAAAATACAAAAAATATTCTAAAAAAATAAAAGAGTCTTCGGTGGCTGTGTGTGCGCTTGTCATTTGTGTAGTTCCAACCAGTGCGCTCCTTTTGCCAACACAAAGTGCTACATACACTGCTCGCTCATCATTTGTGTAGTTCCAACCAGTGCGCTCCTTTTGCCAACACAAAGTGCTACATACACTGCTCGCTCATCATTTGTGTAGTTCCAACCAGTGCGCTCCTTTTGCCAACCCAAAATATTTAATAACGAAGTTATTAATAACGAAGTTTTTAATAACGAAGTTTCGGAAGTCGCTTTTGCGCATGCGCAAAGCGCCCCCGCTTTAACGAATCGATTCGTTATAACCTTAACGAATCGACCCCGCGCCAATAACGAAGCTTCGGAAGTGTTTTTGCGCATGCGCGGGGGTCCGCCATCTTAACGAATCGATTCGTTAATATTTACGAAATTTTCGTAAATATTAACGGATTGAAGGGGGGAAATTTTGTAATTATTTTAAATATCGAAACAAAAAAACACCCCAATTACAAATCGATTTTAGAACCAAATTTTTTCTTGATCAACCAGGCCTAATAAATATTACTATGTATCGAACTACATTCGGGATAGCAATATTAATATAAATGTAAGCACACCATAAAGCCAATATTTCTTTTTCGAAACAATTCTATTTCAACTCACCTCTAAGCCCCTTCATGCTGGTAATGTGGCACCACGTGACATTAAGAACCAAATCCAGTGGAAAGGAATTGGCAAGAGAAGGTGCCTGATCAAACAGAAAATGAAGGCTTAGTTACCAGCAGTTTGGTCTGAAGTCTGCGTCCATCTGCTAAATCAATTTGAACCCAAGGGCTTGAGTCAGAGGTCTGAAAATGAGCGGGCCGGGTGTACCCCACTGCTCTGCTCTTGTAGAGAACTTCCACTCGGTCTGATGGGGACACAACGTATCAGTGTCACTAAGTAATAGGTAGAAAAGAAGCAAAAAATCAAAACCTGACAAAGTCTAGGTGGATCAGTTCACTAATTGACTGAATTCCTACAGATACCAGTTAAGTGTCTTCTAGTTTCTAAATGAGGGGAGAAAGAACCTGCTCCTCTACACTTAGATGCCTCCAACCTCAAGAAACATGCTGGTAATTGACCTCACAACCTTTGAGGATGCTTGCCATAGATGCAGGCAAAACGTCAGGAGAGAATGCTTCTAGAACATGGCCATATAGCCTGAAAAACCTGCAACAACCCATGCTGTTAATTCTAATGTATATGTTGTTGTTCATTCGTTCAGTCGTCTCCGACTCTTCGTGACCTCATGGACCAGCCCACGCCAGAGCTCCCTGTCGGCCGTTAACACCCCCAGCTCCCTCAAGGTCAGTCCAGTCACTTCAAGGATGCCATCCATCCATCTTGCCCTTGGTCGGCCCCTCTTCCTTTTGCCTTCCACTTTCCCCAGCATCATTGTCTTCTCTAGACTTTCCTGTCTCCTCATGATGTGGCCAAAGTACTTCAACTTTGTCTCTAGTATCTTTCCCTCCAGTGAGCAGTCGGGCTTTATTTCCTGGAGGATGGACAGGTTGGATCTTCTCGCAGTCCAAGGCACTCTCAGCACTTTCCTCCAACACCACAGCTCAAAAGCATCGATCTTCCTTCGCTCAGCCTTCCCTAAGGTCCAGCTCTCACATCCGTAGGTTACTACAGGGAATACCATGGCTTTGACTAGGCGGATCTTTGTTGCCAGTCTGATGTCTCTACTCTTTACTATTTTATCGAGATTGGACATTGCTCCTCCCAAGAAGTAAGCGTCTTCTGATTTCCTGGCCACAGTCTGCATCTGCAGTAATCTTTGCACCTAGAAATACAAAGTCTGTCACGGCCTCCACGGTTTCTCCCTCTATTTTCCAGTTGTCAATCATTCTTGTTGCCATAATCTTGGTTTTTTTGACGTTTAGCTGCAACCCGGCTTTTGCGCTTTCTTCTTTCACCTTGATTAGAAGGCTCCTCAGCTCCTCCTCGCTTTCGGCCATCAGAGTGGTGTCATTTGCATATCTGAGGTTGTTAATGTTTCTTCCAGCAATTTTCACCCCAGCTTTGCATTCATCCAGCCCCGCACATCGCATGATGTGTTCTGCATACAAGTTAAAAAGGTTGGGTGAGAGTATGCAGCCTTGCCGTACGCCTTTCCCAATCTTGAACCAGTCTGTTGTTCCGTGGTCAGTTCTGACTGTTGCTACTTGGTCCTTGTACAGATTCCTCAGGAGAGAGACAAGGCGGCTTGGGATGCCCATCCCACCAAGAACTTGCCACAATTTATTATGATCCACACAGTCAAAGGCTTTAGAATAGTCAATGAAGCAGAAATAGATGTTTTTCTGAAACTCCCTGCCTTTCTCCATTATCCAGCGGATATTGGCAATCTGGTCTCTCGTTCCTCTGCCCTCTCCAAACCCAGCTTGAACATCTGGCAACTCTCGCTCCATGCACCGCTGGAGTCCTCCCCGCAGGATCCCGAGCACCACCCCACTGGCATGAGAAACAAGGGCCACTGCACGGAAGCCTGAGCAGTCCCTCGCATCTCCCCTTCTTGGCATGGGGACACAAGCTGACCCTCTCCAGTCTGATGGCCATTCCCGTGCCCTCCACACTTGCTGGCAAATGGCATGCATCACCCTGACAGCATCATCCCCCAAGATCCCAAACAGTTCAGCTGGGATCCCGTCGTCTCCTGCTGCCCTGCCGCCAGCAATGCTTCCCAAGGCCCATTCAACTTCACTCCTCAGGATGTCCGGCTCCAATTCATTCACCACACCGTCACAACCATCCTCAACACCATTATCTAATGTATATGATGGATATAAATTCACTACACTACTGAGCCACATTCACTGAAGTATCTGATAGGAAACTTCTGTTGGGAAAAGTAGCCAGTACCTGATATTGCATCCAACTGTTTGGTTAGAGCAGACAGGATGACATTATTTTCTACTATATAACCCATGTCTTCCATGTTATCGTTATCAAAGATGATCATGGCTTCAGAGCAAGCATCCCATACCTATAATGAAAGGAAGCATGACTGACTACTGCAAATAAAACAGAGACATGAAGACAAGGCCTTGTACGAAGAATCTCACAAAATTTACTATTTACAACTGAGGACATCATAACAGAGCACACAGCCCATACTTCACCTTCATTAGATAGCAAGATGTAGTCTTACACCCTCTAGATGTCATGGGAACCGTTTTTTCACATAACCATCCTATTTTAGGCTTTAGGGAGCTTTAAAAAACCCTCAAGTGACTAAAAACAAGTGTAAGACATCAAAATAGGGGAAATGTATCAGCTCCAGCCCCTAAATATGTGTGTGCATACATGCATTCACACAGCTATGAACCCTGAAAGAGGAAGCAGAGGGGTCAAGCCCCGCTTCTAAGACTAGGCAGGGGGCTGATCCGTAGACCTCTCGGTAATAATAATAATAATAATAATAATAATAATAATAATAATAATACTTTATTTATACCCTGCCCTGCTCCATCTCCCCCAGAGGGACTCGGGCAGCTTACATGAGGCCACACCCATCAATGCAATAAACACAGTATTACACAAAAGCATAACAACAACAACAAAATAAAATACATAAAATGCAAAAACCAATATAATAGACAGCACAGCAATATAAAATCAGACATCAAAACACAGGTAGTTCATCTTACATAGGAATTAATAATCAAAAGTGCATAGAATTATCAAATGCTAAGAAATATTAAGACAGCTACTGTCACTCTGCCTTCTCAGGATTACTACACATTGCAATCAGTCTTATGGACCTTTAGTGGGGAGTAAGAAACACTGGAGGGCCCCCTGGTGGTACAGCGGGTTAAACCACTGAGCTGCTGAACTTGCTAATGGAAAGGTCGGTAGTTTTAATCTGGGGAGCGGGGTGCTCCAGCTTCTGCCAACCTAGCAGTTCAGAAATACACAAATGTGAGTAAATAAATAGGCACCGCTTCGGTGGGAAGGTAACAGCACTCCATGCATTCATGCCGGCCACATGATCTAGGAGGTGTCTATGGACAACGGCAGCTCTTCAGCTTAAAAATGAAGATGAGCACCACCCCCCAGATTCAGATATAACTAGACTTAATGTCAGAGGAAACTTTTACCTAAGAAATACTGGAGAACACTTCTATGTACATATTGTACTTGCAAGTTTCTATATACTTAAGAATGTGTCATTAGTAATGGATGGGGAAAATAATTTGTCTCTCCACTACAAATCAGCAAAATTAATTGCAACCTGGCCCCATTCCCCCATATACCTTAAAAACATCCCCAGGATTTCTATGCACGGCCCTCTGAGGGGCACAAGACCTCTGGTACTTACTCACCCCTAGCAAATGCAGAATCAAAATATACATCTATAGGAATGCTAAAAATCAAGGGAATACAAAACCGAGCACCCCTTCACCCAAAAGACAGCAGGGCAGCAACCTATTTAATACTAGCATTTTGTAAATTCTTGGAAGGAGACCAAACAGAATGGTTGTTTCTTTGGGAACTAAATGTGTCCTGCTAAAATAAAGCATCTAAGATGCAACACAAAAGCAGCAACAAAGGCTCTATGAATACACCACACTACTTCCACTATTTCCTACAGCTCTTAAAGAGGAAACCCAAATAGGGAAAATAGTAATATTTCTGCTGAGAACAGCTTACTCAGCTCTCTGCAAATATATAGACTTTTTCACAAGACGCTAGACACACAGAACATTTGAATCACCTATAAACCTCTCTACAGATGAATAAAAAAATCTCCTTAGAAATGAAGTGATGCCCTGTGTGATACGTCAATTTTTTAAATATTATCAGGCACCTGCATCCGCCGAAAGGGTTTGATTCTCATACTGCTGATATCTTCCCAAGCACCAAAGCCTAAAAAAGAAAGAAAAAGATCCTTGTATTCAAAGAAATAACCCTGAAGTTCCAGATTAATAGAGAACTCTATTTCCATTTGATTCCTTGAAACTCTTCCAGTTAATGTGCTTTGGCTGTAGCTTGATGGACTCAATTATTATTTTTTGTGGGTATGCTTGATGTGGAAGTGGCGAAAGGTTGTAAGAAACAAATGCAGAAATTGGATGTAGACCAGAGCCAGAAATTATGGTGAGTCTAGAGGCCCATAAGCAATATTGGAGGACAAATCTATATACTCACTGTGCTTTGAAAAGTCTCCATATTTAAGGATGGGTCAATGACTCTGGATCCAATAGGGGGACAAACCACCCTCTCCCACTGAAAGTCCCATTCACCTCCAAACTTCTTTTAAAATGTGAACACTGCTTGAATAGTTCATAGTTTATGAGCTTTATTTCAGAAAAAGAAATTACTGCAGGAAGTGGCAGACACACAAGCAACAGGCACACTGTGTGTCTGCAGTTATATGTGTTGCTACAGAAAAACACAGAGAAATAATATATACAAGACCAAAAGTGTACTGATAAGCCTTCAGAGTTTCTGAATTTGAAAATTAATCTCTAGTGATAGGCACAGATGCATTCTGGGTTTTTTTTCAGAATGCATCTGTGCCCACAGATCATTCTCTATGTATTTTTTAAAATCTGGAGTACCAAATTATTTCCATCTCTGCTATATATAAAGCTAGATAGAATCATTATTTTATATCTCGGCATCAAACACCATACATCCTCTGTGCATTCAGAGATATCCAGCTAACTGATGAATACTGTCCAGTACTTACTACTGAGAAATGTGACGGAGCCAGGTGTAATAGCACTGACCCGATTACTGTAACTCTTTGTTAACTGCTCAGATGCTTTCCTTGGACGAGCTTCAAGGAGAAGAATTTTCTTATCACGGAGATGGATGTCATGCCCTTGGGGGAAAAGCAAATGTTCATCTATTTTTTACAAAGGTTAACTAAGATTTTCTAACATCTTGCAACAAGGATTCACAAGTAAATAACTCAATTTTTGAGTTTTCCTCCAAATACACTGAATTGCTTATGATTCTACTGCAAGTGTAGGCACTTTCAGTTCAAGGACCAAATTCAGTTGCAGATAAGTTCTTGGGAGCTGTATAGTAACCCTTGGTCATTCCTTTTCCTCCCAACTTAAAGAGTAAAGAGAGGAGCCAAGAAGACCGTGCCATCTTGTCTTCAGTGTCATCAGTTGGGAGTCCCTCCTCCCAACACCAACTGCTGCTCGTGACCAGAGTAAAGAGAGGGGCCAAGAAGAATAAAGAGAGAGATCCAGGAAGATATTGTATTTATTGTATTGTATATTACTCGTAAGCTGCTCTGGGCAGAAGGGCAGCATATAAATGTCATAAATAAATAAAGTGTCTGAGGGGGGAAAGGAAAGGGCCTGAGGCTGTTAGGAATGGTGGGAGCTGAACTCCAAAACATTTGCAGTCCCCAACTTTACCCAGGCCTAGACTCCTCTATGGAATGGCTGCAGCTTGGCCCCACTTTTGTAAAACTACAACCCCATAACATTAACCCACAGCCAGTTACAAGTGGCCTCAGGCTGCATTCATTCCACACTATCATTGCACTCTGTGCTTGTTCCTTCCTCAGAGTGTTTCTCCACTCTGGAGAGACATTGTATTGATATGGAAATGATACCTAACACCAGTAAGAATAGCAAATATAAATAAAAAACTACTCAAAAATGCTGGAGAGAATGTCAAGAATCAGGAACATATATACATATTTGGTTGCAATGTAAATATGTAAATAATTTTGGGGGGAAAGTATTTAGAGAAATAGAAGATACGAGGGGTATTTTTTAAGTAAGGTCCGTTTTGTTGTAGACACTAGTATTTCGCGCGCATACTGCAACGAGCGCGTGCGTCGTGTACCAGCATGCCTCAGGAACAACTGTGCTCAGTTTCTGCTCTGCAGCTAACCTGTATGGTTCTGTTCTGTGCTTTAAAAATATTTAAGACCATCAACTCACCCTCCGCATGTGAGGTTTGCTCAGTGATACGGTTTTTGTCAGCCAAGAACCTGCCTACTGCAGAAATTCATCGACAGATTTGTGAAGTGTACGGTGATACTGTTATGAGTGAAAGCAAAGTGCGTAAGTGGGTACGACAATTCAAAGATGGCCGTGACAACGTCCATGAAGAGGACCGCTCCGGTTGCTCTTCTTTGATTACAGACGATTTGGTTATTGGAGCAGGCGGCAAGTTTTTATGAAGAGGGTATTTTAAAATTGGTTCAGAGGTATGATAAGTGTTTGAACAAACTTTGCAACTATGTTGAAAAATAGAGTGAAGTATGTACTTTCTGAAAATAAATTAATTTTTGAAATAAAATTTCATTGTGTACTTATGTTCCAACGGACCTTACTTAAAAAATACCCCTCGTATAATGAACATTAAAATAGAAAGAAGTCCTAGTATAGCCTTTTCATTATAGAATGATAAACAATTGAAAAAAGAGGATAAAGATGCAATAACAAACTTATTAACAATAGCAAGACTGCTTTTAGCAAGGAACTGGAAAAGAGAAATAAATATACAAATAGAGGAGTGGTACAAGAAAGTATGGAAATTGGCAATAAATGATAAGCTGACATTTATATTAAAAGTTAAAAGAGGTATCTGGAAACAAAGTGATTTTGATGATGTATAGAGAAAATTTATTGAAAAAGGATTAAAAAAACAAAGAAAGTTACTTTCTTTGAAATTTTAGACACATAGAAATTTTAGACAGATGATATGTAAAAGGTGGGGCTTGGGATGGGGGAGGGGAGCACAGCGGTGAGGGATAGATAATATGTATAAGCAGAAAAATAACACTAGATGCCGAAAGTTAAAGTATGGTAGGTTGCATTGAATAATATGTATCTGCTGTAAAATAAACAATGAAGCACCGTGATTGTGGCGCAGCTGGCTGAGTGTCAGCTGCATTAAGATCACTCTGACCAAAAGGTCATGACTTCAAAGCCAGCCCGGGTTGGAGTGGGTTTCCAACCAATTGTGTGTAGCCTGTTGTCGACCTTTGCAACCCGAAAGACAGTTGCATCTGTCAAGTAGGAAAAAAAGGTACCATCTTAAAGTGCGGGGAGGCTAAATTAACTGATTTATGAGGCCATAAAGAAGACTCCAGCAAAGCATTCCAGCGGGGAAGCATGCAGGAATGCGGAAGTGCTTCATCAGTGTCGCAGATGGACATATATGTGTACACTGTAATCCGCCCTGAGTCCCCTGCAGGGTGAGAAGGGCGGAATATGAAAGCTGTAAATAAATAAATAAACAATGTATAACAAATGTATTGGACCATGATTATATATATATATATATATATATATATATATATATATATATAAGGAATGGTGGGAGTTGAAGTCCAAAACTCCTGGAGGGCCCAAATTTGCTCAGGGCTGCAACTTGTTGTAGCAATACTGATAGTTTGCAAGTTCTCCCTGCCCTGGGAGGCTCCTACCCAAAGCGGCGGCCATGGCAGTCCCGACCATGCCGCCCCCGGACACCACCACATCATACACCGCCGTCGACCCGCTACACTTCCTCGCGGAGCCCCGTCCCAACGCAGACCCGAGAGGGAGCCCCAGGGTCTTCCTACAACCAGGCCCAAGGCCCCGACACGAGAAGCAGCCGATGCCCGCCGCCATTTTGGAAGTAATGCCCCGTGACCGGAAATGAACTGCCCAGCACCTTGACAACGGCGAGAAGACAACAGAACCCGACCAATGAGTGCCAAGAGAGGGCGGGGCCGCGTGGTGATTGGTCGCTATGACAGAGACGTTCCAAAAGGAGTGTTCCTATTGGTCGAGGTTCTAGAGGCAAAGCATGGTGGTGGTCGAGCCGAGAATGACGGTGTCGGCGGCTGGAGCGGAGCCCAAGGAGATGGGACGGGTACAGTGCAGATACTGACCTCAATAATAGCCCAAGGCAGCAGGTCTCCTCTGATCCTTGAAGCTAAGCAGTGTCAGCCCTGGTCCATACTTGGGTGGGAGACCGCCAAGCAATATCAGGTGCTATAATATAAGGCTATATTTCTGAGGATGGGACTTGGCAGTATTCCTTGCCTAAGAGAACTATATGGAATTCATGGGTTGGCATAATAAAGCAATGTACACATATGGTGCAAATAATAATAATATCTGAAATACTAATAATTGATTATCATTGTGTTGTCGAAGGCTTTCATGGCTGGGATCACTGGGTTGCTGTGAGCTTTCTGGGCTGAATGGCCATATTCCTGAAGCATTCTCTCCTGACGTTTCTCCCACATCTATAACACGCATCCTCAGAGGTTGTGAGGTCTGTTGGAAACTAAGTAAGTGAGTATATTGTCGAAGGCTTTCATGGCCGGAATCACTGGGTTGTTGTAGGTTTTTTCGGGCTATATGGCCATGTTCTAGAGGCATTCTCTCCTGACGTTTCGCCTGCGTCTATGGCAAGCATCCTCAGAGGTAGTGAGGATGCTTGCCATACCTCTGAGGATGCTTGCCATAGATGCAGGCGAAACGTCAGGAGAGAATATAGCCCAAAAAAACCTACAACAACCCAGTAAATAAGTGAGGTTTATATATCTGTGGAATAATGTCCAGGGTGGAAGGACTCTTGTATAAATGTTGCAAATGGCCACCTGGATTACCACTGAATGGCCTTGCAACTTCAAAGCCTGGCTGCTTTCTGTCTGTGGGAATTCTTTGTTGGGAGGCCCTGATTGTTTCCTGTCTGGAATTCCCCTGCTTTTTGAGTGTTGTTCTTTATTTACTGTCCTGATTTTTTAATTTTTTAAAATACTGGTTTTGTTCATTTTCATGGTTTCCTCCTTTCTGTTGAAATTGTCCACATGCTTGTGGATTTCAATGGCTTTTCTGTATTGCCTGACATGGTAGTTGTTAGAGTGGTCCAGCATTTCTGTATTCTCAAATAATACTGGCTACCAGTATTTTAAAAAACCATCTGAAATCAAGACAGTAAATAAAGAGCAACACTGAAAAAGCAGGAGAATTCCAAGCAAGAATCTATCAGGGCCAGCTAACTCCTCCTAACAAAGGATTCTTCCAGGTAGCAACCCGCCTGGCTTTACAGCTGCAAGGCTATTCAGTGCTAATCAAGATGGCCAATTGCAACATTCACATTTGCCTCCAATACACAAGAGTTCTTTCTCCCACCCTGGACATTCCACAGATATATAAACCCCTATTTTCCTAGTTTCCAACAGAACTCACAACCCCTGAGTTTGCCTGCCATAGATGTGGGTGAAACATCAGGAGAGAATGCTTCTGAAACACAGCCATACATCCCTGAAAACTCTCAGCAGCCCAGAAATACCAGCCATGAAAACCTGTGACAACACATTTCCTGTATTTATTTATTTATGAAGTGATAAAAATGTTTTAATAATAGTATTGATGCACTGATGATAATTTTAGCTATCTTGAGGCACCATTTTCTGAAACAGAAATCCTGAAAGCATCTTGTAACAACTACATTATTATTATTATTATTTCTTACCCACCTCTCCTCTTGGCTCGAGGCAGGTTACAGAAAAAAAGAAAGAAAAATAAGCAATAGAATCAGAACATCTATAATCTAAAATTACAGTATATCGCAAATAATATTCGCTCCCATGGAAACCATAATAAGCAACTTTATTTAAAAGTTATTCTTCCTAAGTTTTAGGGTTTAATTTGCAAGTAACCCCCTGGTGGCGCAGCGTGTTAAACCGCTGAGCTGATGAACTTGCTAACCAAAAAGTTGACGATTCGAATCTGGGGAGCGGGGTGAGCTTCCACTGTTAGTCCAGCTCCTGCCAACCTAACAGTTTGGAAGCATTCAAATGTGAGTAGATTGATAGGTACTGCTTTGGTGGGAAGGTAACAGCGCTCGATGCAATCATGCTGGCCACATGATCTTGGAGGTGTCTAAGGACAAGGCCAGCTCTTCGACTTAGAAATTGAGATTAGCACCACCCCCCTCCCCCAGAGTTGGACACAACTAGACTTACTGTCAGGGGACACCTTTACCTTTACCTTGCAAGTAGCTGTGCACGAACAGAAATTACAGTATTAAAAGGGGAAACATATCCATCATCAGATTGGCTTGTTGAAAAATTAAGCTCATGATCAATGTTGAATCATTTGGCAGAGAAAGTGGTGTATATGAAATCAATGTTTCTTTTTTTACACAGAGATAAAAGTGAGGTATGAACAAACATATATACTGGTAAATAATAATAATAATAATGTTATGATGATGATTTTTGAAATGCTTTTTTGTGTTCAATGTCTTCCTCTTGTTTTCTCATTGGCCCAGGTTTTTCCGATGGAAGGACAATCAGATTCCGGATCGGACATGGAGCAGGCCGGCCATGCCAATCTACCCAACAGAAGGGAGCTGCTGGATTTGCTCCTGTCAGATGAAGCTGGTTCCTCGCATTCTGACAGGGGCTTTTATGACTCGCTTCAGATCCTGAAAGAAAAAAACAGACAGTATTTGCTAGAGTTAGGTCATATGTACCACCAAAGACTGACAAACATCCTCAAACCATCCAAGGAAGAGAAGGAATTGGAAGACTTTTTCCAAGACAATGGAAGACTGATGTTGTCAACAAAGTACCATGAAGCTTTCAGGTAAAATGTATCACAGTGCCTTATTTTTTTCCATAGTATTAACAGGTTGTATTGGAGAGATTTCTCCTTGATCTATCTATAGCAGGCATGGGCAAACTTGGGCCCTCCAGATGTTTTGGACTTTAACTCTCACAATTCCTAACAGCTGGTAGGAAGGAAGGAACCGCTGTTAACCGCTGTGAGTCGCCTAAGAGCTGAGAACAGCGGTATACAAATAAAGTAAATAAATAAATAATAAATAAATAAATAAGGAAGGAAGGAAGAAAGGGGAGAAATACAGAATGGAGGTGGAAAAAAAGAAGAGAAGGGAAGGAAATCTCTGAGGGATTTTTTGCTAGTTTTTTGCTATACACTTGAGTGCTGTTGTTAGACCACACTTTCATACTAAGGAAGACCATCCAGCCAATAAAAGTAATGCAATAGGCTTGAAACTCTTCCTTACCATGCAAGCTAAAAATGTACAAAATTATTTCATTTCTTCAGAGTAAGACATTCTCAAGTACAATCTTTCTCTTTACCTTTGTGCCCTTTGTACCTTATCCTCAGGTCTGGGAACATAAGAAGGGTCAGGTCTTTGACTGACCTCACATTAAATAACTCAGATGATGTGCACAATCATTATTCGCCTTCACAGCCTTTTTCAAAATCAAAGAGTGCCTCAGATGCTTGGGTCCCTTCTATCACGATCCCTCAACCCTTCAAAATGACATTGCGAGAAGCTCGCGAAAAGTCTCTGATGTTAAAATCACACGCGTTGCTTGAACTTGAGACAACTGAACAGAAAAGACAAAGCCAAGAAGAGGCAGAGTGCCAGAAGCAGTTCAGGGCCCAACCTGTCCCTGCGCACGTCTATTTGCCCCTCTACCAGGAAATCATGGAAAAGAATGAAATCCGTAGACAGGTGGAAACGCAGAAGAGAAGGGAACTGCTCCTTTCGATGCAAAAACCCTTCAGCTTTGAGGAAAAAGAAAAAAAGAGGAAGGAGGCCATCCGGCAAAAGGTTCTGGACATCATGGGTCCTGCTAAAAAAATAGCACCAAAAATCAAGAAGAGGATCCCCAAGTCCACTTTTGAACCAGTGTTTGGGGATAAACTCAAAGGTAAAGGGTTGAGTGTGTATTCCAGAGAAAGAGTCATGTCATATTATGGCAGCTATTAATATGTATTCTTCCTCTGTGAAGAAGTTCACTTTTGCTGGGAAAGATGTCCCTGGGGGTTTTGCAATTTGACTGGGACTTCCAGTGTGGGTGATTAAGGCTTGGTGGCCAGAAATTCTTCGTCCTCAGTAGGGAAAAGTAGATAAAATTTAATGATTTCTTTAAAAGATTTTGTCAAGCTTCTGCAGATTTTCCCTGTAGATCAGGCATAGGTAAACTTCGGCCCTCCAGGTGTTTTGGACTTCAACTCCCATCATTCCTAACAGCTGGTTTAAATCCAGAAAATTTGGAGGGGCCAATTTTGCCCATGCCTGCTGTAGACCCTTGTTATTTTCTGCCTGTGAGGTCACCGTTTCTGGTGCCAGTAAGCCTACCATCTTTAAGGATGGAGTTTATCTACAGGTGCATCTACAATGTTGAATTAATGCAGTTTGAAAGTACTTTCACTGCCCTGCGTCAATGCTGTGGAATTCTGCAGTTTGTAGTTTGATGAGGTACCACCACTCTTTATCAGAGAAACTAAAAACTTTTTGAAACTACAGCTCCCATGTTTCCATAGCATTGAGCCATGAAAGGCCTCATCTACACTGCCCTATAATGCAGTCTGAAACTACATTGTAAGGTCAGTGTAAAATCATATAATGCGGTTTAACTGTATTGAACTATATTATATGACTCTATACTGGCCATATAATGCAATTTTAACTGCTTTATATGGCAGTGTAGATGGAGCCATAATTAAAGTGGTGTGAAACCCCATTAATTCTATAGTGTAGATGCACCCTCAAACTTGAGATAATTTAAAGGCATGGCTAGAATGTACAGTTCCTGAACTCATACAGGAAATCAATGAGAATTACTAAATTGTTCTAAATAATAATATATATATTCTATATAGTTTTGCACCTGGTATTTCAAATTACATGATTCTAGGCATTCTGAATTTTCAGATTTTCTTGTCTTCACAATCACCCGTAAAATTGCATGATTATTATTATTTAGGAAGTAAACATTTATATTGTCTGTTGGAGAATCTGAGCTGTTAGGCTCAAAAAGTAACCCTCAGTTGGGGTGTGGTGAACTAGAATAGGCTTCTATTCTTCTGGATGGCTTAGGATTGCAGAGTCAGAACTTTAGGTTCAAAAATATTTATTGAAGTATTGGAGCTAACTAGCTTACTATCTTCTAAAGGAGGGAAGAGGTTAAAAAAAAGTCCATGCAGCTACATTTTCCCTAGAGAGAGGCAAAATGTGCATCCTCATAGGTAGAAAGAAAAGCAGAACACTGAAAGTGGTGGAGACCACATGGTCAACCCAGGGCAGTTACAAACATAAAAGGAAGTTTCCTCACAGAATTCTATTACTACATTATCTAAGATGGCTAGCAGTGAAGAGGAAATACAAAGCCCTTTTGGGAAAACATGCATAGAATGTGGGCAAAGGAATCCTTCAGCTTAGCCTTATCTCTAACCTAGCTACTCATTGAGGACTGGAAACTTGTGCAGTCCAGGCATGAAATCCAACATTGTCCTATTAATATTTCAAGACCTCTAGTGTTCCAGTTTTTTTTACTGCAACATCAGACAGATTTGTATACCTTCTTCCGATGCTGAATGTTCACTGCTTTTGCTTTTAATCCTCAGAAACTGAACTTTTAAGAAAAATCCGTATTCAGATGAGATCTAAGGATTTACTGGAAACCTCCTGGGCGCCTATTGAGCTGGACAACAGACGGAGAAAGAAAGGATCCCAAACTGCCACCAAGAACAGGGAAGAAAAGCTTAGCTTTCTACAGGAAAACTTCAGTTTTAAACCACGAATTAACAAATCAGTGCCTGACTTTGAAGGACTTTACTGGGCTTTCAAACGAGATGCACAAAGCAAACGAGAAATGAAGGAAGCAACTCATAATAAACCATTCCAACTGAGAACTTCTAATCTCCGTTGCAAACATCGGGAGATGATGGTAAAAGGAATAGTTTTAACCTACTCCTTTAGCCTACTTCATGTTTACATTGCAGTGTTAGTCCTTACTAGGGAGAAAATTGTTGTGGAACAAGAAAAACATGCAGTGCCACTGCTTTAAAATATAATTGCTTTCTATTCGGGGGGAAAAATAAAATGTTGTGGAACAAGACGAACAAGCAATGGACTTATATTAAAATATAATTCCTTTCTATTGGAATAATTTTTAAAAAATGAAGGAGATAAGGGACATACAGTGGGTCCTCCACATTTGTTGAAGTTAGGGACACAGGACCCCCCACAAAAAGGGAAAAACACACACACACACAAATATATTTTTTTAATCTGAGCACCTCTCGTAGAACCTGTAAGTCTTTCAGCATAACTCTATGGTCAACTTCTGCTGAAAGTTGACAACGGAATTGTGTTGGAAGATCTAGAGATTCCTAACAGTAAATGTAAAGGTTTTCCCTGACATTAAATCTAATCATGTCTGACTCTGGGGTGTGGTGCTAATTTCCATTTCTAAGCTGAAGAGTCAGTGTTGTCCATAGACACCTCCAAGGTCATGTGGCTGGCATGACTGCATGGAGTACTGCTACCTTCCTGCCGGAGAGGAGCGGTACCTATTGATCGACTCACATTTGCATGTTTTCAAACTGCTAGGTTGGCAGAAGCTGGGGCTAACAGTGGGAGTTCACCCTGCTCCCTGAGTTCAAACCACCAACCTTTTGGTCAGCATGTTCCGCAGCTCATTGGTTTAACCCGTTGCACCACCGGGAGCTCCAGAGGTTCCTAGAGAGAACATATTAATCAGATCCATGGATAATCAAATCTGCAAATGTGGAGAGCCAATTGTACTTTCACTAATGATAGAAAATACTAACATTGGGATAAAGAGGAGGTAGAGGAGATGGCATTTCATAAGCTTTACCAGGTCAACATTGGCAGGGAGAAAAGGTGGAAAGGGTCTCCACTTTCGAATGTTTTCCTTCCACTGCCTCCAGTGAAATATATTTGCCAGGACTTTGAGAACTTCCTCTTTGAGAGTATAGCTCATTGAATCCCTTAGCTCAGTGGTTCTCAACCTGTGGATGTTTTGGCCTTCAACTGGTAAACTGGCTGGGATTTCTGGGAGTTGTAGACCAAAACTCCTGAGCACCCATTGGTTGAGAATCACTGTGTTCACTAAAATAACTAGCCACTGGAGGCTTTAGTTGGGTTAGCAAAAGCAGCCGGAAAAACTGCTTTGCTAGCCAAACTGTATATGTCTTAATCAGTGTCCAGTGCATGGGGTTACGCACACATGCACATACATGAGGAAGTGAACATACAGCTAAATACATATAAAAAGGCTTTTAAAATCTGTACAAAATATTCTTGCTTTCAGGAAGTACCTCAGCCTTCCAAGGCACCGTTACAAAGAAGCCGTTCTTTGACTTGTCTTTCCTCCCTTTCCTCCAATACACTTCCAGTGTATATAACGGATGCCGCGAGAAAGAGGAAATCTGCTATTAAGTGAGCAATAATATCTGTGATTATCTCTTTCATTCATTGTGGGTGATAAATGTGTTCAGGTCATGTTAACTGAGCTTATTTTTATATAAAAAACAAACTATTCTAGGTAACAAGCCTACTATTCAGTTAATGTGGAAAAGCGATTAGAAATATGACCAGGAGGAAAGATCCTGGTCAATTTTCTATAGACTTTCTTGCCTTTCTGCAGCTCCAGGTCATCATATGAAATAGGCTGTTACTTTAGTCATATGAAGGTGCCATCAGCTACATTTCTTTTTCTAGCAGAGGACTAGTACAGCTTTACATTGTTCACATTGTTTTGTCTGGAAAATTTGACTTGCTCGTCTTGGATTTCTGGTTTTGGATTATTTTATTTTGATGTACTAATGTTCTGCTTGTTGGGCGAGTGGGCATATTAACAAAAGACCCTCCTCATAAATGCACTGCAGAGTAACTTATTAGTAGCAGCGTGACCGAGCACCAGTAGCCAAAAGTGATAAAAGGAAAAAAACACACAGACCAATGTTATCTCTTCCATAGGAGGCTTTTCTTTATAGTAATATAATATGGTTGCACTATTTACAAGAACAAGGTTTCCATAACACGAACAAATTTCTTTACACTTCCTTCTTTACTTCCAGGCTGGGCTTCTTTCTCATGCAGTTAAACAGCTCTGCTCTCACAGAGCCCCTTCTCACACCAAAGTTACTCTGGAGCTTCACACAGTAGCTTTTTACACACAGCAGACTTCCCACTGAAGCTTCACACATGATGGCCTTCAACCTGGGGCTTCCTCTCACCAAAGCTTCTCACACCAGGCCTTCTCATACTGAGGCCTAGTCTTAATGAGGCCTATTTTATGTATTTTATTTATTTACGGTATTTAGATTCCGCCGTTCTCACCCTGAAGGTGACTTGGGTACACATAGTCGGTAAACATTCAATGCCGTTTATACACTGACAAGACAGACAACTGTACATAGATAGAGGTATATATAGGCTTTTCCCATCTTCAGCATCTTGGAGGCTTGTGCTCGGTTTCAGCCATGGGAGGTGTAGGTGTGTGTGTGTGTGTGCTAATGCTCCATTTTCCTGCTGAAGAGTTTTGTTTGTAAACTTCCTCCTTGATTGAATTAGCGGCATTTTTCTGGCATTTTGTTATGGGTGCCTTAAATACCTCCCCGCTTTTAAGCAGCACCCATTTATCCACCCACATTCTTGCTACTTCACACTGAGGCCTACTAACACTGAGGCATTCTCATACTGAGGCAAACTAAAACCAGAGGCTTTTCATACTGAGGCTTTCTCATACTAAGGCTTCACCCATACTGAGGGCAACTAACACTGAGGCGTACTAAGCTACAGGCACGCCTACTTATATTGAACTTCAGCTTTCGCTGAGTCATTGCATCCATTTAACCCTTTCAGTGTTTGACTCACTTTTTTGTAATTAAAAATACCTAGTTAATTTTTAATATTTCTGACACTGCTTACCGTGTCCTTCTCAACAGACTCCTCCAAGAGGATAAAAAATACAAGGAGAATGAAGGAGTTCGCTGGGCCGAGCTGCAGAGGAAGAAATGCCAAGCTATGCATAAGACTGTGAATTCCCGAGCAAAAGCCATGGATCCCCATAAAAGCTTGGAGGAGACGTACAACGAAAAGCTAAAACAGAACTGGTCAGTATTCAGATTGGTTAGGTAATATATTACTGGAATTTAATAAAGGGTTACTAGGTAATGAACTTAATGAAATTAGAATAACTTTAGAACAGGATTAGGGAAAAGAGCATGAGCACAGTAGTATGCACCAGAGTTTTTGGCATACAATATAAGCATGTGATTCACGAAAACAAAGTTTGTATGTATGTACATTGAATCTTCAGGAAGCAAAGATGTCACTGTCTCAGCCACCTATGTGGACAATTTCAGATTTTCCAGTATTTTGGATTTCAGAATTCCAGAAAAGGATGCTCAAGCTGTATCAGCACTGCTATGTATTTTTAATGTGTAATTGCAAGTCTTCAGCTATTTTCTGTCAGTAAAAAAAACAAAACTCTTGTTACAGGCAGAATGACCAAAAAAGACTGAAAGAGTATCAAAAAGAACTAAATGAGATGAAGACGCGAGTGAAAAACCGTCCATATTTATTTGAACAGATCTCAAAGGTAACTAATTCTTGTATGAGTGAAAAAAGAAGTGCTAGCAAAAACCTGATGAGGGAATTAAGAGCAAAGGACTGTTTCAGTTACAAATTAGCTATACTACACTCTGTAAGGCAGGAGTGGGAATCATGTTGTCTTTGTAATGTTTGACTGGCACTTCCTTCAACCCAAGACAGCATAGCTGCTTGGAGATGCTGTGGCACAATGGGTTAAACCCTTGTTTCAGCTGAACTGCTGACTTGAGGGATGGCGATTTGAATCTGCAAGATGGGGTGAGCTCCCATCTGTCAGCTCCAACTTCCCATGTGAGGACATGAGAGAAGCCTCCCACAGGATGATAAAACATCCAGGCGTCCCCTGAGCCAACGCCTTTGCGGACAGCCAATTCTCTCACACCAGAAGCAACTTGCAGTTTCTCAAGTAGCTTCTGACATACATATACACACACACACAAAACATAGGTACTGTCAAGGAATGGTGGAAGTTACAGTTCCACAACATCTGGATTGTTGCATCATTCCCATACCTAATGTAAAAGTAAACATGACCTTAATGTACAAGTAGCACAAAACAGTACATGATGCTTTCAATCTAGTCAAAAGTAGATGAGTTTCAATATAATGACCATTGAAGCATTCCCTCAATTGAACAGTCTAAAGCAGGGGTCCTCAATCTTCTTAAGCAGAGGGCCAGGTCACAGTCCCTCAAACTGTTGGAGGGCTGGATTATAATTTGAAAAATGCATGAATGAATTCCTATGCACACTGCACATATCTAATTTGTAGTGCAAAAAACACTTTAAAACAATACAATAATTAAAATGAAGAATAATCTTAACAAATATAAACTTATTAGTATTTCAATGGGAAGTGTGGGCCTGCTTTTGGGTGATGAGATAGGATTGTTGTTGCTGTTGTTGTTGTTGTTGTTGTGTGCTTTCAAGTCATTTCAGACTTAGATTGACCCTGAGCGAGGGCCGGGTAAATGACCTTGGAGGGCCGTATCTGGCCCCCGGGCCTTAGTTTGAGGACCCCTGGTCTAAAGCACATATTTCTACCAATATTAAGAGGAATACCCACCTGCCATCTTAGTGTAGAAAATAATTTGAATTATTCCCAAAGGGAAGAGGATCTGCTAAAATGTCTCACTTTTGATTCAATAGCACGGTGCTCGGCAGGGAGCTCAGAGGCTCTTCCAAGAAACCTTGCAGCAGTTTGGGTTGGATGAAGAATTTGTAAGAAAAAAAGGGAGAGAAGCCACTGGCCCAGTAAGGAAGGAGACGTCTGCAATGAAAAGGTATATAAAGTGCATAGAATACATCTATGCTGAAAATAAAATCAGTTACATTTACACATATCCAGTTACACAGCTGGATATGGAGGAATTGATAATTGGCCATGGTAAGGGAATTTCCTATCACTTTAGAAAGCTCTGTAGGCATAGATGTACCACCAGCAGAGGTTGATTTAGGAACAGTTTTGAATGCATAGCAGCCCAAGACCCTAATTTCCCCCAGTATGGTTCCAGATCGATAGTTGCCCAGAACTAAAAATGGGGGGTTGAGATTGTAAAAGGCCCACCCTCAAAGACCTGCTGGGCCTGTAGTGAAGACTTAGGAAATGACAGTTTATCCACAATAGATTTTTTTCTTTGCCCTGACTTTAGGTTTAGTTTGTAGGCTGTGTACTGAAATTCTCCGCCTGGCCGTAAAATTCATTGGCTGATCTTAGTTGAGTCGTACTATCACCACATGCGCTTGGAGAGTTTCGTTGGAAGACCATGATAAAATTGTGCGTGTGGGATCCTTACCAAATGGAGAGGAATTCAAAATATTGTCGAAGGCTTTCATGGCCAGAATCACTGGGTTGTTGTAGGTTTTTCCGGGCTATATGGCCATGTTCTGGAGGCAATTTTTCTCCTGACGTTTCGCCTGCATCTGTGGCAAGCATCCTCAGAGGAAAACCTACAACAACCCAGAATTCAAAATAGTCCCTAATTTCCCCCAGTATTGTTCCAGATCGACAGTAGCCTAGAGCTAAAAATGGGGGGTTGAGACTGTAAAAGGCCCACCCTCAAATGCTTGCTGAACCTGTAGTCAAGACTTTGTAAATGGTGGTTTCTCCATGATAGAATTTTTCCTTGCCCTGACTTGGATCCTTACCCAATGGAGAGGAATTCAAAATAGTATTGCAACTATGACTATTTCTTCAGTATTGTTACTAGCAAGAGGCACATTACATTCTGAAAATATTTGAAATTACTGTTTTTTATCAACAGAATCCAGAAGTCCCAAAGGGATACAGAAGTTGATATCATAAAGGAACTGTCTCAAGAAGGACAGAGAAGATTGGAATTAGAGTAGGAATCTGTTAGGACTCCCCATGTATCTCCAGCTTACTCTCCAATCAAATGTAATACATCCTTGACATTAAGGCAATACTTGCAGTATGAAAAAATGGAGCCAACTGAATATGTTGTTTATGTGTGATCATGCTATGTACCTAATTGGATCTGTTGCACTTTAGATAATTTAGCACCCCAATTGTGCTGACACAATCCCTAGCGTCCCTCCCTCTGCTTGCTGAATTGCCCACTGTACACCCATATTAATTGAAAGTCTTAATTTCTACGGTAGCGTAAAGGTTCCAATTCCCTGCATTGGGGCAGAATAGAGATGAGTTACTACAAGAGGAATAATCAAGTTTTTTCTTTGCAGGTATAAACATATGGATAATAGGTTGTTTTAGTTTTTTCGGGCAATATGGCCATGTTCTAGAAGCATTCTCTCCTGACGTTTCACCTGCATCTAAGAAGGCATCCTCAGAGGTTGTGAGGTCTGACCTACAACAACCCAGTGATTCTGGCCAGGAAAGCCTTCGACAATATATGGATAATCTATATAAATAAAAATGTAATGTTCGTTTGTGGGATTAACATAACTCAAAAACCACTGAACGAATTGACGCCAAATTTGGACACAATACACTTATCTGGCCAACAAGTGACCATCACTTGTAAAAACACTGAAAAACACAGTAGAAACCAAAACGTAAAAAATACATTACAACGCATGTGCACAACCACATACACACGCACACATATAAGCAAACACATATACACACACATATACACATATATACACATACAAAACACATTAACACACGTTGGGCCACAGCAACATGTGGCAGGGGACGGTTAGTAGTTTTATAAAATGTATGTATTCTCTCAGTGACTTGGTTGCACTATTTGCAGAAGAAGTGGCTAGGGCAGTGCTTCTTAAGCTATCTCATGTGGGATAACTAGTGATTTTTTTCTTCTAGTGTGCCAGGAACTGATACTATATGTGTCCATTGACTATCGTTATTTCTTTCTCACCTGGAATCTCTCCAAGGAGTGGCAGCTAATGGTTCCTGGACCAACACTGGTTCATGGAACACCATTTTAAGTAGGACTCAGAGGATTTACTCCCATTTTTTCTCCTCCCAGTCTCCTGCAAGGCTAATGAGAAGACATTTGCTGTAGCAACTGAGACGACTGCAATCCTAAATGCTATTCTAATTCTTGGTGGCTTTCTTAGAAGAAGGGATCTATTCAGCCAAGTGGTGTGTGTGTGTAGGACAACAGGCAAGTTAAAATGTGCCTTTATTGCCTGGAATCCTTTATTGCCTGGAATCCTATTGGTGTATTACATTTGTCATTGCATTTTTTCTATGGTTGCATACTAGCAGTGAGAGAAAGCAGACAAAATCTTTTGGCACCAAGCAACTTACTTTTCCAATGCCTTTCTGCTTTCATGCCCATTGCTTACACCAAACTTTTCCAAATACTTCCTATTGGTGACACTTTTTAGACATATATCGTTTTGCAACACAATAAATGAATTTTGCTAGTAAACCAGAGGTTCAACCAATTATTTAGAAGATATATGAATATTTATGCAAATTGTAGTATATTTCAAAATATATCATTTATATGTTTCAAAATATATGATTTATTGACTCAGAGGTTCATGCGACATATCTACTCACTGCAGCCAACACAGTAACAGGTTGTGACACACAGTTTGGAAAGTTCTGGTGAACATCAATGTCGTACACCAAAAGAATTTTGGAGTCTGCTTTTCATTTTAGCCCAAGGAACAATTCTCAGACGAGGAATATATGACAGATCCTGGTATTCAATCCTTAGTAAATGAGTCTAAAACTATGAGCCAGCTTACTGCATCTGAGATATTTCAAAGACAATAGACAAAGACAAGTATCTTTATTCGCCTTTTTTTTTTCATGTCAGGAGCAAATTGAGAAACTGAAAGTCGCTTCTGGTATGAGAGAATTGGCCGTCTGCAAGGACGTTGCCCAGGACACACCTGGATGTTTTACCATCCTTGTGGGAAGCTTCTCTCATGTCCTCGCATGGGGAGCTCGAACTAACAGAGGGAGCTCATCCATGTTCTCCCCAGTTTCGAACCTCCAACTTGTTGGTCTTCAGTACTACCAATACAAGTGTTTAACCCATTGTGCCACCGGAGTCTCCTATTCACCTAATGATTCCTATTGAAAGATACTGCCATCAAGCTCTTATCCAGTCTATATCAATAGCTCATCTGTTTTGATTTTGCAGAGAAGTCTGTGTAAGCCTGTAGACACACCTAATAGACACACCTAACAGACACACCCTAGAGTTTGATGTTTCCTGTTTGTTTCAGACAATCCCCCCAAATAATATAAACCTAAAAAAACTTGAGATCTGAAATTATGCTCAGATTTAATGCCCCTAAACCATCACTGTTCTATCTAGTAATTCTGTCCCTTCAGTTAAGAGCCACTTCACATACCACACTGCAGCAAATGCATGTTTGCTACTACATATACACTATCAATGCTAAATCTAGTCATACCACATTTTGTATACTGACATTACCTTAATATGTATGAAATTTTAAATCCAGCTGCCGTGCTTTTCTAAAAATATTTTTGAGAAATTTGAAAATTATTACCACTAATGCCAGGAATTATTTATGTTTGAAAAGAAAGGAAGCAATACTGTATGTATGTATTTAAAAAAATCCAAAATCCAAAAAGCGGTAATACAATTAGCCCTCTATATTTGTGGGTTTGATTATATATTTATTTGATTAAAACATTCTCTTTAGGAATTTCTAGGTCCTCCAGTGCAATTGTGTACTCCACTTCCAGCAGAGGTTGACCATAGAGCTGTGGTGGAGGATCTTAAAATTTCAAGAGGTGTTCTTTCAGGTAAAGCAAAATGGCAATTTTAAAAAAAAATAATATTCATTGATATATAAGACAACGAATAGAATAGCTTTTTTATTTGCCAATTTTCACTTTTACAGTTGTTTTGTACCCCTAATTCCAATAAATGTGGAGACCTATCTCTAATGTGTATGCATATGCCTTCCAGTCACCTGTCTCATGAATTTCATAGGGTTTTTTTATGCAGGGAATGATTGAGGTGGTTTTGCCACTTTCTTCCTCTTAAATCTTATCTACAGCACTTAAAATTCATTGGCGATCTCCCATCTTCCTTAGCTTCCAAGGTCAGGCAGAAACTGGTGCCTTTCAGGTATTTAGGTGCAGGTAAGGACCACACAAAGTGGCACAAGAATAATGACACTCTCCATATTTCTAGAGAATGAGTCATTATTTGCTTCTATATGACAACAACCTTATCTTTGCTTCTAAATGACAACAACCTTAGCACCCAGTAGAGTTTAACCCTTTAAAGTCTGTCATCTTATCAATTTTGCCTGACAATAGTATCTGAGAAGTCACAACATGGCATTTGGATAGTCCTGTAGTCCAAATGTAGTACTTAGGACCTGGTTCTAGTCTCACTTCTGAGATTCAAAAGATATTCTTCTACTGTTATACTAGAACATGACTTTTAAAACCGACTAACCATAGCTTTCTGTCACAGCTGAGAAGCTATGGTTAATGCTCTCTAAGCAAGCCAGAATATTAAGTCATGATTTAAACTCAGCATCAATATTTTCATTTGTTTACAACCTATTAATATTTTTTTTCCAATTTCAGAGCAAGCCTTCTTGGCTTGTTTACACAAAGCAGGAGGAAGATGATTGTAAACAACTCTTAAACAGAGATGTGGTTTTGTGAGTAAGATATGTGTCCAAAACAATTCTGCCCTAAAAGCAAGAAATCAAAGTTAGAGAGTTGGGTAGGGACCCTGGGAGATCAGGGTTCAAATCCCCAGTTGGCCATGGAAGTCCATTGGATGATCTTGGGCAAGTCACACTCTCTCAGCCTCAGAGAAAGGTAGCAGAAAACCCCTCTGAACAAATCTTCCCAAAGAAACTCCATAACAGATTCACTTTAGGGTCAACATAAGTCAGAAATGTCTTGAAGGCACATAGCAACAAACAACAAAAGACAATGGGTTGCTGTGAGTTTTCTGGGCTGTATGGCCATGTTCCAGAAGCATTCTCCTGACGTTTCACCCACACCTATGGCAGGCATCCTCAGATTTTGTGTGGTCTGTTGGAAACTAGGCGAGTGGGGTTTATATATCTGTAGAATGTCCAAGGTGGGAGAAAGAACTCTTGCCTGTTGGAGACAAGTGTGAATGTTGCAATTGGTCAGCTTGATTCGCATTGAATACTCTTGCAGCTTCAAAGCCTGGCTGCTTCCTGCTTGGGGCAATCCTTTGTTGGGAAGTGTTAGCAGGCCCTGATCGTTTCATGTACTGTTTTTTGAGGAACAAAGAGTTCTTTCTCCCACCCTGGACATTTCACAGATATATACACCTCACTTGCCTAGTTTCCAACAGACCTCACAACCTCTGAGGCTGCCTGCTATAGATATGGGTAAATGTCAGGAGAGAATGCTTCTGGAATATGGCCATACAGTCCAGAAAACTCACAGCAACCCAGTGATTCTGGCCATGAAAGCCTTCAACAATACACTGAACAAAAGACAAATTTACATTATGCCAAATAAAATTCTATCCTTATGTTGCATTGTGTATTTGGGTACAAGTTAAAGTTTAAAAAAATGTGCAATGTGCATCCTTATTTTCTAGGATTTGTACCCACATAAACTTTTTAAGTATACTCATGTTAACTCAATAAACTTCTCATGGTAAAAGAGAAATTTTAAGTCATAGTTTTGTTACAGCAGGTATTTCTTTGATATGATTAGTTATTGCATTATATTTTATACTGAAATATTAGTGTTTTGCTGTGTTCTTAGACAAATCCAAAGAATCCAATTTAATGTTGCCACTCATACTTCACTCAACAGCAAGTGCCAGACTGCTCCCTGCTCTTTTTTCCTCCCAAGTATGCTTTGTAGGCATTCTAAATCTAACAGAATTTAGTAACCCAAAGTAACATTTCTTCACATTGGTTTGAATTTCTCTGTGCAATTAACAAGCGTTTTAAATATAATATGTTGTATTTTATAATGCATTAATTCCACAAAGATATGATCAAGCAGCTATTTCTTAGAAATTACTCACCCTGTCACTCTAAACAAGGAAAAGTTATGAACTGTAATAAGGAAATAAATGCTGAATTAAGCACATCAGAAATTTTAAGTATACAGTTTATTTACAACAGAAGGACACAGAGTAGTTTCTAACTATGATTGTTTTTTTTTAAATTAAAAGCCCTAATAAGCCTAATAATTAGATATTAAAATATCACAGCAATAACTGAGGGTGTCTGAGACAGCCCTCTGAATAACGCCAGGTCTTCATTTTGGAGCAAAAGCAGCATTAGTGAATGTATCCACACACAGCAAGGGGACATGAAAGCTCCAGCTCAAAGAGTGCCACAGAACCGGCCCAATAATTCAGAAGCAAGGATGGGACTGCTGCGCCTTGATGCCAAATTCACTACCACCTAAAGATAGTTTTCCACGAAGTCAATACAACGCTGAGCTTATGTTTAGCTTCCGGTGAGAAACAAAGTGGCTTGAGACTAGTTATAAGAGCATCAATAACTGGCCGGCCTTTGCACACCAGGTTTAACAGGAACACACCACACTGTTCAGACTTTAGTAGAAGCTTCTGAATCCATTCTTCAGAAAACAGAGAAACCATATTAGAGACCTCTGGTCTGGGAAGGCAGGAGAAGTACCGCAGAGGCACTTCACAAATCCCGGTAACTGAAGTACCAAATGGTTTTTTTGGGAGTACCACACAGATATGTCCAATAGCTTCATTTCTTGTATTCAGTGCTTCATAGCTTTGTTCCTCCTTTTGTAACTTTCTGCGCAAAACAACACAAAATAGTTTAAATCCAACATTTTTTAGATGAAAGGCTTTAATAAACCAAATGTTTTTAAAGGCTTCTTTGGAGGCTTTTAAGCAGAGACTGGATGGCCATCTGTTGGGGGTGCTTTGAATGTGATTTTCCTGCTTCTTGGCAGGAGGATGGACTGGATGGTCCACAAGATCTCTTCCAACTCAATGATTCTAAGTATGAGAAATAAGAGGAATCAATCCATACGATGCTTCCAGTATTCTGAGACTCACTGTATGGATTATATGCATTTCTCCCTTTCTGCAAACAGAACGCATTAGCTGCTTCCTAACTGAGATAAAACATAGTTTTGCTTCCTTTCAAAGTAATCAAATTCTGGGGCTAAATGCAACACTGCAGTGCCAAAATGTTCTTTTCCTCTCCAGTCTGCCGCTCCATTTAACAAACTATTCCAGAGGATTTTCCAGCCCCATAAAGTTTTTGATGATACTGTGCAGAAGGGAGATGAACTCAAACCTCCTCTAGCTTTAAAACGAGGTCTGAAATTGATGGTAAAGAAGGCTGTTAATCCAATATAACAAACTATATGGTACAATAGCTATGCCACATCAATTTTTTTTGCTCTTAATTTAATAAAACATTATAAAGGCAGTTTAACTAGATTGTAGACTTACTAATATTAGGTTGAAACCATGCACAAATGTAGACTCTACGATCCTCACTGGTTTTAGCTTATTTTTTAGAGTTCGTATATCTGTTGTTATCCTGCTCATCTTCAGCAAGAGAAAAAATAAAACTTTCCTGAAACTAGAATTATGCTTTACAAAATGGAATATAAATTTTTCTAGACCAACCTGTGGATCTACTGTAGCAAAGATGAGACCCCATAAGAATGTCTTGATACTGACATGGGCATTAGATGATGAGATGGCAAAACCACATCAGGAGCAGCGTGAAGAGAATTTGATGTTGCTTCAGCAAGAACCTCTGCTATTAGGCAAAAGAATAAATTATACTTTAAAAAACAAAGTGAATATTTCACCAGGAACTCAAAAGGATATTTGCTCTTAAGAAAAAGGCTGACACACATACTGTCTGCAATCCAACTTCCTCATATATCTAATCCATAAAGAAAATGGACAACAGAAGGAACTGCAAACTCAAATGTCAACTCTGCTAATGGTAAGATACAGTGGGAAGACAGAAAATGTATTCCCCAAAAACTAAGTCACAAATAAAAGACATCTGGTTTGGAAGGACAAAAGAGACACGTAAACAAACCCGCATACCTTTTCCCCCACACCTCCAGGTCAGACACAATATATACCAATAATAGCAATTTATATCACACCCTTCAAAAAGTATCTAGATACCAATATCAACCCTCAAGGAAATTTAGGAAATTAACGTATATACTCCAGTATAAGCCAGGTTTTTCAGCCCTTTTTTCAGCTGAAAAAGCCCCTCTTGGCTTATACTTGAGTCAAAGTTATATATCATTTTACTCTGTTGTTATTATTATTATTTTATTAAATTTCTTATTTTACTCTATTTTTACATTATTTTTATTCTTACATTTCTTCTTTTACTTTATTATTGATATTATCACATTTACATTATTTTACTCTATCATTATTATTACGTTTATTACTTTATTCTCTTTATTATTATTGGAAGGATACATAAGCACATTTACATTGAAGAAGGTTATTTATTTATTTATTTATTTATTATTTGAACTTATATGCTGCCACTCCCCTGGGGCTCGAAGCGGCTTACAAGAACGGCTAAAATCGAATACAATTTAAAACAATTTAAAAACAATCAGAGATCAAAGGCCCGTCGAAATAGATATGTCTTACATGCCCTGCAGAAAGCTGATAAATCCCGCAAGGCACGGACTTCAGGTGGTAAAGTAGAATAATGGTTTAATCAGAGTTGGACAGCCTTATCTTAAATTACAGTTTTATACAAAAACATTTAACCCACTGATGCCTCAATTAATGCAATTTTATTGTATCTATTTTTATTTTGAAATTTACCAGTAGCTGCTGCATTTCCCATTCTCGGTTTATACTTGAGTCAATGCATTTTCCCAGTTTTGGCTTATATTTGGCTTATATTTGGGTCGGCTTATACTCAAGTATATACAGTATCCGATTTCCTCTTCCACCAACCCATTTCAAATGTTCACTGAAGTAAATTTGTTTACATTCCAATTATTTCATGCTTGTAAAAGAGAACTCCACCCATCTTTGGTTTTATGTTATTATTCTGCTTTCTTCCCAAAATTTGAGATTCAAAAGACCTCAGAATTTAAAAGAATAGAATAAAAAGGATACAAAAAGTGATGTTTTAAATAGAATTAAACTATTTACAGTATTCAAACCAAAGGGTTATGGAAATAAAAAAAACTTTTAAAAACACTTTAAAATATTTTAAGCAATCCCAGGTACAATATTGGTCATGTTTATATTAAACAAAAATTTCCTCACCCTCCTTTACACCAATAATAGATTCAGTGTCTGGCAGGTGCAACGATTCCACACCAAGGCTGGGAGGCGAACCTATTGACACCAGGTTCTTGCTGTGCACTTCAGACTCTTCCAACAAACTACTGCCCATCAGTGATTCTGATAAAAAACAAGATTCTAACATTTGAACTGTAGTTTGCACCACTGCTTCAGCAAAGGAGTTTTCCCTATCTCAAATCTAAACAAGGTGAAGAATTGAGGTCTCACTTAAAAGTATCCCTTTGAGATATAGAAACTGGATTCTGAAGGAAGGTCACTTCTAAAAGGTAAAATTTTATAAGGGAGCTCTGACTAAATAGGATGATTTTCATTAAAGCCAAATACAGCTAAAAAGGTCAATTTCTGAAAACAAAGAAAGCTTCAGTGTTACATAATCAAACACTCTTGCTCTCATTTTAAAAGCTTTTACTTGGTGGCCTCTACAAGGCAAGATTCTCGTTATCCATCAACCCACCTCACAACTCTCTTTTTAAACGAAGGCTGCTCTGAGTCTGGGGTCAATGTTCTGCCTTTTAGACTCTCTGGGACAGGACTGTCAAACTCATTTTCATCGAGGGCCACATCAGCCTTAGGGTTGCCTTCAAAGGGCAGCTGAATCCATGGACTGTGGATATAAAGGGCCAACTATATTTTTATATAGTGGCCGGTGCTCTTTAGTTTTCACTGAGTTTGGGTCTGATATGTTATTGAACAACAACTCCCATCATATGTGAACTGGGAATAATGGGAACTGTAACCCAACAACACTTGGGTTGGGGAAAGGTTAAAGAATAATTTGAAGTCAGACATCATATCCACAAGCCTTTTATCTAAATCCAAACCCTACTCTCCTGATTAAACAGAACAAATTGCAATGTTACTGTATTGCAATTCCCATCAGGTCTAGTCATAATGTCTAATGATGAGGAATACAGGAATTGTAGTCAAGCATCTGCAGGGCCACCTAAAATGTCATGGCAGGCCGGATTTGGGGACATGTTCTCTAGGAGCTATCCAGATTCCCAAAATTCAGAAGTGGTCAGAAGTCCAACTTTATTGTAGTTTTAAAACTGATATTATTTTATGTTTAAACAGTACCCAGAGATCCGACAGCCCATTCAAGATATGAACTGCCTCTCTTGGAGGCTTCTAGGACAGAACATTCACCTGGGGGGGGGGGGGCAGAAAAGGGCAATTAAGGGAATAACTATGAAGGAACTGAGGACTGCACTTTCCCCACCCCAGCTCTAAACTGACTCATCCTCTCCACTACTACCAGGAACGATTCAATTTCTACCTCTTTGCTCATGCTGTCTGTTGCTAGTAATTCCAATTCTAGAATGGTGCTTCTTCATATGCACGTTTCTGCTACCACTTTGAGAAAATGTCTTCCCACAGATTTGACACTGATGTGGCTTTACTCCTGAAACAAGACAGAACATTTATTCAAGAAGGAACTGGAATATTCATTTTCTGTATTTACATAGTTGATATATTTCAGTCTCAGGGGCCAAATAAAAGTTCTAGGAGAGATAGTGAAGTTCACAACCACATCTTTCTAAGAAGTTTAAGTCAAAGGTCTGAAGTCAAAGGTCTCTACCTCCAATACATTTGGGGCCTTTGCTTTACAGAGTACAGGATAGCCAAGATGAAATTTCACCATCTTGTGGTATGACTGACATGTAGGTTACAGAAAGGAAAAAGGAGGCAGGTCAAGATGTTTTTTGCAAAATCAGTTTTTTTACAAAAGGAGCAGCAGTAATTGTTCCACAGGGCCAAGGGAATATATTACTGTCTTCAAAGGCAAAGCTGTGTTAATCTATCTCAGTTTGCAAAAGGGATCTTGTTGTACCTTTGAGACTGAGAGAAATAAGTTGTTTACATAAGCTTTTGTAGGCTTAAGTCTACTTCATCTGATGTATAGCATGAAATGCATAGGGACGGACATTTATAGCTATGAATGAGCAAGTTGTGTACAAATAGCAAAAGAAATTCAAAACCTATAGGAATGAGAAGAAGAATTGTGGAACAAAAATGGGGAAAATATATTACCTATTACTGGGCTGAATTGATCAAATGGATGAAGTACAACCTGAAAGAAGACACGGTAAAATGGTAAGAGAGCCCCCATGAGGCTGCAGTGTTAACAGGTCAGGATCTTCTGCCGACAGGCATTTGGGGAAGGGGAAGGGGCAGGTTTGGGGGAGGTTGGGTGAGATGGGGGAGGGGAGTATAAATTTTAATGGTCATTTTAGTGTATTTGCTGTATTTCTGTTTTTACCACCCTTTTACTCTTTTAATTGTTTTGGTTTTTTTAAACTTTTGTATTGCACTTTTTGAACTTGTCTACTGTGGATTGTTAGCTGCCTTGAGTCCCCACAGGGACAAAGGCAGGATATAAATGAGGAGGAGGAGGAACTAGTGTTATAAGATGCACATTGTGGAAGGAAACCATTGTCTCTGGTCAACCCGCTACTAATGGACTGGGGCTTCTGCATGTATTCCAGTTCTACTATTTCTCAAATATTAGGAATGGAAATTCACAAAAACAGTTGTGGAACACTTCAGTCTTCCTGGCCATTCCATCTCAGACCTCAAAACAGAGGTCCTTTAACAAAAACTACGAAGCAAGATCGGAAAAAGAAACTGCAGAATCAGAATGTATGCACAAGCTCCAGTTCTAGGTACTTCTGCATCTGATGAAGTGGACAGTCTACAAAAGCTGATGCTACCAACTTCTCTCAGAGAGTCTCAAAGGTGCTGCAAGACCCTTTTGTATGCTGACTTTAAGAAAGACACTCTTGTGTCATGTGATTCTCAGTTAAGAGGATGACGTTCCCTTACCTGAATGGACAACAAGGTGTTTCCGAAGGCTGGAGTATTCAGCAAAGGAACGACCACAGCCTTGTGCCTCACATAAGAAGGGTTTTTCCCCTGCAGTATAAAAATTTATAATTAGATATTTGCTTCACTCAAATGGAAAGTGTACTTAAGTGGAATATGCTGTAGACCACTGCTTCTTAAACTGTGGGTCCCAACCCAAAATAGCATCCCCTTAGCTCAATGTTGGGGTCCTGAAAAATTTGGCAACAGTAAATGTTTCTAGTGGTTGTTTTACATATTTACATGAATCTGCTGTGCAGTGTTTACAGTGGACTCTGCAGAAGGTTCTTCAGCTATGCTTCATAAAAAGGAAAACCTGTCAGTTTAGGAAGCCTTGCAAGTGCTGATTCAGTATCAGTAAATGATGTATTTTTACACCTATTTTAGATACCTATGTTGTATACCCAGGGTCATGGGTGGAAATGTTTAATAAGCCCTGCCTTAGACTACAGAGGATAAATAAATAATAAATATACAAATCTTTATTTATAGACTGCCCTATCTCCCCAAAGAGACTCAGGGTGGTTTCCAGCATATATGGCAAACATTAAATGCCAACTACTCACTCTTCACCTTTTCAGTTTCCCAAATCAAGTTCTACTCCTACAAGCTTGCTTGTATCAGTTGTTTTTTTTTTTTTTTGGATATAAAAATAAGTGCTCTTACTATTTGCTTGAACACTGATACACAATATATAACCACGTCAACACTGCCAGTCTATGATTCGTTAACTACACAATCCAAACCAGAAATCAGTTTCTTTGGAATTAGGTGTTACCTAACTACCAGTAAGATTAATTATGTTAAAATTTATTTATATTTATTAATTTATTACTTTAAATATTCCCTTTTTCAGTTCATTACAGATTGTATAGTAACAAAAAAAAAAGATTGGAAGCCTTTGACAAGTGCACCATGGAAAGCTGGATCTTCATATAAATCTAGGCTTCTTAAAAATAATTGGACTACAGACAAAATTTGGGTGGCTGATACAAAGGAAAACCTGGTTGAAATCTGTTAAAAGTTAGAAATAAAGACTCCATATGGCGTTGGCTCAATAGAACAAGCACAGCGGGAGGAATTAAATCAGAGGGCTGCTGAAAGCTGGCATGGGATGAAAACGAGAAATCGTACTGGAAAGACCAAGGTCAAGGAACGGAATGAATGAAACTATTTTGTGATTATAGATTGTTTATACAGCAACACTATTTAGAAATCTGAAGTCTTAAACCATAGCAAGTGATCATTAAGATCAATACAGTATTTTATTTCCAGCTTTTGTCTTATTTTGAAACTACCTTGAAATTTCTTTGGGTTGCTAGGTTTAGTTAGACATTTTAGCTAAAATCCTCCAAAATGAAAATAGCTGATGTAACACACTGCTATTGTCACAGACTTTTAACACTGTTTGTCTGCACACTTCGGTAATACTTATCATTTTTATTGTATAGCTAAGAACAGTTGTAGTTAACAAGGAAAGATTGAGAACAGACAATGCAAACCTATTGATTTCAACTGTTATTTTCAAGTTCAGCACAGATTCTATCTAACCCAAAATTAAGTATTTAACCACAGGCAGAAAGACACAGGAGTAATCAAGTCGGAGGTCTGTTCACAATATGATAACCCAAAATACAAACATTGTTAAAAACTGTAGTAATTCAAAGTTCTGAAAAAAAGGGAACATACCAGTGTGAATCCGAAGGTGATTTTTCAGATTGCCAGCTGTTGTGAATTGCTTCCCGCAGCCTAGCTCAGTGCAAATGAATGGTTTCTCACCATTGTGTGTCCTCATGTGGACTTTCAGGCGCTGCAGGACATAGAAGCTTTTCCCACAGCCTTTCGCTGGACAAGTAAACGAACGATCATTCCTAACAGACAAAGATCAAGTTCAGGAATCCACAATCTGACATAGGCAATCTGTGCTCTGCTAAGATCTATAATGAAAACCCATATCTGATGTTGTTGGTTTTTTAACTTCAAAACTAAGGACATTGACTGAAAAGTGAAAGTTGGGGTGGAGAATGTGTAGTCTGCAGGAAAAGGTATGACTGGCAACGGAAAAGTGCTTTTAAAGAAAGATTTGGTCCAGATGCCTCCATGTCCTTTAAGGTGTTAAGCCATATCACCATATTTTAGGTTTAGGAGAGCCCTTTCTTAAGACAGGAAGTCAACTGCAAGTTAATTTCCTATTTCTTTTTAAAAAAAGACATCTCCTGGGCCTAAATTGGCCTAGACAGCTCCAAAACTGTCTCTTCATTTTGGCTATTTAGAAAGTAAGTGTCTCTTTTTTTAAAAAGAGGCAAACTGTTATGAGGTAGGGATGTTGCTGTCCTAAATCCCATGGAGGCTCAGTGAAGCCTGTCAACTTCTGACAGTTGCCCATCTCTGCATTAGCAGCGTTTTAATATCCAAGAGGATGCATCTTCAAAATAAATTATTTATGTGACTATTTTTGTTTCATATTTTAACAATCTTTTTAAAAGGCTTAGGCCTTTTTGTTCACAAAACACTAGGATTCTTATTCCAACAGATTGTTAACAAAGCACAAGTAGCTCCCATACTTCTAAAAGAATGTATCTATGAACACTATTAAAAGCTGCCTTGAGTGTGTTTTTTACCTAAAATTCACTTATTTAGTTAACGTTTGCTCGGACAGAATAATAGATTATTCTACAGTCAGATACGACATAAATATCTATCCAGTGTGCACAGTGCAAGCAAAGTCACGGTCACAGCAAATCTACACACCTATGTGTTTTTAAGTGATATCTGAAGTGAGCTGGCCATACAAAGGTCCTATCACAGCCTTCTACAGTGCATGTCAACTTTTTCTCCACCCGGGGCAAGTGAGGAATGGGATTGGGTTCTTTCGGTTGTGAGTCTCCTGAGCAAACATGAACATTTTCACCTGGAAAGAGTTGGAAGAAAGTAACATGAGGCTACAATACAAAACATTCAAGTAGAAAACATTTAATATAAAACAAACCCACAAACTTGATATATTTCTTAGTGGGCATCCACACTGTAGAATTAATGAAATTCAACAGCACTTTAACTGCTAAGGTCCAATGCTATGGAATCCTGGGGGTTGTAGTTTTACAAGGTTTTTAGTCTTCTCTGCTAAAGAGGACTGGAGTATCACCAAACTACAAATCCAGAATTCCATAGCACTGAACCATGGCAGTTAAATTGCACTGATTCTACAATGTAGATATACACTCAGTATTGTGATTAGTCATCTCTATAAAACTGATCTTGCTTTTCTCCTTACTTAGAGTGATATCCTGAAGAACAGTTTTGTAAACATGTATGAGATTTGAGATATACTGAAGCAATTTAACTTATACTAACTGAATAGTAATTTAACTAGTAATTTAATTAGTATGAGCCATACTACAGTAATTTATTTAATGAGGCATAATTAAGTAATTTAAAACTTTATTTTAAATTGGGTAATTTAACAAATGTCAATAATTAACTTAAAGAGTAGATCATTTTAACGCTTTAAAAGACAAAAAATAGTATCTTACCATTATTGCTTGCTTTGGCATTCTTGGCAAGCTGTGCTCGAGTGGCAGCGATCAAGCTGTCATGGGCGAGTTCCTGCACTCGTAAAAACCATGGAGTGCTGCTGTCAGTGCTATTATTAGAGAACAAGTCATTCCCAGAATCTTCTGCTTCATCCTGGACAAACACCAGGTGCTCTGAGAGAGAGCCAAGACCTACAAAGGATGCAGTTTCATCAGACATGAAGAAGATGATCAAGTTCAGCTGTGACCTACAGTACTGTGCATCCTCTTGTGTAAGTCCAGAAATTTGAGTCAAAAAATCAATGAAAAAACCTGGGTCAACTAACCCACATGTCAGCATAAGAACTGTACCTTAACTCTTTTTTTAAAAAAATCAACTCCTTCTCTGAGCAGAGTGGTGAAAGACAACAGCTTATTATGTCCCAAAAGAATTGAAAAGAAACATCAATCCCATCCCATTCTCTCTGTTGTGGTGCCACCTCTGGCCTTTTATAATGTCTGAGTACGAAAATGGTGGAAGTGGTCACCAGGGATGGCTGACTCCTTAAGGCCGAGTTGACACCTTCCCCTCTCCACAGAAAGATTCTTAGCTTATCCATGGGTCATATCAAATTCCATGATCTTGGCACCAAAACATGCTTACAGGAGTACATACGGTATATCAAGAAACTTCTACAGTGACTTGATTAGACCTGCTGCTGATAATTGTATAATTCCTACACATTCAGAAGCATCTAAAACTCTAGTATGCTTTTCAGAATAATTTGTGATACATAAGCCTCCCTTCCACTTTTACTAGATGCTGATATGGATGTTACCTGTCCGTGTTAAATTGAGCAGGATAAAGGAAGTGCTGTCATTGGGCTGAAGATCTTGCAGTAAGCTGGACGTATCAGGGCTTGGGAGAAGCTCAGGGGGCTTCTGTGCCGTCTGTGCCCTTGTCTCCTCACCATCAGGGCCAACAGTCACCTGGAGGTTGCGTAAAAGAGCAGCAGAGGACACATCCTTTGAAGTGCTAGTGTGACTTGGGGAGTCATCTAATGAAGAGAATACAGAAAAAATGTATGAGTCAAAGCATAGAAATGGACATTGATAGAAAATTAACCCATGCTTGATCGGACTACAGGCTTATCTAGTCCAGAATTCTGTTCTCTCAGTAGCCAACCTAATGCAGTCACATGTTTCCGAGCAATTATTATGCTTTCAACAAAGATATAGAAACTAACAATAAAATAAGAAGCTATTATTTAAAGGGCTGCTAATAACTGTGCCAGAATTCTCCCTTTTTATTATATTTCTATTTCTATTATAGGAGTACCCTAGATCCAAACACAATGGTGTATAGTAAAAAATAAAGCTCCCTTCAACTCAAACCTTCATGAGTTGCATGCAATACTTGGGAGTATGTCTCACAGAACTCAATGGGAATAACTTCTGAACAGACAGCTAAAGGAGTGTAATGTTAATATCACTAGCGTATAAGAGAACACTGTGACGGAGGCCTGTCCAGGATGGCCATGCAGTTTCTAGCCTTGAATGCCCACTGCTCTTACTCTGACTATGGTCCCTGCTTAAATCCTTCTTTGGATTTGGATCATGGGCCTCCAGGTGACCTTCATGTGGACAAATCTAACAATTAGTTCCTGTATTAGTAAGCGTGACACTATGTTCCCAGCTTAAGGAAGCCAGTAAGAGTCAGTTACATAAAGTAGCAAATAAAGAGTCACATAAAGTAACAAATACAGCCAGTCCTCCACATTCTCTGGGGTTAGGGGAACAAGACTGCCAGGAAAGTGAAAAAAATGCAAATAAAGAAATTGCTATATTTTTTTTTACCTGAGAGAACACTTTTCTAGAAATGTCTAGGTGTTCCAGCACAACTCTATGGTCAATCTTCATTGGAAGCTGATTACAGAATGGACATGGAAGTCATAGAGATTCCTAGATATGTGTTCTTAGAAATACCTAGGTCCTCCAGCATGACTGGATGAGGTTGACTATATAGTCACACTGGAGGATCTAAAGATTCATAATGAGAACAGTTTTAATCAAATCCATGAATGATCAAATCTGCAAAAGTCAAAACCATCAATGTGGAGGGACGCCTATAGTGCAACTTCATTTTTGTAAAATACAGAATGGCTGTTTCTTTATCTAGTATATAGCAATATTTAAACCAAACTATGTCAGACTTTTTTCTACAAACAATTCAGACACCCAGTACACTTTCACTCCCCTCTTAGTATCACAACTACTCCTTCAGCAGTCTCTCTCCAACTCTTACCAACAAACTTCCTTCTTGTATTGTCGAAGGCTTTCATGGCTGGAATCACTAGGTTGTTGTAAGTTTTTCAGCTGTATAACCTCACAATCTCTGAGGACGTCTGCCATAGATGCAGGCGAAACATCAGGAGAGAATACTTCTGAAACATGGCCGTACAGTCCGAAAAACTTACAACAACCCAAACTTCCTTCTTTTTTTAAAAAAAATCCTCCTCATACAGTTTTCTGTGCTGGGACTGGGTACTCTTTGTTATTTACTCGCATGCTTCACCTCCTTCCTTTCCTTCAGGAGTCATTCAATAAATTCTTGCCAATTAGATTCCTCTTTGCTTTTCCTGATAACAGTATCTTAAACAAATATTTAGATTAATCAAGTTTCAGATTTTACCTGGCAATATCAGCCTGTTGCATTCTGGGGACTCAGCAACGGGAAGGAGAGACAGACAGGTAAGATCTTTAGGTTCTGATTCCACAAGTTCCTCTCCTAGTGGAATAGCTGTGTTTTGAACGAACTGAACCAGCAGCTAGAGGGGGGAAAGGAAAGGTATTCAGGTAAAAGCCAATCATTAGATGTCTCCTCCTTCCCTACTACAGTTTTAGCTGTAAAAGATGGCAAAATAGAAATATGGCTTATTAGCAATATGTAGATAGAAAAATAAATCTTCCCTCAACCAAAGCTTGGAAGCCAAGTTCTATGAGAAATGGCTTAGGGAGGCGGGAATGTTTAGCTGAGGAGGAGCAGATTGAGAGGGGATATGATAGCCATGTTTAGGCATTTGAAATGATGTCATCTTAAGCAGGGAGCAAGCATTTTCTGTGCTTTGGAGAATAAGGATGTAACTACCACGGAGAAGTAATGCAGTTTGATACCACCTTAACCACTATGGCTCAATGCTTTGGAATCCTGGGATTTGCAGTTTGGTGAGGCCCCAGCACTCTTTGACAGAAAAGGCTAAATAACTTGTAAAACAACTCCCAGCACTTCACAGTATTGAGTCATAGGAAATAAAGAGGTGTCAAATTATCTTACTACTACAGGGTAAAAACACCCTCAGACATGGAGCAACAGATTCAAACTACAGGAAAAGAGATTCCACCTAAACATTAGGAAGAACTTCCTGACAGTAACAGCAGTTCGGCAATGGAATATGTGATAGAGTCTCCTTCTTTGGAAATGTTTAAACAGTGTCTGTATGGCCATCTGTTGGGAATGCTTTGATTGTGTGTTCCTGCATGGCAGTGGATTGGTCTGGATGGGCCTAGTGATCTCTTCAATCTCAATATTTCTAAAGGCACATTCTAAGTATCATCTAAAGGCACATCTAAGGTGATGAGCTTTCAAATAATACCCTGTAGATACAAAATCAATTCAGCAGTTTTACAATCTTTAATGTAAAAAAAACCTGTAGCTGTAAGCAATAAAACCTTATTGCTTTGAGTCGCCTGTCAAGGGCTGAAATATGCGGTATAAAAGTGAAGCAAATAAATAAATAAATAAAAACCTATGTGAACTATGTAAATTGTTGGGAAAGCCATCATTTTTCATTATTATGATTTCCAGAAAAAACACAAAGCAGAGACATAGTTACTGACCTCTGGTTTGGACTCTAACTCATCCGATAACATCGATTCAAGTTTCTGATTCCCAAAGGAAATCTGGGTAAGGCACAAAGCTTAAGAGTTCAAAGTGAACAATATTCTGCGTTTATACACATGTTCTAACCCAAACTTTTGTAAGGATCTTCTTCCAAGAAGCTGTAATAGACATGTATTCAATTTCTCCTGAAAAGAAACAGAAACTAAAATTAAATTAAATGACTGGCTATGCTTGATATACAATACCATTTTCTCTCTCATATGCTCAATCTACAGCAATACTGTGGCCATCACTATTTCTATTCTCTTATCTATTAAACTGTAGTCAGAATTAGGTTATTATGTTCCCTTGACAGAAACCCAGATCTAGGTCAGCATCAATAAAATTTTAAACATTATGTCACATTTTATATTTTACAGCAATTGCAAATGGGACATTAAACACAACATTCAACTAGCACTGGTTAAATCCCGTAAGAACCACAGAATCCACTGTAGCTATTGATCAGATGCCAGTGAAGGGGAAAGGAGGGATTAAACTGGTTCTCAAGCAACACAATGTGCACAGTGGTAATTGTGGTATTGCTATAGATATTTAAGCAGGGTAAGGGCCATCACCAGTATATCCCTGGCAACATTAGCATGCTGTGTTAATACTAGGCACTAATCCATTAATAGAATCCCAATATCTAAACAAGAATCAGGCGACAAAGACATATAGAACAATTTAATAATTCCACACAGGAATATGTTTGCAAGTATCAGAGGTAAATCTGTCACGCTTTAAGGGGTATAAGCTAGAATATGTCCAGAGGAGATAAAGATGGTAAAAGATCTTGAAACCAAGCCCCATAAGGAATAATTCAGAGCATTGGATATGCTTAGCTTTGAGAAGATTAAGAGGTAACATGATTCTTGTTGTTTGTGACAGGGGAGGTTTGCCCTTGCCTTCCTCAGAGGCTGAGAGCGTGTGACTTCCCAAGATAATCCACTGGGCTTCTATAACCAAGTGAAGATTTGAACCTTGGTCTCCAATTGTAATCCAGTGTTCAACCTGTACACCACATTGGCATACATAGTGCCCTTCCATACAGCCATATAACCCAGAATATCAAGGCAGAAAATCCCACAATTTTTGCTTTGAACTGTGTTATCTGAGTCCACACTGCCATATATTCCAGTCCAAAGCAAATAATGTCGGATTTTATTCAGCTATGTGGAAGAGGCCTAAGAATCTGGTGTCACGTAGAAGACAGAGCAAGCTTGTTTTCTGCTACACCAGAAACTAGGACACAAACCAATAAATTCAATTTACAAGAAAATAAATTCCACAAAGAAAATACTGACAGTAACAACTGTTCAATGTTTTGCTATGTAGGAATAGACAACTATGCTATGCAGCTCTATATAGTTCAAACTTTTGCCGGAACATTTATTGCAAATCTATGACAGACCAGTAGATCCCGTTTTACCTTCTGGCCCTCCCTTAATCAATCACTTTAATGTTCACTCCCAAGTGAAATAAACTTTATCTCTTAATATTTGTTGCAATCTTACTTGCTCTTTTTACTTGACTTCTCCTTCATAAATTCATTTATGATCCTTTGATTATTCTCTCAATACTCTATGAGGGAATTAGAGGTGAGAGTGACCATATGCATCCTAGACCCTTGCCCATCCTGGCTTTGAAAGGAAACCAGAGTGGGATTGGCCGAGTGGGTGAAGGTGGTGGTTAATGCCTTCCTTCAGGAAGGCAATATTCCAGTGAGCTTAAAACAAGCTGTAATAAAACCACTGTTGAAAAAATCATCACTGGACCCCACTCAATTTGTCAACTGTCATCCAGTTTCCAATCTCCTCTTCTTGGGCAAAGTCCTGGAACGTATGGTGGCCTCGCAACTCCAAGTATTCTCAAAAGACACGGATTATCTGGATCTGGCATAGTCTGGCTTTAGGCTGGGTCATGGAAACGAGACAGCCTTGGTCGTCTTCGTAGATGATCTACGCTGGGAGCTAGACAGGGAGAGCTCTGTTGGGTCTGCTGGACCTTTCAATGGCCTTCGATACTGTTGACCACGGTCTCCTTCTGGGATGCCTCACAGGAATAGGCCTTGGAGGTACTATTTTACAGTAGCTCCAGTCCTTCCTAGAGGTTTGTTCCCAGAAGGTGTTGCTGGGGGACACCTGCTCAACCCCACAACCTTTGTCTTGTGGGGTCCTGCAGGGTTCAATACTGTCCCCCATGTTGTTTAACATCTACATGAAGCCGATGGGGGGAAATCATCCGGAGTTTCAGGGTGCGGTGTCACCTGTATGCAGATGATGTCCAACTCCGTCACTCCTTCCCACCTGCTACTAAGGAGGCTATTCAGGTCCTGAACTGGTGTTTGGCTGCTGTGATGGTCTGGATGGGGGTGAACAAATTGAAATTGAATCCAGACCAGATAGAGGTACTCCTGGTCAGTTGCAACGCCAAACAAGGCATAGGGTTACAGCCTGTGTTGGATGGGGTTACACACCCCCTGAAGATGCAGGTCCGCAGCTTATGTGTGATCCTGGATTCATCGCTGAGCCTGGAGCCCCAGGTTTCGGTGACTAGGGGAAAATTTGCAGAGTTAAAGCTTGTGCGCCAGCTGCACCCATACCTTGGGAAGTCTGACTTGACCACGGTAGTCCACGCTCTGATTACATCCTATATAGACTACTGCAATGCGCTCTACGCGGGGTTGCCTTTGAAGCTTTAAATGGTCCTGCGGACGGCAGCCAGGCTACAAACGCGAGCTGCGCTTAGGGAGCATACAACTCCTCTGCTGCGACAGCTCCACTGGCTGCCAGTTTGCTACCGGGAACAATTCAAAGTGCTGGCTTTAGCCTATAAAACCCGAAACGGTTCCAGCCCAGCTTACCTGTCAGAACATATCTCTCCTTGTGAACCATCTAGGAATCTAAGATTGGCTGGGGAGGCCCTGCTCTTGATCCTGCCTGCCTTGCAAGTGCACCTGGCGGAGATGAGAGATAGGGCCTTCCCAGTGCTGGCCCCTCGACTGTGAAACTCACTCCCTAGGGATATTAGATCGCCCCCCTCCCTCCTGACCTTCCAAAAAAGAGTAAAAACTTGGCTTTTTGAACAAACGTTTTAAAGTACAGCGGAATAGGTAATTATGAAATAGGAAGAATGAACATTGGCTGGACAATGCTGCTGAATAATGATTTTAACAGGATGACATCAGTGATCATCTTTTTTAAACGGTTTAAATATGCTTTTTTTAATGTTGAGTGCTTTTAACTGTATTTTTATGAATGTATGGCACTAAAATTACTAATTCTGTGAGCTGCCTTGAGTCGCCACAAGGCTGAGAAAGGCAGGCTACAAATGCATAAATAAATAAATAATTATCTCAATATCATAATTCTCTAGATTGTAATCTCCTTGGGTGAGAACAGGCATGGGCAAACTTTGGCCCTCCAGGTGTTTTGGACTTCAACTCCCACAATTTCTAACAGCCATGGTCAGACCACATGTGGAATACTGTGTCCAATTCTGGGCACCACAATTGAAGGGAAATGTTGACAAGCTTGAATGTGTCCAGAGGAGGTGACTAAAATGATCAAGAGTCTGAAGAACAAGCCCTATGAGGAGCGGCTTAAAAGAGCTGGCCTTGTTTAGCTTGCAGAAGAGAAGGCTGAGAGGAGACACGATGGCAATGTATTGATATGTGAGGGGAAGTCATAGGGAGCAAGCTTGTTTTCTGCTTCCCTGGAGATCTGCGGAACAATGGCTTCAAACTACAGGAAAGGAGATTCCACCTGAACATTAGGAAGAACTTCCTGATTATGAGAGTTGTCCAGCAGTGGAACTCTCTGCCTCCGAGTGTGGTAGAGGCTCCTTCTATGGAGGCTTTTAAACAGAGGCTGGATGGCCATCTGTCAGGGTTGCTTTGAATGCAATTTTCCTTCTTCTTGGCAGGGGGTTGGACTGGATGGCCCATGAGGTCTCTTCCAACTCTATAATTCTATGTATAAATATGTGAGGGAAAGTCATAGGGAGGAGGGAGCAAGCTTGTTTTCTGCTGCCCTGGAGACTAGGACACGAAACAATGGCTTCAAACTACAAGAAAGGAGATTCCATCTGAACATTAGGAAGAACTTCCTGACTGTGAGAGCCGTTCAGCAGTGGAACTCTCTGCCCCGGAGTGTGGTGGAGGCTTTTAAACAGAGGCTGGATGGCCATCTGTCAGGGTTGCTTTGAATGCAATTTTCCTTCTTCTTGGCAGGGGGTTGGAATGAATGGCCCTGGCTCTAAGGTTCTATTATTCAACATTTCTCAATGGGAAAAGACCTCAATGAGCATAGTTCCCAAGTAGAGGAGGAGAGTGGCACTTCTGTTTTTAGAAACTAACAAATCAAAAGATGTACATAATGCATATTTTGATATTTATATACAGGAGATTTATGTCCCACTTTCCTTTCCAAAAACAAAAACAAAACAAGCAATGTCATTTGAAAAGCGACAGCGACCCTCCCTTTCCCATGGGCAAACTTGGGCCCTCCAGGTGTTTTGGACTTCAACTCCCATCATTCCTAATAGCCTGAGGCCCCTTCCTTAAGCGGCTGAGGGGGAAAAGGAAGTTTGCCCAGGTTTGCCCAGGTCTGTATTAGAGAGGAAGAGCCTCCTGTCAAAGGGCGCACCTCTGCAATTGACTGAGAGTAGGCCGCCGCCCAGCCCGCTGCGAGGAAGGAAAGGGCTCCTCCTCGGGAGGGGACGGACTAGGGCGCCGGGAGAAGCCGGACAAACACCGGCGAGGGGCCCAGCGGCTCCAGGCCCCGTTCCCCTCGGTCTGCGACAGAGCTGGGCCTCGAAATGGCGGCGACAAGGCTCCTCCACCAACTCTCCTTCCCTCTCACGGGACGAGCGTTTGCTTACCGGCATCTCAGAACCGCCCGGATGTGACGCGCACAGCCACCGGAAATCCCCAAGATCCCTTCTAGCGCGGGCCATAGAGTCAGACGATAAACAGGACACCTCGGCGGCTTCTCGTTCTCAGCTTGAGCCGCTCTGTGACAAGAGGGGAGGTCTTCATTGTTGGTTCTATTTCCCGCATACCTGAGGCTTCTTCGCAAAACAACAAACGCTTAGGGTTGTTGTAGGTTTTTTCGGGCTATACGGCCATGTTCTAAAGGCATTCTCTCCTGACGTTTCGCCTGCATCTATGGCAAGCATCCTCAGAAGTAGTGAGGTCTGTTGGAACTAGGAAAATGGGTTTATATATCTGTGGAATGACCAGGGTGGGACAAAGGACTCTTGTCTGCTGGAGCTAGGTGTAATGTTTCAACTGACCACCTTAATTAGCATTTGATGGCTTGGCAATCCTCTCAACAAAAGATTGCTCCAGGCACTGCCAGCCCATCAAATGCTAATCAAGGTGGTCAGTTGAAACATTCACACCTAGCTCCAACAGACAAGAGTCCTTTGTCCCACCCTGGTCATTCCACAGATATATAAACCCATTTTCCTAGTTCCAACAGACCTCACTACCTCTGAGGATGCTTGCCATAGATGCAGGCGAAATGTCAGGAGAGAATGCCATCAAGGTGGTCAGTTGATAATTACAAATATCTTGAAAGTGGGAACTGAAGAAGAATCCCAAGGGCCACGATGCAGTAGGTCACAGGATAATTTTAAAATTAAAACAAGGTGCGAATGAAAGAATGCACATTTTCGCTTGAGGAACCTGGAAGTTAAGGGAAAATGTACATAATATATGTATTGTATGGTTGTGGGTTGTTATTTGTTGTTTTTTTTCTTTTTATTTTAGGTAGGTAAAATTTCATGGTGAATATATAGATATACTAATGTATACTGCATGAGAAACCAAGCATATATATATATATATATATATATATATATATATATATATATATATATATATATATATGAAGTTAACATATATAGAGGGAGTTACCCTCAACTTCCATTGTTGGTTATTTTTATGTTTGTTATGTCTTGTTTTCTTGAATAAAAATAAATTTTTAAAAGGTGGTCAATTGAAACATTCACACCTAGCTCCAGCAGACAAGAGTCCTTTGTCCCACCCTGGTCATTCCACAGATATATAAACCCATTTTCCTAGTTCCAACAGACCTCACTACCTCTGAGGATGCTTGCCATTGATGCAGGTGAAACATCAGGAGAGAATGCCTCTAGAACATGGCCATATAGCCCGAAAAAACCTACAACAACCCAGTGATTCCAGCCATGAAAGCCTTCGACAATACAATAAATGCTTAAATCCCCATTTCTCTGGCACGTTGAAGCTGAGTTGGGAGAGCTACTTTCTCAGCACAGATTCATTTCAATAGAGGATCCTTCCATATATCCTTATATCCCAGAATATCAAGGCAGAATATCCCACATTATCTGAGTATTGTGGGATTTTCTGCCTTGATATTCTGGGATATATGGCTGGGTGGAAGGCCCCTTTAATAACCCTGAATTCAATGCAGATAGTTCAGTTTGTTTATTTTTCTCTTTCACAGATGCCATGTCCTTTGGAAACCTGTTTAGACCAGTTAACACCTTACAACAAAGGATTCATCCCCCCAGGCAGGAAACAGCCAGGCTTTGAAACTGCAAGGCTATTCAATGCTAATCAAGCTGGCCAACTGAAACATTCACACTTGCCTTCAACAGACAGAGTTCTTTCTCCCACCCTGGACTTTCCACAGATATATAAACCCCACTTGCCTAGTTTCCAACACACTTCTCAACCTCTAAGAATACCTGCCATAGATGTGGGTGAAATGTCAGGAGAGAATGCTTCTTCAACATGGCCATTCAGCCCGGAAAACTCACAGCAACCCACCGACTCTGACTTTATTTATTTATAGTATTTATATTCCGCCCTTCTCACTCCATTTGGCAAACATTCAATGCCATAGACACACAACACATATAGACAGACAGTCAGAGGCTATATAACATTCCAATTTTCTGGCCACCAGGGGAGCTGTTGCTTCACCGTCCATCTGCGACACTGATTAAGTACTTTCCACATTCCCCGCATGCTTTTGCTGGAGATTTTTTATGGTCTCGTAAATTTGTTAAATTGGCCTCCCCACACATAGGTGGTACCTAAATTTCCTGCTTGACAAATGCAACTGTCTTTCAGGTTGCAAAGGTCAACAACAAGCTACACAAATTGGCCGGAAGCTCACTCCGACCCGGGCTAACTTCAAACTCATGACCTTTCAGTCAGTAGCGATCTTAATGCAACTGACACCCAGCCAGCTGCGCCACAGTCCCTTTACTTAGGCCCCATCCTCACAGCTGAATAAAATCCCACAATTTCTGCTTTGAACTGGAATATATGGCAGTGTGCACTCAGGGCCCTTTCACACAGCCATATAGCCCAGCATATAAAGGCAGGAAATCCCATAACATCTGCTTTGAACTGGGTTACCTGAGTCTACTCTGCCGCCCTGAGTCGCCTTCAGGCTGAAATGGGCGGGATAAAAATGACATAAATAAATAAATAAATTCCAATTCAAAATAGAAAATGTGAGATTTTATCCAGCTATGTGGAAGGACGCTTAGATAACCCAGTTCAAAACAGATACTGTGGGATTTTCTACCTTGATATTCTGCGTTATATGGCTGTGTGGAAGAGCCCTGAGTCAACCACCAAGGAAAAACAAGGATATGAATCGCGTCCTAACAGGGAAAATGTTGGTTGGGAAGGTATGCTACAGCATGGCAGGCCCAGTTCTGCGCTGGGCCTGGCTGTAATGAAAAGCCTTGCAATACTTTGCTTTGTAGAAGAAAAACCCGACATGCATCATAGTGGTAAATGATGCTGCAGGTCTATAGCATGAAAGCATCCTAGTCCTTTAGCTAGTGTTTCCTTCACAGGAAGCAGAAAAACTGAGCCACTAAGGGCCCTTCCACACAGCCGTATATCCCTGAATATCAAGGCAGAAAATCCCATAATAAAATCTGCTTTGAACTGGGTTATCTGGGACCAGGCTTTTGGACAATAGATGCAAGCAGCACTTTAAGGGAATGTGACTGGAATAACGATATGGCTGATGAGACTGTTTTACTGTTTTAACGATGGCTTATGTAGTGTTAATTATGTTTTTATGTATAATTGTGGTTTTAATTTTGTAATTTGTTATGTAATGGCTTCGGAATGGGGCTCATTGTAAGCCATCCTGAGTCCCCCTTCGGAGGTTGAGAAGGATGGGATAGAAATGCGAGAAATACATAATAAATAATGTGGGATTTTCTGCCTTGATATTCTGGGATACAGGGCTGTGTGGAAGGGCCCCCAGACAGATCCTATATCCCAGGATCTGATCTCAAGTTTTCTGCTTTAAACTAGATTATATGAGTCCGCGCTGCCAGATAATCTGGGATAGACAAAACCTGGCCATTAACTTGGTCTAAACAGGTTTCCAAAGGACATGGCATCTGTTAAAGAGAAAAATAAACAAACTGAGCTATCTGCATCGAATTCAGGGTAATTAAAGGGCCCATCCACCCAGCCATATAACCCAGAATATCAAGGTAGAAAATCCCACAATATCTGCTTTGAACTGGGTTATCTTAGTCCACACTGCCATATATTCCAGTTCAAATCAGAAAATCTGGGATTTTATTCAGCTGTGTGGAAGGGGCCTAAGTGTCCAGTTTCACTGTGTGTCTTTGGTGAGAATATGCGAGAATATCCTGTCTCTCCTGACGTTAATTTTTTTTGCAGCTGATAGTATTTTCATTATTTTTTCGTACAAAAAACATTGACTTTCCTATGAAAGTAATAATTGTGCTTTGGGTTTTTTTCCCACAGATTTCTTGTGGCATTAATGTATAGAACAAAAATACATTTTTATTTGTTTTGTATAGCTTACAATGTTACAAGAGTACTGAGAGGAGTGGGGTGTTTGGCCTCCCTTTTCTGCTGTGAATGCGCTCTCTCTGGTTTACACTATGAGCTCTTCTCTCTATGAGCAGACTTTCCCCCTCTCCATTGTCTCCGGCTGATCGCTCTGTATGTTATGATTTTATTTTTAAAATGTGTAGGATACTGTGTGTGTGTGTGTGTATGTGTATGTATGTATGTGTATGTGTGTGTGTATATATATATATATATATATATATATATATATATATATGTCAGCTCACGACAGCTGGGCTCAATGATGACACGAGACTTCCATCGTAATCAAACAAAGAACTTTACTATCAGATACTCAGACACAGAAAAAGCCGGGATTGCCTGGTCGCAGCAGGCAACCCCTTATATACACTCCCACTTGTTCGAAAGGTAGACTCCCGCCACACCCAGAACCCCGCGCAAAAGTTTCCCGCCACCAAACAACTGCCTTCCTTCAAGGCCACCAGCTGCAGGATCCTTATCAGGGTAATACGTCAGGAGTCTAGTTTTCGGCGCCAAAGTCTGGGCTCCGGAAACCGGATCCTGACATATATGTATATATATTGTCGAGTAAGCCCCTAGAACCATCGGAAATGCAAAAAATTAGCTATTAGCATCAGAAATGCAAAAAAAACAAAACAACAACTATGAATAACTCATTTTCAAACTGCCCCCTTCAAAATCAAATTGTCCCCATGTTAAGAATCAGGGCTCTAAGCAATTAATCCTGCTCAGACACTCCCATGGGCAACATCCCAGTACCCTGTGGTTAATGGGTTTCCTTTCCCCTTTCCCAGTTAGGCATGTGTATGATGGATTCCCAAGATGTATGTAATGCAGAAGCAAAAAACTGGACACCTGCAGCCATGACCCATCTCCCATCTTAACTGCTGTGAGAACTTGTACCAGTAGGTTGGTACAAGGAACATTTCCTCCCCCAGATGGTTCCCAGCCTTCAGGGGTTTTTTTTCCTAGCCTTGAACTGCCAAACTGAAGCAAAGTCTATTAAACACAAATTAACCCTTTCTTGTGCCATTGAACTGCTATTACAATGTGGTAATAGGTTCAGCTTCATTATAGAATGCAGTTTGATAACACTTTAACTGCCATGGTTCAATGGAATCAAATAATGGGAGTTGTAATTTGGTGAGGCACTGACACTCTTTGGCAGAGAAGGCTAAAGACGTCTGACAACTGCAACTCCAAAGATTCCATAGCATTAAGCCATGACAGTTAAAAGTGGTGTCAAAATGCATTTATTCCACAGTGTAGATGCAGTCCATGTTGCTGACAAAAGATCTAAAACGGATATATGTATAGGGATGTATAGGGAGAGTAAGTGGGGAAGGTTTAAATCCAGTCCACAGGAACCAAGGGAAGAAATTGGAGGGATTTCTGCAGAGTCTACATTTACATAGGACATTGAGGCCTCCTTGACAGAATGGTCAGAACAATGACAACTTCTGCAGCACTTTAAATATTTATGATTTGTTTAAAGGACGAGACTCCTCTTTTGTCTGAAAAGGACTCTCAGAACAGCTTACAAATAATATATATAACGGTCCTTGCCTTCAGGTTTATATAATATTATTGAAAACGCTGACATCTTTTCGGTAGCATGAGTATAACTAAACAAAATGGTCTATATAGATAAAAATTGACAGAATGGCATATAACAACCTTCGCTGGTATAAAGACTTGAAGACTGTTATAAGCGTTCTCTTGTCAATGGATTCTCATCCGAGGGTCTGGATCCTAGAACCTGTTGTTCTGTTATCTAGTCCAATAAAAGATTTTAACTATATTCAAAACCAAGAGGAAAATGAGGGCTTCACTAGCAGTAATCTTCTATCACAAAAGGGCTGTCACTGATCTTTATTTTGGTGATTGGAAGGAGAGAGAAATCTTACAAACCATTGGATTGTTCTCAAAGGTTTATTTCGGGTCAACTCTGTTGGCCAGAAAGTAGATGATCTGTCTTTCCAGGCAGAGGAGGCTTCCTACGATATGAATCCAGGTGCATCTGCAAAAATAATATACAGTTTGATGCCGTTTTAACTGCCATGGCTCAATGCTATGGAACCACGGGAGTTGTAGTTCTACAAGGTCTTCAGCCTTGGCTGGAGGCTCACCAAACTACAACTCCCAGGATGCCATAGCTTTGAGCTATGGCAGTTAAAATGGTATCAAACTGCATTCTTTCTAGTGCAGAGGCAGTCTATGGCACATCTTGTGAAGAGGCTCAGCTTCATTAACTATTAAGCAAAATAAGCATGTGCTTAGGGCATCAAGGGAATGAAGGAACCATATAAATTTTCCACTGCTGGATTTACCATGGTGCAGCTAAACCAGTTTCCACAAAAAGAGGTTCCCACCGTAAGAGACTTTGGAGTTCGAAAAAATAGGGGAAGACGTCTCGAATACAAAGAATGTAGAAATATACAGAAATAAATCTTATTTTCCATCTTCATGTTTATTTCAATTTGAAAAATAAAATTTTATTTTACAATTTATATTTTGACACAGATGTATAGGGGGACACAAAAATATGTTAAGGCCTCTAAAGCTATTAATCTGGCCCTGTGAAGTGGAGAGTCTTAAAGGGTGCATCTACACTATAGATTTAATGCAGTTTGACACTTTGTCAGAGCTCAATGCTACAGGAATTTGTAGTTTTACAAGCCCTTTAGCATTCTCTGCCGAAGAGTGCCTGTGCCTCATCAAGCTATACACCCCAGAATTCCATAGCCTTGAGCCATGGGGCCAAATTGCATTAAATCCACAGTGTAGATGCACTTGCAGAACTTATCTGGCACAAAAGCAATGACAATACTATGCCTTTCTGCCACAAACACTTGCAGAGAATCCATCCTTCTGCACCTGGTGAAGGTCTGCCTACCTGCCTTGTGACATCAGCTCAGCAAATTGTGACTGTTTGTGAGCTCAGGTTTTCAGTTGTCCTTGAGTAATGACACTAGCACTGAGCAGACAATAGCCTTGCCTTTGCAACAATGCTGCATGTGAAATTGAAATCAATTCATTAGGACATTGTGTCTTGGAAGCCCTTTGCACGCAGCCTTTGCCTTAGTCATTGCAGGGAGGCCCAGAGGGTTTAGGGGAGTGAAGAGAGAGACGCACGCACGTTGTGTAACAAAATATGCAGCGGGGCTCTGAGAGGGAACAGCAAAGCATATAGAGATGGTTGGGAGCGTTGTTTTGTAGGGCTCCGGCCAAATCAGCACAATTTATGTTGGATGTCCCGATGTAAAGAGAACCATTATTTTGTATATTAGTCATATCCGAGAACCAAATGCATCAGTACAAGCTTGTAGCATGAGCTTCTATGAACTGATACCCACTTTATGGGAGACTATTCCCACCTGAGAGTGAATACTATTACCTCTTGTCTCCAAGAGGACATAACAACAACAAGTAGTCCAATTGGAGCTGAGTATTTGGTCCACTATCTCCTTTCTCCAACAAGAGAAATTAATAAAAACTATGCCCACTTCTGCTGGAAGATAGTATTTGAGCTGCTATATCCTATCTCCAAGAGGATAAATTATTATTAATTATTAATTATTATTATTTCTGCTGGCAGAAAGTATTTGGTCCTGTCTCCTGAAAGGATGAAATAATAATTCCCACTTTTACTAGATGATAGTATTTGGTCCTATCATCCAGCAAAAGTGGGAATTATTATTATAAAAAGAATAAAATAATAATAATAATTCCCACTTTTGCTGAATTATTGTATTTGATATGGAGCTCCCGGTGGTGCGGTGGTTTAAATTGATGAGCTGCTGAACTTGCTGATTGAAAGGTCAGCGGTTCGAATTTGAAGAGAGGGGTGAACTCCTGTTATTAGGCCCAGCTTCTGCCAACCTAACAGTTTGAAAACATTCAAATGTGAGTAGAGCAATAGGTACCGCTCTGACGGAAGAGAGTATTTGATCCGCTATCTCCTATCTCCCATGCAGTCATGCCGGCCACACAATCTTGGAGGTATCTATGGACAACACCAGCTCTTCGGCCTAGAAATGGGGATGAGCACCACCCCCCAGAGTTGGGTACAACTAGACTTTTAATGTCAAGGGGGAACCTTTACCTTTCATATTTGGTCCATTATTTCCTGTCTCCAACAGTAGAAATGTATGATGATGATGATTCCAGTTCTGCTGAGAGTATTTGGTCTCCTGTGTCCTTTCTCCAAAAACAAAACTGTTATTCCCACTTCTGCTGGAAGAGAGTATTTGATCTGCTATCTCCTATCTCCCATGAAGTCATGCTGGCCACATGACCTTGGAGGCGTCTACGAACAACGCTGGCTCTTTGGCTTAGAAATGGAGATGAGCGCACGAGTAAACTTAATGTCAAGGGGAAACCTTTACCTTTAATATTTGATCCATTATTTCCTGTCTCCAACAGTGAAATATATGATGATGATGATGATGATGATGATATCGAGTTCTGCTGAGAGTATTTGGTCTCCTATGTCCTTTCTCCAAAAACAAAACTGTTATTCCCACTTCTGCTGGAGGAGAGTATTTGATCCGCCATCTCCTATCTCCCATGCAGCCATGCTGGCCACATGACCTTGGAGGCATCTACGGACAACACCGGCTCCTTGGCTTAGAAATGGAGATGAGCACCACCATTTCCAGAGTCAGACACAATTAGACTTAATATCAAGGGGAAACCTTTACCTTTGCCTTTAGTATTTGGTCCATTATTTCTTGTCTCCAGCAGTAGAAATAAATTATGATGATGATATCCAGTTCTGCTGAGAGTATTTGGTTTCCTATCTCTGAAAACAAAATTGTTCTTCCCACTTCTGCTGGAAGCGAGTATTTGATCTGCTATCTCCTGTCTCCCAAAAGGAAATAATAACAATAATATCTGCTTCGATTTGGTCCATTATCTCAGGTCTCTAACAGGATAAACTATCATTATTATTATTAATAATAATAATAATAATAATGTAATTATAATATTATAATATATTATAATTATATATTTATATTACTTGTAATATTACTAATAATGTCACAATATAATTGTATAGTACAATATAGTAATATATAATACTGATATTGTACTATGCTAATAATATAATATATTGTATGTATATATATCTTGTAAGCTTCTCTAGTTCCTTTGTAAATAAATAATATCCACTTCTGCTGGAAGAGAGTATTTGGCCCATTATCTCCTGTCTCAAACAGGGAAAAATTATTATTATTATTATTATTAACAATAATAATTCCCTGCTTGTACTGATAGGGAGTATTTGGTCCTCTGTAATACTCAATGTATTGGCGAAGGCTTTCAGACTTACAGCAACCCAATTAATACTCATTTCTGCAGTTACAAATACGAGAGATGCATCGTGCATTGGTGTGCTATTTGCGATGCTTTCTGGCTCCAGAGGCAAGCGTTCCAGCAACCTGGTCCTCCTCGCTCGGGGTGAATTGAGGACTAGGGAAAGTTGCAGCATCCTTGGCCGCCTTCCAGCGTCTGTACTCTTGGGACGAAGCCAAGAAGTCTCCCCCCCCCCCGGCTCCGGAGAAGGATGGTACAGTCCTCCGAAGGGCGAGCGCCTCGCCATCAATTAGGTGGCGTCAGCCTCACCGCCCTTCTAGATGCTGAGTCATAAAAGCAGCCCTTCCCGGCTCCCCCTTCGGCCGAGGACGCCTTGGTACATTCCTCCTATACAGTCCTCTTTATTCGAAATGCTGGGGAGCCAGAAGTGTTTGGGATTTCAGACTTTTTCAGAAAAAGGGGGGATATTTTTGAATATTTGCATACATATTACGAGTTAGAGATGAGACCCAAGTCTAAAGAAAACATTAATTTGTGTTTCACATAGACATAGTTTGAAGACAATGATATACACCATATTTTAAATATATAATTGTATGCATGAAAACCAGGGGTGCATCTACATTGTAGGATTAAGGCGGTTTGGCTCCACTCCAACTGCCATGGTTCCATCATGGAAATCCTGGAATTTGTAGTTTGATGAGGCCCCAGCTGTATTTAGCAGAGAGGGCTAAAGACCTTGTAAAATTATAACTCCCGGGATAGCATAGCATTGAGCTATTATTACGATCCAGTCACTGATGATGATGTAGTTGTAAACAACCCTGGATGCTCAATTTGAATCTCGTTAAGAGAGAAAAAGCAGCATATACATGAACTGAATTATAATAATGTGGACAATCCTGGAATCTGGATAAAGGATGCTCATTTTGAGACGTTTTAAGAGAGAAAAAGCAGCATATAAATCAGTATAATAATAATTTAGTCAATTGAGAATTCCAGATAAAGGATGCTCATTTTGAGACTCTTTAAGAGAGTAAAAACAGCATATAAATCAGTATAATAATAATAATAATAATAATAATATAGTCAATTGAGAATTCCAGATAAAGGATGCTCATGTTGAGTCTCTTTAAGAGAAAAAAAACAGCATATAAGTCATAATAATAATAATAATAATAAAAATAAGCTGTGACATACTGTGCTTTTGTGTCAATAATAATAATGTGGACAATCCTGGATTCCAAAGACTCTGGGACAAGCCAGTAAAGGTGGTCCACTGGTGATTGGCAGAACTCTGTGTCCCAAATGATTAACTGGAACTTATGTCACAAGTATCACCTGCCAGCAGTAAAAAAATTGGTGGGATCATAAATCTGCAAAGGTAGTGGAAAATGAACACGCAAAAATACTGTGGGACTTTCAAATCCACACGGACAAAGTTTTGGAAAGCAATACACCAGATATCACAATTGTGGAAAAGAAAAAAGTTTGGATTATTAATGTCGCCATACCAGGTGACAGTCACATTGAAAAACAACAGGAAAAACTCAGCCATTATCAAGACCTCAAAATCGAACTGCAAAGGCTCTGGCGTAAACCAGTACAGGTGGTCCCAGTGGTCATCGGCACACTGGATGCTGTGCCAAAAGATCTCAGCAGGCATTTGAAAACAATAAACATTGACAAAATCACGATCTGCCACCTTACTTGATCTGTGTACCTCATCCAAAAACACATCACACAGTTCTAGATGCTTGGGAAGTGTTAGACTTATGATCTTGTGATAGGAAATCCAGCATATATCTCTCGTTTGCTGTGACATACTGTGTTTTTGTGTCAATGATAATAATGCAGACAATTCTGGATTGCGGATCGAGGCTCACTTTGAGGGCCCTTCCACACAGCCCTATAACCCAGAATATCAAGGCAGAAAATCTTACAATATCTGCTTTGAACTGGGTTATCTGAGTCCACGCTCATATAATGTGGGGTTTTCTGCCTTGATATTCTGGGATATAGGGCTGTGTGGAAGGGCCCCCAGTCTCATTAAGAGAGAAAAAAGCAGCATATAACTCAATAGAATGATAATATTGACAATCCTGGATTCCAGATAAAGGAGGCTCACTTTGAGTCTCATTGAGATAGATATCCAGGATAGACTACTGCAATGCGCTCTACGTGGGGTTGCCTTTGAAGACGGTTTGGAAGCTTCCAATAGTCCAATGAGAGGCAGCTAGGTTAATAACTGGGGCGGCATACAGGGAGCACACAACTCCCATGTTACGTCAGCTCCACTGGCTGCCTGTTTGCTACCGGGCACAATTCAAAGTGCTGCCTTTGGCCTATAAAGCCCTAAACGGCCCCGGCCCTGTTTACCCAAACGCATCTCCCTTTACGAACCACTGCGTAAACTAAGATCTTCTGGGGATCTTCTCGGTCCCGCCACTATCACAGCCGGGTTTGGTAGGGACAAGAGACAGTGCCTTCTCAGTGATTGCCCCCCGGTTATGGATCTCCCTTCCTGGCAATATTAGGTTAGCCCCCTCCTCCTGCCCTTCAGAAGGATGGTGAAGACCTGGCCATGGGGCAGTGCAATGAGGCAAAATGGTGTCCTGAGATAGTTTTAAGCAACTTTTAATATGGATATAAGCTATTTTAATGTTTGTATATATTTATGATTTTATGTCCTGGCATTTAATGTTTGCCGTGTACATGTTGTGCTCCGCCCTGAGTCCCCTGCGGGGTGAGAAGAGTGGAATATAAATGTTTTAAATCTATATATATATAATAAGAGAATGGTTGTTTGTATGTATGTTTGTGTGCTTTCTGATTAGCTGCCACTTCTGCAAGCCGCCATGACCCCCACGAATGACAGACCTGAACCAAACTTGGCACACATAACCCCCATGACCCCCTTTATGTCCTGGTGAAGTTTGGGGGAGGATGGACCATGAATGACGGGGCTTGCAGTACTTTAACTCACTTCTTTACAGCACTGTGACCCACACCAATGACAGATCAGGACCAAACTTGGCACACAGAGGCCCAATGGCCCATTTTACAACCTGGGCAGGACAGACCACAGATGATGGTATTTTCAGTACCATCACTCACTTCCTGAGAGTACTGTGAACCTAATCCAATAACCTGGAGCCCCCAGTGGCGCAGTGGGTTAAAGCCCTGTGCCAGCAGGACTGAAGACCGACAGGTCGCAGGTTCGAATCTGGGGAGGGGCGGATGAGCTCCCTCTATCAGCTCCAGCTCCTCATGCAGGGACATGAGAGAAGCCTTCCACAAGGATGATAAAACATCAAAATCATCCGGGCATCCCCTGGGCAACGTCCTTGCAGACGGCCAATTCTCTCACAACAGGATACTCCTGACACGACAAAAAAAAATTCCAATAACTGATAAAGACCAAACTTGACACACATAGCCCCCCATGACCCACTCTACATCCCGGTGCAGTTTGGAGGAGGCCGAACTGTGGATGATGGGACTTGGAGTACCTTCACTCACTTCCAGAGACCACTGCAACCCTGATCCAATGACCAATACAGACCAAACTTGGCACACAGAGCCCCCATGACCCACTTTCTTAAATAACCCAGGCACTGCTGGGTCCCCAAGCTAGTAAATAAATAAAAGCAGTATATAAATCAGGCATGGGCAAACTTGGGCCCTCCCAGTGTTTTGGACTTCAACTCCCACAATTCCCAACAACCGGTGGGAGTTGAAGTCCAAAAGACTGGAAGGGCCCAAGTTTGTCCAAGCCTGGTATAAATGAATAGAATAATCATACTGCAGGCAATGCTGTCCTGCACTCCTTCTCCCTCCCTCCTGTTTGGCTACTCCCTCCCTCCCTCCCTCCCTTCCTGTGCGTTGGTGCCTTCCGCTTCCTCCTCCCGCCCCAATGGTACGTCCCTCCCTCCTTCCCTCCCTCCGCCCGTCTCCCCCCGCGGCAGGGCGCGTTGGTTGGCTCGGCCAGGCAGGCATCCGAGCCCGGTCCCTCCTCCTCTCTCCTCCCTCCTCCTCCTCCTCCTCCCTGGGCGCCTTGTCATTGATGTTGTTGTTTTTGTCGCAGGAGCCTGAGGGGAGGCCGGGGCCGGGCTCGGGGCGGCGGCGGCGGCCGGTGGCTCCCCCCGCGGCGGCTCCTCCCGCTCGGGCCACCACCATGATGTCTTCCCCGGTGGGCGCGGGCTCATTGCCCAGCGAGCTGGTGGTGCACATCTTCTCCTTCCTGGCCGCGCCGGACCGGCTCCGGGCCTCGGCCGCTTGCTCGCACTGGCGCGAGTGCCTCTTCTACCCGGCCTTGTGGCCCCGGCTGCGCCTCAGCCTCCGCGTCTGCCCCGCCGAGCGCCCGCGACTCGACTTCCTCATGCGCAAGTGCGGCTGGTTCGTCAGGGAGCTCCGCGTCCAGTTCGCCGCGGACAACTACCCCACCGGAGGAGGAGGAGCAGGGGGGGCCGAGGAAGGCCTCGAAGCCGATGCCGACTCCGCCGCGGGAGTGGTCCCCGCCTCAGGCCCCGAAGGAGGAGGAGGCGGGGAAGCGCCGCTCTGCCCTCGCTGGCTGGAGCTGCTCCGGACCTACTTGGAGCTCGTCCTCTGCGTCTTGAGCAGCGTCCGCAACAACAGGTGAGGCCTGAATCTACGCGCTTCCACGGCTACGGCATCCCGAGGGCTGTTGTTTTGACTAGGCCCAAGCCTGGGTAAAGTTGGGGCCTGCAGGTGTTTTGGACTTCAACTCCCACCATTCCTAACAGCCTCAGGCCCTTTCCTTTTCCCCCTCAGCCGCTTAAGCGGCTGAGGGGGAAAGGAAGGGGCCTGAGGCTGTTCGGCATGGTGGGAGTTGAACTCCAAAACACTTGCATCCCCCAACTTGACCCAGGCCTAGCCTCCTCTATGCAGCTTGGCCCCACTTTTGTAAAACTACAACCCCCATTACAAGTGGCCTGAAGCTGCAACCATTCCACACTGTCATTGCACTCTCTGCTTCTTCCTTCCTCAGAGTGTCTCTCCACTCTGGACCTTGAACCAGCCCGAGCTCTTCAGGGGAGACCCTCCTTTCGCCCCTAATAATAATAATAATTTATTTATATTTATCGTGTCATCAGCAACCATACCACTATATTACATTTCTAACAGAGCAAAACAAACACACAGTTTAAAAAAAAAACAGATTTTGCAAACTTGGTAGTTAGTTAAATGTCCTTTGAACAGTATCTGGCCACTTGGAGTGCCTCTGGTGTTGCCGCAAGAAGGTCCTCTATTATGCATGTGGCAGGGCTCAGGGTGCATTGCAGCAGGTGGTCAGTGGTTCGTTCTCCTCACTCACATGCCGTGGATTCCACCCTGTAGCCCCATTTCTTAAGATTGGCTCTGCATCTCGTGGTGCCAGAACGCAGTCTGTTCAGCGCCTTCCAAGTCGCGCAGTCTTCTGAGTGCCCAGGGGGGAGTCTCTCATCTGGTATCACCCATGGATTGAGGTGCTGGGTTTGGGCCTGCCACTTTTGGACTCTCGCTTGCTGAGGTGTTCCAGCGAGTGTCTCTGTAGATCTAAGAAAACTATGTCTTGATTTAAGGCGTTGACGTGCTGGCTGATACCCAAACAGGGGATGAGCTGGAGATGTCTCTGCCTTGGTAATAATAATAATAATAATAATAATAATAAACAACTTTATTTAATACCCCGCCGCCATCTCCCGAATGGGGACTTGGGGCGGCTTACATGAGGCCAAGTCCAACAGCATCTTCTATATAAATAAAAATATAATGCTCACTAGGGTGTTGTAGGTTTTTTTCGGGCTATATGGCCATGTTCTAAAGGCATTTTTTCTCCTGACGTTTCGCCTGCATCTATGGCAAGCATTCTCAGAGGTAGTGAGGATGCTTGCCATAGATGCAGGCGAAACGTCAGGTCTAAAGGCATTTTTTCTTTTGACGTTTCGCCTGCGTCTATGGCAAGCATTCTCAGAGGCAGTGAGGATGCTTGCCATAGATGCAGGCGAAATGTCAGGTCTAAAGGCAATTTTTCTCCTGATGTTTCGTCTGCATCTATGGCAAGCATCCTCACTGCCTCTGAGGATGCTTGCCATAAATGCAGGCAAAATGTCAGGTCTAAAGGCATTTTTTCTTCTGACGTTTCGCCTGCGTCTATGGCAAGCATCCTCACTGCCTCTGAGGATGCTTGCCATAGATGCAGGCGATACGTCAGGAAAAAAAATGCCTTTAGAACATGGCCATATAGCCCGAAAAAACCTACAACAACCCAGTGATTCCGACCATGAAAGCCTTCAACAATACAATATAATGTTCGTTTGTGGGATTAAAAGAACTAAAACAACAGTGGGCCAGTTGACACCAAATTTGGACAGCATACACCTAACAACTCAATCTATGTTCTTCACTCAAAACTGTTTGATTTTGTCATTTGGGAGTTGTAGTTGCTGGGATTTATAGTTCACCAACAATCAAAGAGCATTCTGAACCCCACGAATGATGGAATTGAACCAAACTTGGCACACAGTTCTCCCATGACCAACAGAAAACACTAGAAGGGTTTGGTGGGAATTGACCTTGAGTTTTGGAGTTGTAGTTCTACATCCAGAGACCACTGTGGACTCAAACAATGATGGATCTGGACCACACTTGGCATGAATATTCCATATGCCTAAATATGAACACAGATGGAGTTTGGGGAAAATAGACCTTGACATTTGGGAGTTGTAGTTACTGGGGTTTATAATTCACCAACATTCAAAGAGCATTCTGAACCCCACCAACGACAGAATTATTATTATTAATAATAATCTTTCTTTATTACCCCGCCACCCCCACCCCCATGGGGACTCGGAGCGGCTTACATGAGGCCAAGCCCAAATAACAATTACAATGTAAAAATAACAAAAAACACGAACAATAAACAATAACATAATAATTACATAAAACATATAAATACATAACAATATAAAAAGTAAAAAAAAAAGAATTGGGGCAAATTTCCCACACAGAACCCCCATGACCAACAGAAAATACTCCAGTCCAACTCTCTTCACCAGGGAAAGAAAATCTAATCAAAGCCCTCCTGACAAAGAGCCATCCAGCCATAGATATAGATAGATAGATATGATTCACACACAGAGAGATATATGATCATAGATTTGAAAGGGACCCCTAAAGAAGGACAATTATATGTTGCATATTCCAGAGTAGGCAAACCAGACACTCTCCACATCAACATTGACAAAGAAACAGCAAGAAATACTGTTTACCCACAAGCATAAATAAATTACATAGATTAGATACTAGGCCTGGTTGATCAAGAAAAAATTTGGTTCTAAAATCGATTTGTAATTGGGGTGTTTTTTTGTTTCGATATTTAAAATAATTACAAAATTTCCCCCCTTCAATCCGTTAATATTTACGAAAATTTCGTAAATATTAACGAATCGATTCGTTAAGATGGCGGACCCCCGCGCATGCGCAAAAACACTTCCGAAGCTTCGTTATTGGCGCGGGGTCGATTCGTTAAGGCTATAACGAATCGATTCGTTAAAGCGGGGGGGCGCTTTGCGCATGCGCAAAAGCGACTTCCGAAACTTCGTTATTAAGAACTTCGTTATTAATAACTTCGTTATTAAATATTTTGGGTTGGCAAAAGGAGCGCACTGGTTGGAACTACACAAATGATGAGCGAGCAGTGTATGTAGCACTTTGTGTTGGCAAAAGGAGCGCACTGGTTGGAACTACACAAATGATGAGCGAGCAGTGTATGTAGCACTTTGTGTTGGCAAAAGGAGCGCACTGGTTGGAACTACACAATGACAAAGAGCACACAGCAACAGAAGAGTCTTTTTTTTTTTAGAATATTTTTTGTATTTTTTAAGAATAAAAGGCAGGTATTTTTAGAAAATATTCAAAAATGGAAACTGAACCAAAAACTGGCCCTGATGTGAACCAAACACAGGCAGGAGACAGGGCAAATGAGAGCACACAGCAACAGAAGAGTCTTTTCTTTTTTAGAATATTTTTTGTATTTTTTAAGAATAATATTAAAATAATATTAAAAATAATATTAAAAAATATTCAAAAATGGAAACTGAACCAAAAATGGCCCTGATGTGGACCAAACAGGCAGGAGACAGCAAATGAGAGCACACAGCAACAGAAGAGTCTTTTCTTTTTTAGAATATTTATAATTAAAATAATATTAAAAATAATAATTAAAATAATATTAAAAAATAATATTAAAAATATTTAAAAATGGAAAATTAACAAACAAATTCACAAAAACCGAAGGAAGTAATGAATCCAAGCAAGGAATATAATTAAGCAGCACTAAGCACAGCAGCAAGGAATGAATCCAAGGAATGAGCAAGGAATGAATCCAATCCAGTTGCAAGCCAAGCCAAGCCAACCCAATGCAAACCCTCCCGGACCTCTTCTCTCTCCCTCGCCCTCTGCAGCAATGAGCTGTACGGCCGCGCGGAGCCGCTTTCAAAAGGCTCGCCGGCCAATCAGAAACAGCCACGGTGCACTGCTTGGGTGCTTGGGAGCGCCGGATTGGCTCCCAGGCACCAGCAGCCTCCATCCCATTAACGAAACAAGCGGAAGCTCGTTAAATCTATGGGGGTTGCCGGTTCGATATTTTTAAACCCTTCCGGGTTTGAAAATGTGTTTTGATATCGCTTCGTAAATGCTAAAAATAACGAATTAATAACGAATTACAAAATTAACGAACGAAACCGCACAGGCCTATTAGATACCATTACTTTATTTTCCAGATCACCAGACTGGGTCACAGCAATGCGTGGCAGGGGATGGCTAATAGTAGTAGTAATAATAATAATAATAATAATAATAATAATAATAATAATAATAAACTTTACTTCCCTTCCTTCCCTTATTTTCTTTCCTTCCTTCTTTCTCTACATCTTTCCTTCCGTCCCCTTTTCTTTTCCTTCTTTTTGCTCTACTTTCTTCCTTCTCTGCCTCTTCCTTCTTTCCTTCGCTTTTTGCTTCGATCCTTCCTTCTCTCTTTCTTTCCCTCCCTCTTTCTCTCCTTCTTTCCCTCCATTTTCCCTTCCTTCCCTTATTTTCTTTCCTTCTCTCCTTCCTTCTCTACATCTTTCCTTCTGTCCCTGTTTCTTTTCCTTCTTCCTTCTCTACCTTTTTCCTTCGTTCTTTGCTTCCATGCTTTCTTCTTTCTTTCCCTCTCTCTCTCTCTCCCTCTCTCTTTCTCCTCTTCCTTCCCTTTTTTCTGTAGCGTCATTTAGCTTTTCATCATTTAGCTTGTTTGGATTTTAAGTCCTTTCCGCTGTTTTTTTTTTTTTTTTGGGGAGGGGGATTATGAGTGATCGTCACTCATTGGTCTGTTAGAGGTATAGTGTCCAAATTTTGTTTCAATTCTTCTAGTGGTTTTTGAGTTATGTTAATCCCACAAACAAACATTACATTTTTATTTATATAGATTTACCGTATTTTTATTTATCCTGCTCTATCTTGACCTGCAAGGATGGTAAAAACATCCAGGCGTTCCCTGGGCAACATCCTTGCAGACGGCCAATTCTTTCACACCAGCAGCGACTTGCAGTTTCTCAAGTTGCTCCTGACATGGGGAAAAAAACCTCAACCCTGAAAGGCTTCCAAATTGGCAAAGTTCAATTTATTTATGGCATCTTAAAGCCCCAACCCCCTTGGTGGCACAGTGGGTTAAACTGCTGAGCTGCTGAACTTGTTGACTGAAAGGTCACAGGTTTGAATCTGGGGAGCGGCCTGAGATGCCTTGGTTAGCTCCAGTTTCTGCCAACTAGCAGTTCGAAGACATGCAAATGTGAGTAGATGAATAGGACCGCTCCAGGAGGAAGGTAACGGCGCTCCATGCAGTCATGCTGGCCACATGATCTTGGAGGTGTCTACGGACAACGCCAGCTCTTCGGCTTAGAAATGGAGATGAGCACCAACTCCCAGAGTTGGACACGACTGGACTTAATGTCAGGGGAAAACCTTTACATTATCAGAAGCAAACTGAGGGTACAATTGTAATATAAAAACACAAACAAAGTTTTAAAATGTATTGTCGATGGGTTTCATAGCAGGAACCAATGGGTTGCTGTAAGTTGTATGTCCATATTCCAGAAGCATTCTCTCCTGACTTTTTGCCTGCATCTGTGACAGGCATCCTCAGAGGTTGTGAGGGCCTCACAACTTCTGAGGAGGCCTGCCATAGATGCACGCGAAACATCAGGAGAGAATGCTTCTGGAACATGACCATACAGCCCGAAAAACTAACAGCAACCCAAAGTTTAAAAAACTTGGCATAATACTAAATGGCCTTTGACCAGTAGCTGCCCACTTGCAGTGTCTCTGGGTATTGCTATAAGAAGGTCCTCCATTGTTCATGTGGCAGGGCTCAGACTGTATTGTAATACTTACTTAGGCAATCCCTTGGGCCCGTAGGTGGCTGTTGAGCCCTATTCGTGATCCATATGTTCTCCCGCAATGAGGACATCGGTTTCCAGGTGGAAGGCGGTCCCAGTCAGGGCTGGCTTGATGCAACTTCTTGGCACATTTCTCCCATTTGTGCCTCTTCAAATTCTGCAGCATTGCTGGTCACAGCTGACCTCCAGTTAGAGTGCTCAAGGAACAGGGCTTCCCAGTTCTCAGTTTCTATGCCACAGTTTTTAAGGCTTTTTAAAGGTTGGCTTTAAGCCCATCTTGAAATTTCTTTTCCTGTCTACCAACATTACGCTTCCTGTTCTTGAGTTGGGTGTATAATTAATGCAGCATGTCTCATTCAAGAGATTAAATGCCGCATCAGAAAACATACAAAATGCATTACACATCATAATCATAAGACAGAAACCTATAAATACATTTAAGTAAGCAGTTAAAACCTAGCATGTTGTCCCAAAATCATAGTCTAAAAGCCATTCTGATTGTCTTAACTTGGTAATAGAAATACCAATAATAATAACTGTTTTTGTACCCCTCCTCCATCTCCTTGAAGGGACTCGGGGCGGCTTACATATGGCGCAATGTGACTAAAACAATGCATAAAATAAATACACAATACAATACCAGATAAAACCAATAGCATATAAAACAATAATTTAAGCTCAAAACAATGCCCAAAATCCTGTGTTGAGAACTGTAATAAAACATGGCCATCTGTAAACAAGGACAAGGGAATAGGATAGTGCAAGTAGAAACCAGTGAACTAGGACATGGGGTGAAAGTGCAGTGCGGTGTCATTAATTGCAGACTAGACATAGACATAGCCGCGTATTGCACTGTGATGACTCTCAAAATGCTTGGTTCCATAGCCAAGTCTTCACTTCCTTTTTAAAGGACAGGATCATAGAATCAGAGTTGGAAGAGATCTTGTGGGACATCCAGTCCGACCCTCTGCCAAGAAGCAGGAAAATCACATTCAAAGCACCCCCAACAGATGGCCATCCAGCCTCTGCTTAAAAGCCTCCAAAGAAGGAGCCTCCACTACACTGCAGGGCAGAGAGTTCCACTGCCGAACAGCTTGCATAGTTAGGAAGTTCTTCCTAATATTCAGGTGGAACCTCCTTTCCTGTAATTTGAAGCCATTGTTCCACGTCCAATTCTCCAGGGCAGCAGGAAACAAGCCTGCTCGCTCCTCCCTGTGACTTCCCCTCACATATTTGTACATGGTCCTCATTATGTCTCCTCTCAGCCTTCTCTTCAGGCTAAACATTCCCAGCTCTTTAAGCTGCTCCTCATAGGGCTTGTTCTCCAGACCGTTGATTATTTTAGTCACCCTCCTCTGGACACATTCCAACTTGGCAACCTCTCCCTTCAATTGCGAGGGAGGAAGAAGGAAGCAGATCTAATATCGATGGGGAGGGAGTTCCACAGTGGAGGGGCCACCGCTAACTGTTATCAAACCTTGAGAGCTGTAGTTTGTTGCAACACCAAACCATCCTTAGCAGAGAAGGCAAAGACCTAGTAAAACTGCAACATCCATTGTTCCGTAGCATGAAGTCATAGTGATTAAAGTGGACTCGAATTGTATCCTATAGTGTGGGTGCTCCCAAAGATGCACAGAGCAGACAGACCCTTAGGGCAAGTCCCTCCATGCATCTGAGGAAGTAAATTGTTCCTGAGAAACACTTGTTCTTTCAGCCTCAAAGCTGCTGCCAGATCCTTTTGCCTTTAGAAACATAGCTTGCAAAGGGATCTGGCCCTAAAAGTCTGCCTCCAGGGCTCTATAAATGTGAGAAAGTGAAGTCTGCAGAAGCTTGTGTAGTCAGCTTTTCTCTCACAGTCTCTAAGGTGCTACAAATCCCTTTGCAGGGAGGAAGGGAAGGGAGGAGGAGGGAGTAGCCACCGCATCATCATCATCCCTACCTCTTGGTTAGGAAGCATCAAGGAATAAAGCTTCTTGTTGCTTCCACTTTATTTTTTTGCAAAGTTCCTGAGCTCTTGCTCTTTTGTATGGCTGGGGCAGGAGTTCAACTGGTGGGGTTTTGTATAGGTTGGGAAGGGAGAGGACCCACCTGTTGCATCCTTGCATGTCACGTGGCAGAGGAAGGCGCCTGAATGGGGAAAAAGGAAGGAGAGTTGCGGACGGGTGGAGAGGGGGGGAGAGGTGTACCGGGGCTGCTCTGGGGAAGCGTAACATAAAGGAACAACACGTACGCACGTCATCAGCAGCAGTCGAAAATATCTCTCTGCTGAGATTAAGATTGCCCTTCCCTGAGCATTTCAGGGACTATAGAGAGATGCTGTTTTTGTTCTGTCCAGGAACATTGTGAAAGGGTCTTCGAGCACATTTTCCAGGTCTTTCTTATTGGGATTCATAGCATGATTTCCAGATGTTACAGCCGATACAGGCAACCGATGAATGAATGATGTTTCTCTCATGTCCACTATAAAGTGTTTGCATGGTAACTATAATATTTCAACAGATGATAAAGTGAATTATACCCCTCAGAGCTGATGCAAGCCTTCCTCAAGATGGTGTTTGAATTACACTCCCCATCCTATCAGTCCACCAGCCCCATGACTCATGTTGATAGGAACTGGCATCTAGAAACATGGGAAGGGAAACAAATTGGCTTATACCATAATACTTTAGTTAGCCTTTAGATTTCACAAGCTTCTTTGTTTTAGTAAAACAAAATCCTTCAAACCTGCATAGGGAAGTATTAAAATGTTTAATCTGCATTTGGTCATAAAATTATTTTGAAGTCAAATGCTGGAGACAGCAATTACATTTTCTTATATATGTGTGTGTTACATTGATTTGGGAATCTCTTTTTTTAATAGTGATATTGAACCATCCAGTTCAGTGATATTGGTGTAGCCTGCAATGTGATAAAGAGGTCACAATTAAATGCATATGTTGCATTTGTAAACATTTAGCACAATCACTGTCAAGCTTTTAATGTATTGCGTTTTAATTGGTTTGACTCCTTGCACTTATTATGTTTATTTAGTTTAACCCTTATTTTGGCTGTTTATAAGCTATATTGAGTTAATCTTATTTCATGTTTTGCCTTGCTTTGACTGTTGTTTATCTGTTATCTGTTTTTGAGCATTTAATATTTGTTATTTTTGTTATTTTTGTAAATTGTCCCGAGTCCCTTCAGCTATTATTATTATTATTATTATTATTATTATTATTATTATTCACTCTCTTAAAAAATAAAGAAACCTAATTTGACTTGTAATGTTCCTAGCCATTATACATATTGTTTCATTTCCTCCCCTACTATTCTGGTTTCACCTTTCCCCCATCATGTGCGCTTCACTTTTCTAGACCTGGCTCTATACAGTAGCATATTCTATCATTTTTCTTATTTAAGTAATTTCTAGTATCAAGAATAAGAAAATCCTGTGACTGGGCTCTGTTTAAATCACAGCTCAGAAGTATGAAATTGTTATGGCTATAACATTCAGTAGGTGATGCATGGTGTTTAAACTTGCTGAAGTAGGAACAGAGTTTTCCAGACTTTCACCTCAGTATTCAGTGTACTGCGATGCACCAACTCTGTCGTATGAGGTCATGTAGATACTCTTACAGTGAAGTATATGTGAGCTATAGGTCAGAAAACAGCATTTTGCCATAGCTGTGAAATTGCTTAGTGACTTACTGTTGGCATCTTATTGTTGCTTCATGTTTTTACTTAAGTTGCACTTTAATATAGAAAAAGCAGTTTTGGGAGAGGAAAAATAGTTTGTTTAAGATGGATGTGAACTGACTAAAAGAACAAATCAAAAAGTCAAGAAAAAATGAAAGGCAATAGAGAACATGGGAAGAAGCTGCTAGGCTCGGGCAAGATAGTTTTGTCTTCCTCTAGCAACCTGCCAAAGTTATAGGGATGTTGAACTACACACATCATCCTTAAAATGGATTTATATTGGCTCGATTAAATCTGGAAGTAGAGGTGACAGCATCTTCATCTCTTTCTTGTCTGTGATGCCATTCTGTGCGTATGTGAAAACAAAGCAGTTAATGGAATGTAGAGCTTTCTTCATTAATACATGGGGATTGTAAACCCTGCCATGTTATAACATCGGCTTGTCTTGGATGATGGCTATGGGTTGTGGTTTGATTACCCATGTTGTTAACCAACTTTAGACCATGGTCACATGAACATTGACTCCTGTTCTTATTTAGCAAGCATACAATTATTTTGTAAGGTTAACTCAAGCAAATCTGCTATAGCTGTTTGATGTTTCAGAGGCAATCTTGTTTTGTCAGCATCACTGAGAGTATGGTTAAACACACAGAAAACACAACAAAATCTCATTAGGTAGCTCACCAGCTAATCTGAAGAACAAGGTACATGTTACACATAAATGCTCCTAATAAGGCCATGATGACTGCTTCTTGTAAGGAAATACACCTTAACAAGACGACAGTTTTGAATGAAGAAGCAAATGAATGTTTTTAGTCCCTTTCTCTAAATAAATAAATAAATAATATCCATCTCTGTGTGGTCCACATTGCATTTTCCAAGTTTCTTTGCCTCCTACAGTGTTGCAGAGATATTTTGATCTTCACACATATAATGCTGCAGGACCATATAAGTGAGTAGAGGAGGTGATTCTGCATTTTGGGCGGGGGGTGGGGTTTCATCTTCCAGCACACATCCCCAGAAGTAGGCCTTAGGGAGTTAAAATGTGTAGGGTTTGTCTGCAAGAGAAGATCCTTTTACTTATACCAATTTTTATGCCACAAAGCAACTTATTTATGGATCCAGGATAGTCTCTCTTTGAGCAATATATAGAACCAACTTGTTTAGCTTCAGCTGTATCAAGTCCATTCTGTAGACAGTAAAATTAAAACCAGGTTGCAGACGGAGGAAGTAGATAGAGATGAGCATAAGTTGGGCATCGTTTGCATGGCCAGGTGCATGGAAAGTCTCATCCTCATCTCCACTGTTCATTCGTGACAGAAACTGCATAATGTGGATATTCATTGGTATCAGGTCTGCTTCCTCGGTCTTGAATGTTGCAGGCATAATTCCCATGTTGTAATGTCCTTGATGTTGCTATCACGAAAAACTATGTCTAAGCATGCAATACAATACCTCACTGCATGCACATTTTCTCATGTAACAACAAGTTTGGTCAGGATAATTTGCTATCCTGCCTTGTTTCTCTTGAAGGATTGGAATGACAGTGCAGTTTTAAATAGCTATACCCAGCAATAGATAACACTGAAATAGTGAAGCCTTTCACACAGAAAACGAAGCCATAGTTTAGTGCTAGGAGACAGCCTTGGGCTTCTCTGTTCTTTTTTCTCCATGCAATCGTCTTGCTTATTTCCGTTGCTTTGTCACAGACCAGGAAGATAGTATGGGAGAAAATCTATAATTACGGGCTTTGTTCCTTTATATGTGGCAACCAAACTGGAGTTGTCCATGTCAATATGTTCAAGACTAGATTGTTGAAAACTAAAAAATAATGAAAGAACCATATCTTTTGATTCACTTAAAGTTCATTTATTTCTGTGTTCCATTTTCCACTATGGTACTCAAGATGCTAATTGATATTTCTTTGCAAATTACATCCTTTGCAGTTGAAAATGTGCTGATTTAGCATTGTATGAAAGCTAACTCTGGCTTACTCTCCTGACATTCTGAAATAAAAGATGTTAAACTAGTTGTACCTGTTGTTTCACTTTCTCTTTCTTCAACTGCAGCTGCCTCCTGATTATCGGCATTTCTCATATTTGTTTCCTGGGCAAAGTGCATCTGGTCTTGGTTTGTGCAAGAGGTGTTATGCAGTGATTTTAAACAGTTAGAGCATATACCTACAGAAACTGAGTAAGTTAGGGGATAAGGATAAAGAGGTATGTTAGGATCTATAGGCAACTGAAAAATGAAATGTTTATCTCTGTCACCAAATTTTTGAAATGGAAAGAGCCTAATGGAAAAATATTAATTGCAAAAACATGGCAACAATACCTTGTGAATAGGTTTTAGTGGATTATTGGGGCAATGGAAAATATCCATATCATTGAAGTATTAGATGAGAACCCTGGTAGTATTATCTTTCTCACAGGCTGATCTCAAGTAAAGTAGCGTGTTTTATTGCAAGAACTGATTATTTGAAACAGCTTCCAAACATTCTTCATAAGTTCTTCATTCACAGGGTTGAGAAGAATAATAAAAATAGAGATTAAAGTGTTCTTAAAATAGCTTGGAATGTAAGGAAATAGATTCCTAAGCTTTGAAATGGAATATCCTAAAAGCTTTGAATTCAGAATAGAATTCTGACTTGGCATTTCTTCTGCTTGAAAGAATCAAGCTTCTCTAGTGACAGCAGAGCCCTTGAGAGGACTCAATAGTAATTGCCAGGTTGCAGAACATTAAAAAGTAGCTTACGTTTCCAAATCATTCTGTTTGATGGCTGAACATTTATAATTATAAGCTTGTTTAACAGCCTTTGGAAAAACCTATGAGTTTGTGGTTTGCAACATGAAAGTGTTATTGGTTGTGGACCCACCCACAAAACACAGTGGTATCATGACTTAATTTGATGTAGCTCCACAAATAGTGAGAAGTAGTACATCAAAAAGCATAGCGTGATCTGCCTCTGTCTGGATTTTCATGTTGTGCTGTTGACTGTGTAAAGAGTGGGTGTAAAGGTGATACTACAGCAAGACCCAGAAACTACAGAACCCAACTCCAGTTTCAATTGCCCAAGCCCTAGATAAAATGACCTCTATAGGAATTTGCTAGGTCCCACAGGTCATTCTATGTTATGTTTCACCTGGAAGTTAGCATTGAGTTGCCCTGGAAAACTGAGCAAATTCTTAGAGAGGATACTGTCAGGTATGCTGGGAATGAAAGTCAGGTCATTAATGGCATTGGTCATATCTGGAGTTTCTGGTAACTACAGTGTAGATCAGTGGTTCTTTTGTCTTGTTGACTCTCTTGCCCCACCATAGTATATTTTATAGATGGATATTCTCAATTTTTGCTCTTTGTTTAAATCTTAAAATATTGAAATGAGATCAGAATATGTCCTCACTGTGGGAACTGATTTATACTAGCTAGCTGAACAAAATGTAGAGCAGAATCAGGGTGTGCATCTACACTATTGAATTAATTCAGTTCAACAACACTGTAACTACCATGATTCATGTTGTAGTTTTACAAGGTCTTTAGCTTTTTCTGCCAAATTGTGTACATGCCTCATCAAACTAAAACTCCAGCGATTTCATAGCATTTAACAATAGCAGTTGAAATGGCACCAAGCTGCATTAATTCTGCAATGTAGATGCACTAAGGAAAAGTATTGCCTTCCATATATTGCTGGACTGCAGGTGCTGTCATCCTTTACTACCATTAGACAAAGGAAGTTGGCAAGGTGAATGGGATTTGTATCTGGAGGACCCCACAATCCAGACTCCTGCTGTAGAGCCAAATAATCCTGATGTTTCCTAGAAATATTGATTGTAAAATATGCTTCTCACTTCTACATGTATTTCAGAGAATAGATCTGTTTTCAAACAGGTTTATGCTGGGTTGTTGGCACAACAGAATTTCCAGGCAAGTGTTATGCCCATCTTTGTGGCTTCCCTGTGTTCTGGGAGTGTGGAGTACGATGGAGCAAGGTTGGGGAAAAGTGGAGCATCGGTATTGTGGAAGAACTAACCAAGCTATTACTAAATCCACTAAATATTATTTAGTTATAAGTTGTTAAAATGTATTTTTATTGTGTAGGTAGGGGAAATGTAGCTGAAAATCAATAATTAATCCTATTATTTGACTGAAAGAAATGTGGGAAACTGCTTACAATCCATTTCCCTGATGTTAGTGAAATTTGACAGATCATCATTGAAGAGCATGAAAAAGCTGTCACCTTATTCATATTTTAGGCACTAGTGCACATGGATATATTTTGCAAACTGATAAGTATTTTTATGTCAGTAGTAAAAGGTTTTACATATCTTACCATTACACTTTTCTGGAAAGTTTTGTCAAAATGATGTCTGTTGTTACAATATTTCATGGTTGTGTAATTCATGTATTCCCTGTGCATGGTGAATTCTTAATAAATAGAGTAGATTTCTCTCTGCATAGCTTGTTATACAATTCACATATACTGCATAAACAACAGAGCATGTGAAAGTATAAGTTGGTGGTTGCTTCTATTAGCAGGGGATGAAGGTCACACAGTCAAAGTTGTTTGTATTTTGTTTATTGTTATGTCTGGTTCTTCCAGATACAAAAGTCAAACAAATTAATAACAGCCATGTATATATATTAGTAGCAGTAAGATTAGTCCTGTAAATCCTATTTGGTTTGATTGGAGTATGTTCTAATCAAACATGTGGATATTGACATTTCCTGAACATCTGAGGATCTGCATTTAAACTCCTAATCCATCAATTTCAATATTTCGTCTGTGGAGATTCTCTTATGTAGAGGGAGTTCTAGAGTATCCTTCCACATAAAAAGTCTAGATAATTAACAGGGCTGAAATAGTGTGTCCAGCTAATTTACAGGGCTGAAATTGTGTTTCTCTATTGAAGGGAGGGCAGAAAGGAGTGGTATCTCATTCCAGTGGCATACTTCCGTCATATGAGACAACCAGTGTGGCTGACAGAAGCCACATAAATGACAACATGGTATGCCATATTAATGGGTACATTACTACTTGGTTAAATTGTATTAATGTAGAGATAGATGCCTGGGGCTCAAATCTGGGTTCCTTCTGGTTTTGAACCTTGCATAGTTCCTGATCACAAGTAATTTCCATGCTTTTGCAACCTATTCTTTGAGAACCTCTTTCTTGCAGCATGAGGCTCAAGGAAAGGGCTCTTTAAACTCATCTTCTACTATGCAGTATGAGCAGCAAGTGAGGCATTGTCAGTGTCCTCAACTGATTTTGTACTTAAGCTACAGTATTCCTTTTCTACATGGGCCAGAGCACAGGGGAGTTATAGTGAGCAACTGAGCAGCCTAGATAAAGCGTTTTGCTAAAACTTCTGTTTGTAATTGTGCTGGAAGAGAAGGAGTTGAAAAAAAACCCTGAATCTGGTTTGGGAGTGAATCAATAAGCAGAGCCCATGTTGCAAACTCTCCATCATTGCTCAAAATTAAGAATCTTTTTTATATAGTGTCACTTGTGAACATGGCATGTTACACAAGCAGTTTATAATTTTGACAGTTATCTGTCCATGAGTTTACAATCTAAAAAGACACAATATATGAGAGAAAAGGATTGCAGTTGTAGAGGGGGGTGGCCTTGTTGACAGTTAGTTGCTGGCCAAAGATTTAATGACTTTACTTGAATTCTGTGTACACAATAAGGCAGGCCAGTATTAATAGTTTTTGAAAGATCTAGGACATAATATGGAACACAGAGTTCTCCAAGTAGTTCTGCAAATTGCTATAAAGCCCAAAAGCACAACACAGACTGAAACTTCTGTATCTTATATAAATAAAAATGTAATGTTTGTGGGATTAACAGAACTCAAAAACCACTGGACAAATTGCCACCAAATTTGGCAGCAAAACATATTCTAATCCGATCTATGTCTTTCAAACAAAAAAACCCCGTAAAAAATGAAGGGGAAATAACTTAAAACTCCCCAAAAAAGAAAAATGCCTTACAGAGCATGCACAAAAGCCCCTCTCTCCATTGCGCAAGAAGAATGAAGCACCAACTGTTGTGAGGGAAGAGAAGCCTCGCCATCGATTCCCTTTCCATGCAGGAAGGCAGAGTCCTTTTTTTCTTTTGGGGAGGACAGGGATTGAGGAAAGGAAAGAGGGAAAGAAGGAGAAGGCCTGGATCAATAGAGGGGTGGGGGCTTGGCGAGGCAAGGCCTGGCAGCAACTGGAGCCACTGCAGCGGCTCCATGAAGCCCCCGTGGCTACCAGACAACTCTTCCCCCAAGACCAGAGGATTGCAAGGCAAGCCTGACTGCAGGAACGGCTGCACACACACACCCCCAAACAAACCCTTACAAATTGTCCCGGAGGAAGGAGGGGAAAGAAAGGGAAAGGAGAGAAGAAAGGAAGAAAAGGATTGGTGAAGAGAAGATTATGAATGGAAGGAAAGGTAGAAGGAAAGAAAGAGGAAGGAAGGGAAAGGAGGCAGGGATGGGAAAGGAAGGGAAGAGGCAGGGAAGAAACGAACGAAAGAAAGAAAGAAAGAAAAGGGGAAACTGGTGAAGGGAAGAGAAGAATATAGAATCAGAGAGCCCTAGAGTAGGGAGACACCTGGTAGGCCATCCAGGCCAACTCCATTCTGTGAAGAAGCAGGAAAATCACATTCAAAGCACCCCCAACAGATGGCCACCCAGACTCTGTTTCAAAAAGGCTTTTTTGAGAGTCTTGGCCAGCATGAATATAACTGAAAAGCCTTGCAGCTTCAGTGGCTGCTTCTCATTACTTTATTTTCCATACCACCTTGCACCTTAACAGCCTGGCTTCTACTAGCCAGCAGGAAACCTTTGGTGGGAGGAGTTCCCTAGCCCTGATTGCTTCATGTCTGCAAATCCTCTGTTTTCTGAGGGCCACAGCAACGCATGGCCGGGTACAGCTAGTTATTAATAAATTCTAGAGCCAATGGCCTACATTTGGAAATTGTTATCTTTGATGTGTAGATATTTCTTTGACACTACTTAATAGTTACTTTTTATATTCTTAGGATTTTTATTCTTAGGATTTTTGGGTTATCATAAGACTAACAGATTCAGAGTTTATTAAGTATTCCTCAGGATCATCTGTTAGTGCAATCTTTGGAAATAGTTTGACCAGCCTGAATATACTTAAAGTACCAGATCCTAAGAAGTTAGTACTTGATTACTTGGTTAGTACTTGGATGGGAGACCACCAATGAATGTCAGATGCTGTAGGCTACATTTCAAGGTAGAAGGAGGAGGCAAAACTATCTCTGTGTATTCCTTGCCTAAAAACTCTGCAAAATTCATAGGCTGGCTGTAAGTCAGTAGACAACTTCATGGTTCCATTTTCTCAGCTAGACTGATTGTACCAGAGTTCAGTTTGTTATCAATTCTAGAATATCAAGAGCTCTAATGCTATGTCTGGTTATAGGTGATGAGATTATGAGCTCCAATTATTCACTCCATAGTACATGAAGTATTCTTATATCAGTATTACTAATGAGGACAGATGACCTTTTTCTATAAAATTCTCTGTTTCAATACCCAGACTTAACAAGGTTATGTGTCTAACCATTTCTTGTGATACTCAACACAATATGTGACATCATGCCATACGTTGTAGATCTCCTTGTCATTGTTTCATATTAGTTTTAGCAGCTGGCAGGACAGGGAGAACAGGTACACAGTGATTTCACATCATGTATTGTCCTAGAACAAATCAACCCTGAACTCTCCCTGGACGCCAGGCAACTGAATTAAGACTATTGTACTTTGGACTCATCATAAGAAGACATGGCTCACCAGAAAATACACTAATGCTTGGCATGATAGAAGGCAGTAGGAAAAGACAAAAGACCCAACTACAGGTGTATATACTGAATCAAGGAAGCCATTGCTCCTCTAAGTTTTGAAAATTTGTGCAGAGGCTGTTGATGATAAGGTGACTTGGTGAGCTCTTGTTCGTAGTGCAGCTATAAATGAAAGTTAATTTGGCTACAGCTAAGATCACAATTGTTTCCTCTTCGTGGAGTCTGTGAAAGACACACATGTGGGTTATCTGTTTGTGTTTGACAAAGCAGTGGCATTTCTGGGTCTTTTGGTTTAGTTTGGTTCTAAGCTGTACAGCATTTTGGGATTACACAATTGGATGCAACTTTCAAATGACAGTGCTGTTCTTTTAGCATCCATAGTACCTAAGGCAAGAAATGCCATCCCGCAAAGCTAAAAATAGTGGTAGTGCTTGATGTTCTTGGGTACTGGCTGCTGTATCTAATTAAAATATTCACATTGTGGTGGCCTGGATTTTCTAAGTGGGGCATGTAGATCGGAAAGAAAAGCTAGCCCCTTAGAAAGTATTTGCAAGGCAACCTCTTTGGTTGCATATGTGAATTCCATTTTGAGAGAAAGGTGAGATATACATTCAATAAATAAATAAAACATTGACAGTATCCAGTGTATCCAGAGAATGGCATATGTGAGACATAATATTATCTGTGGTATGTACATTGCTGTAGGAAAGAAGGGGGGGGGGCTGTAGATTTATGGCAGCATTCAACCACTTTTTGATGGTCTCCAGTTACTTCTCTGATTCCCCTAAAGTGTTTTTGAATTGGAGAGAAGATTGACCAAACAATGCCCTTTGGAACAATGTTATAGCCTCAAAGTACCACCCAAAACTTACCAGTATCTGAAACGCAAAAAAATAGCACCCCCCCCCCCCAACTACCTGAAGTATAAAGTGGAAGTCATATTCCAGATCATATTTGGGGCCAATTTTCAGCTTACCACGGTGATGAAAATTGGGCCCACTGTATTTGCCCATGGTAAATTACATAGCTTTAATATCTTTGCTATACAGAATAGGACAATTCTGTATAGCTACCAGTTCAATGAATAGGAGCCTGGTCGAATAAGGCTGGCACTGACTTAAAGGTGTTTAAAGAAGTGCTGCCTTTCTTCTAATGAGGCTCATACCATTCAACTTCATTGGATGACCCCGGATTTGATTATTATTAAATACTATTTAATAATTGTCTTTATTATTTTCTCCATGCCATGCTTAGTGTTATACATTTTTGTTAGTTTTGCAATGTTTCATGGTGCAGAGTTGCTCCAATCCATGGATATTTTTTTTTGCTCTTTTCTGTACTGTATACCTCTCTAAACTACCAATACCCTTTCTGAGATACAGTCACCAGAATTTTACACAATGTTCTTGAATATTGCTATTTTTATTTATTTCCTTAATGATCTCCAACATGGAATTTACATTTTCATAGTAGTTGCATATCTGAGTGACATTTTCATTGGTCTGTCAACCTCAGCTGGAAGTTCCTTTTCATGATCAATCAGTGCCGGCACAAATTTGTAGCCTTAATTTGCACCACATACTTACAACAATATTTGCCATTTTAAAACTTGTTCCTGTACTTTACAAAGATCCTTTTGAGGTTCTTTGTTATTGCATTTTGTGACCTTGAATACAGAAATATTTAAACAAGAGATAGAAAGCATTTGTGTAACTTCTAATATAAAACTGTCTTGTGCTAGAAACGTCTACTCTGAAAAATTTCTGCATTTTACATTTAGTTTCATAGCCTTCCGCACGGCCTTTATTAGTCAGCCTTTCTGAAAATAGTCCAAGGAATTGCTGCTGTCTTTTGCCTCCTACTTTGTCCTCTGTAGAGATCTGGCAAGTTATCTAATCTGTATCAGGGAGAATCCTATTCAAGAGCTTCTAAGTAATGATTAGCCAGGTCGCTACACTTGTGTCTGAGCCCTGCAATGTAGGATTTATTAAAAATGTCACAACTTTGGTAAAAACATACTACTACGAGTGAGAAAGAAGTCTGCTTAGATGGTTGTCTCCCATTCTGTCCTTTGTATTAAGAAGAAGGAAAAAGCAAGAGAAGAAACAGACTCATGAGGTCAAGGTCTTCCAATTTTCCTCTCCCTTTGCTATGACACAACTCCCACACAATTCCCGGTGGTTCCAGCTGCAGGATATTCTATTTTGGCGTGTATTTAGCCAGTCTCTTCCACAAACCTCTCAGCATTAACTTGTCAGCATTATGTCTAATTTTATTACTTCTCTTTACCATAATATTCCTCATACTCAGGGGTTATATGGAATATTACTGGCACGTTTTGATGGAGAATTCAGAAAAAGATCCATCATGGCCCATAACCTATTCGTATCAGCAGAGAATAAAGCTTTGTCATGCATGTCCTCCCACCTCCTTGAGCCCCGATGCCTACTCTCATGGGGCTGGGATGCCCCCTCCCCCACTCCACAAGCAATCGGCCACAAAGGGATAATGTGATGGATAGGTTGTGTTTAATCAGCTCCTCACACAAAGACATCATACTTGTATACCCTTAGAGGACTTCTGGAAGGATGCTTTGATTATTCTTCACTCCCGAAGCATAGCCAGCACTACCTGGCAATTTTCTCCTTACTGCCCAATGTCTATGGCAGCAGTGTGGAGTGTCCCAGAAGCAGAGGAAGTAAGAGCGGGGACCTGTAGATCATTATAGATGGAAGAATTGAATTTCCTGATCATAAAAAATAATACACAGACATAAGTAGGACTTCCGTGTGTGTCACCAGCAGGATGCCAGCTATATTGTTTATGATGTTCATAATTTTGAGCAAATTAAAACATTGGTCCTGAAAATCTTTCATTTGTCACTTCAAATGCTGATTGTTAGAAAGTTAACTGGTTTCTTGATAAACCCAGATCTCGTGTACTGGCTGGTGATTATTGTATAATAGACAAATAGGATATTTTCAGATGCCTCAAACTTACGCAAGTCTTTTTCTCCCAAACAGGAATCTCCAAAAATTAAGTCTGTTTGGTGATATAAGCATTCTACAACAACATGGAAGTATATCAAATACATACCTCAGCAAAGTAGACCCAGATGGCAAAAAGATTAAACAGTAAGTTATTAAAGATATTGTTATAGTATTCTTAATTTTGTGTTGGTAGAAACTGGCTTGCGAATATGCTAGGCTTGTAGAAATACGATCCTTTGCATTTGCCTGTATGCTGTATCTCTTCAACACTTAATGGAGGTGTTTGTGGTTTCTGGGCTGTTTATATTATTTATCATAATTTCTTCTGCAAACAGATTGGTCTTCGCTGAAAGTAGCCATTCTAGAAACCAACGATCGTAATAGGTACTGGGATAGGATCTAGTAAAAATTCAAAGAAGAAATTTTAGAATTAGAGTAGGAAAAATCTCAAAGTCTTATCGTCCCATGTTTTCCAGCAGAAATGCTACCCAAAACTCTATGTAGTAAATCTTATGCTATCTGGGCCATAGTACAAAAAGGGGAAATTATTACATCTCAACAGATGCTTGAAGATTTTTCCTTTGATTCAGTAAGGTCAAGTGAGACCGAGGTACATAAAGGGTGTGCATGCACTTCTGCATGGCTGTGTTTGCCCAGAGTTTAACAAATTCACTGGTGACATTTTAAAAAACTTTTAAACTATCCTGTTCCTCTAGCGTAGTGCTTCCCAAACTTTTGCCTTCCATTGCCTTTGGATTTCAGCTGTTGATCAAGCTGGCTGAGGATTCTGGTAGTTGAAGTCCAAAACATCTAGAAGACCAAAGTTTGGGACAATTGTGAGCACATTGGCCTAACTTTATGCATCTAGAACAATAGTTTTCAACCTTTGGGTCCCCAGATGTTTTGGCCTTCAAATCCCAGAAATCCTAACAGCTGGTGAATTGGCTGGGGTTTCTGGGAGTTGTAGGCCAAAATACCTGGGGACCCACAAGCTGAGAACCACTGATATAGAAGATTTCACCTCACTTTCTGTCCCTGTAAGAATTGGACTTTGGAAAATCTGGCTTGTTATGGAAAGAAGGCTGGGTGAAAAAGCTTCAGTGGAGACACCTTTCTCCCATGATAACTCTTTCAGGAGTGAATTTCCCTTCCTTGGAGATGTCTCTCACTTGTTGTTGTCTCACACCTGTTCTTAACTATGAGTCGTTTGTAAGTCAGGGACTGCCTGTACTTCAATAATTCAGTTTCCAACTTGATTTTTAATATGAATTAGTGAAGGGACAACTGAAGCTGTGAAAACTATTTGCGGTGTTTTTTGATAATTAGTTGCTGTGTGTTTTCCAGGCTGTATGGCCATGTTCCAGAAGCATTCTTTCCTGACGTTTCACCCACATCTGTAGCAGACATCATCAGAGGTTGTGAGATTTGTTGGAAACTAAGCAATTGAGGTTTATATATCTGGAATGTCCAGGGTAGGAGAAAGAACTCTTGTCTGTTTGAGGCAAACGTTAATGCTGCAATTGATCACCTTGACTGGAATTTAAAAACCTTGCAGCTTCAAGGCTTGGCTGCCTTCTGCCTGGGGGCATCCTTTATTGGGAGGTAATTAGCTGGCCCTTATTATTTCTTGTCTGGAATTCCCTCATTTTTGAGTGTTGTTCTTTCTTTACTGTCCGAACATATGTCTTGCCACGAACGATCACGAAGTTTAAGATCTTCAGGAATGGCCCTGCTCTCGATCCCACCACTATCGCAAGCGTGGTTGATAGGAACGAGGGACAGGGCCTTCTCATCAGTGGCCCCCGCTTATGGAACGCCCTCCCTAGAGTTATCAGATTGGCCACCTCCCTCTTGTCTTTTAGAAGGAAAATCAAGACCTGGTTATGGGACCAAGTGATTGATCAGTGAGCAGCAAGTGGAAGAAGATCACACAACTTATGGCAATGAATTGACCCGGACTGGTTTTTGGATTTCGATTTAATGGATGTGTCTTAATTAATTGTTTTAATTGTTGTTTTAATATTTTGATTGTACTGTGGTTGTTTTTATGATTCTAGCATCGTATGATGCTTTTGTTAGGCCGCCCCGAGTCCCCTTTCGGGGGGAGAAACGCGGGGTATAAATGTAGGAAATAAATAAATAAATACTGTTCTGATTTTAGAATTTTTAAATACTGGTAGCCAGATTTTGTTCATTTTCATGGTTTCCTCCTTTCTGTTGAAATTGTCAAAGGAGGAAACCATGAAAATGAATAAAATCTGGCCAACTAATCACCTCCCATTAAGGATTCCCCCAGGCAGGAAGCAGTCAAGCTTTGAAGCTGCTAGACTTTTTAATGCTAATCAAGGTGATCAGTTGCAGCATTTACACCTGCCTCAAACAGACAAAGAGTTCTTTCTCCCACCCTGGACATTAAACAGATATATAAACCCCTCTTGCCTAGTTTCCAACAAATCTCACAACCTCTGAGATGCCTGCCATAGATGTGGTTGAAACGTCAGGAGAGAATGCTTCTGAAACATGGCCATACAGCCCAGAAAACTCACAGTAACCTATTGATTCTGGCCATGAAAGCCTTCAACAACATATTTTTTCATAATAGTTTCTCACATTTGGAATACTAATTTTGTTGCTGTTTTAAAAAGAAATACAAAGTACTTATGCACGAAGTGGAAGCAATTATGATTAAATCACCAGGCTATTCTCCCCAGGAGTCATAATAATCATTAGCTGCCTTGAGCATGTGCTGGTGGAAGGTAGTAGCACTTCAAAACCAAGGGCACTTTCGTGAGAGCTTTACAGATCTTTATTTATACTTCCTTCACCCTAGGTCCACATGTTTCTTGTTTTAAATATATAAACTTGGTATTTCTAGCTAGTGTGTGTTGATATAGGAGTGTTATGTTGCTTATCTACCTAATCTAGGCAGTGAATGAAATACTTCTACTCTAGAAGGATAAAATGGTTCCTTGTGTTTCTTCTTGCAGAATACAGCAGCTTTTTGAAGAAATATTGGGTAACAGCAGGCAACTGAAATGGCTGTCATGTGGGTTTATGCTGCAAATCGTAACACCCACATCATTGTCATCTCTTTCAAACCCTATTGCCAACACCATGGAACACCTGAGTTTACTGGATAACCACATCCCTGGTAATACCACTCTTATCACTGCAATTGAATTGGAGCGCTTTGTCAATCTTCGTTCACTCGCCTTGGATTTCTGTGATTTTACAGCAGAAATGGCAAGAGTCTTGTCCGATAGTAATCATGTGCCTTTGTATCGACTGTCTCTTCTGGTCCACAATATTTCTGTAATGCACAAGTCCTTGGAAAATATGCCAGAAGATGAGGATTGGAAGGCACTGATACGCAACAGCACCAATCTTCGGGTCTATATAATGGCTTTTGATATCAAGAGTGATGACATGTTAAGGATTCTAAAGCCCAGTATCCCGCTGGAGAGGATTCACTTTGACAGCTACATCACTTGCGTTTCAGGAGCTGTTGTTGATCTCATATCTAGGCAGTATGATAAATTCCTCACCCATTTCATACTAATGAATGATGTGATAGATATGTCTGGCTTCCCAGATCTCAGCGACAACCGGACCGAAGATCCATTGGTTTTACTGGCCTGGAGGTGCACAAGGCTTTCTCTTCTGGCAGTACATGGTACGCAGCTATTTCCGTGAGTGCAAAACATGGGTAGTTTAGAAACCTGCACATCAGTATGTGTGTGGATAAACACTTGATGTGTCACTATTTTTCACCCGAAAGGGGGGAAAAATCAAGTTATTGGGCAGGAGTAAAATTTACACTAGTTTCAGGCATGGGGGAGTGGTTATAACTAGCTCAAAAGGCTGTCAGTTACAAAAACTGATAAAAAAAGGAACTTTAGCTTTGTTTGATCTTCATAGGGATATTGCCCTTGTGTTAAGCTCCCGCACTGGGTGCTTCAATCTCATACACAGGACGTATACAAAATATGTACCAGGAAGTATACAAAATACATACTAAGAAATTCATGAGCTGACCAAAAATAGTGGTTTCTCACAAGAAACCCTTCAAGAAAAAATGCTAGATGGAAAGGAGAAGTTGGGAGGCTGGCAGAGGTTAAGATAATCTAAAGTTCATTAAAGAAGCAATATCTGACTTTCTATTTCAGGTTACACCGTTTGGGCTCACAACCTGATTGCAATTGCTCGTCTTCGTGGCTCCGACTTGAAAGTGCTTGAAGTCACAGAAGAAAGCATTGATTTTGACCAAGGGGAACTGGCTGATCAGGATGTGGATCCCGTACACAATCTCATTGAGCAGGTATCCCTTGGATTGGGTCGACCTTGGCACGCAGTCATGGACATAGAATTACTCAGTGTCTTTACTGAGCCGACTCGTCATTTTTACAGAGAAATGCAAAGCTTCAGTGAAGGCATTTAGCTCTCTTTATTTACAGTTCCTGTGGTTACATATGCAAGTAGGGTCCTATTATGTTTTTCAGTAGTGTGAATTAACCCCTCTTGTGCTGTGTTTAATCAGTATTAGCTATATAGAATTATATATGTATATTCTACTTCTTGATCAAAGAACGTAGTCGGGTATTGGTTTAGAAGCTGAAAGTGGCAACGTTTAGGGCTTTCACGGTTAATGGACTTGTCTACAAAAACAAAACAAAACTCAGATGTGGCCGAAGGTTGTCTGAGGTTGCCGGCTAACTTTCTTTTGTTTTGAGTAACTCTGCAACTTCACTGATTTTACTATTGTCGGAGTTTTTGTGCTCAGGAGCCAAACATCTTTTTCCTATCCATAGCCCGGTGGTTTTGAATGCAGTCATTGTCATGTAAACTGGTAGCATGCTACTTAGGCTTTTTAAACAAACAAAAAAAATCAGGACTGTCAATACCATTTACTGTATACCTTTGCTTTGATTTCACGTACAATATCTGAAGCATGAAATACCGCCACTCTGCAACCTCCTCCTTGAATATGAATCAGTAGTCTCTTGCACTGTGTAGCTCCTTCAGATGTTTACCTGACTCTGAAAGCTATTAAGTTGTAGCTTCATTGTAAATGAATTATAGCTTCTTTTCTCGTGGTCTGTCAGCTTTTCTGTACAAGTTAGCTTTGGGCCCAGATTTAAAAGAAATGTTAAGTCTTTACACTCCGATGGGGTAAAACCATAACAATTTAGATATAAATTTATAAGTCTTCTTTGCTTGCAAACAAACATTAGTCGTGAAATCCCTAGCAACTAAGTCACTGGATTTTCTCTGTCAGCGCCTGTGTCAGCTGCCAAAGAATAGATTAAAATGAAGAAGTGCCCACATGCTGGCAGGGGCGGCCAATTTTTGGTCAGCCAGATACTGCTAGATTGTAATATATAAGGTCGAATTTCGACCTGTGGTACACAGCTGTGCTGTGGCTCAGTCAGCAACCTCAGAACTCTTAAACATGCACCTGTTTCACTGTGAATAGTGAATGTAAAGGAAGGAAAAGAAAACAGAAACAAGCCTTGTTCTATCACAGGTATGAGCTGCTATGATGCATGAAGAACATTCCATGAAGTATGTTTTAAAATCTTGTTATATCTGAGAGGCTTTAAAAGCCGATTTAAACTGTTTCAGGGCAACCGCGGTACAGACGTGGTCTCTGTGAGACTTCCACCTGACCCAAGTTTTAAGTGGTACGAATGTTGTGCATTTAATGTTAAAGGACAGTCTGCAATAATAAAGTAAGTGGCCAACGTGGGTGCCCAGCAGTGCTGAGACCTGGCTGCCATATTGTAAGCTTTGGAAAACACAATTTATGCAACAGATGTCCAGATATGATTCTATTTATGGAAAAGTTTATATGTGTTTTACAAATGGTTTTACCATCTTATATTAAAATGACCTTTTGACAGGTGTGCGCTGTTTTGTCTCCAGTGAGCACATACCATGCGGATTTTATATGTACATCAGTAGAGTGAATCCACTGGCACAGTGTGTGTATATGCCAGATGTGGTGAGATTTTATCTTATAAATGTGATCAGACTAAAGTAACTCCTGACAGAAAATGTAAGGAAACCAGCTGAGTGTTTGACTTGATGACTGATGTTGTATGGTTTATGTTAAATGTATATTCTTTTAATCAATGAATAAAGCATTAAAACTGAGCATCACAAAATATTTTATTATATCAGCTCAATAGTTTTACTGCCCAACAAGTCCCACTTTTTGTTGTGAAGTGCTTGTTCTCACAGTTTAAAGTCCAGAAACCTTTGCATTCTGAAATATGAGACGGGGGTATTTTGTATGTGTGTGTGGTTAATGCTTTATGAGGATTTTGAGAAAATAAGATGAGCAGAAGGCCAGATCTTCCAATATGATTTGATATTGTATAATCACAATGGCAAAATAAACCTTAAAAGCATAGAATACTGAAAACCCCAATCCCTTCCTTAGTAAATCACTTAAGTTAAAAAAAAACCATGTGAATATCTGTGTCTATGTCCCACTATTAAATAGACTATGAAAATCCTTCAGGTTTTTGACTTACATTTTACTTCTTGGAACCCATTATTGCATTTCCTGGGTGACATGACTGCATGGTAAATTGAAATAAGGCAAAATGCGTTTCAATTTTTATACAAACAAGCATACTATTTTCTCTGCATTGTCTTCTTATTATCAGTTTTATTAGTGTTTAACACCACATACTATATTTTGACAAATCTAAGGCACCGTTAAATGTAATGCGCAATCTGTGGTTCTTTGGGGGTTTTTTTGAAGGTACAATTTCAGAAAAAATAATTTTTCTTAGAATATTTTTTAGTATTTCCTCTGCATGCACAATGCCTTTTTTGTTTGTTTCAACGTGACTTTGTAGTGCAATCTTTCCTGTAGGGTGAGGAGGGAGTCATCTTGTGTACTTGAGTATTTTACTAAGTATGTGGGTCCACTGGGAAATCAGTAGGTACAGGAAGTGGCACTTAGCTCAGTCAGACAGTAAATCGCCATCATGTGGGACTGAGGACAAAATAGTCTTTAGCTTCAGAACTGTTTGGAACTAAAGTCCTTCTTCCTCTTCTAACTCACACACCTAAGGCACATCCCATTTTTGGAGCTTAAATGGAAAAAGCGTGCCTTAGATTTTATGAAATGTGGTACTTTGTTCCCTCAAACTTTATTTATTTATTTACTATATATCCTGCCTTTCTCTAGTCCGGAGTGGACTCAAGCGACTTACAGATAGGCAATAATTCAATGCCTTCACAACAATATACAGTTAAAATTCATTAAAATAAAAATAAAAATAAATATATGAAAACATTATAAAACAATACTATCAGTATAAAACCACACAAAGTTAAAAACTTTTACACTACACTTGTGTTGATGGGAAGAATTAAGCATTATTAGTCCCAGTACCATTTTGGGGACCCACAATCTGTCTATGGAGCTCTGCTACAGAGGTGTAATAATTCTCTTCTTAAATATTTAGGAATGTGTACATGATAGAAGGTGAATAATTTGTAATTGTTCTGCAAAGTAACAAAACCAGTTTCCCCTGTTAATGTATGGTTTGGTTTCTACATCCACATAACATCCAAACAAGTGTGGAAATGCCTATTTCAAAGCTGTGGTAGTGGAAGCATTTGTAAGAAGTACAGATTACATAATGGAAGGAAGCTTAAGTTGAATATGATAAGATCATATTGAATAGTTTAGTCACGAGTGTTCTATACTTCTATGATTAGCATAACAGCTGTGATACACAAAACTCCAATTTTTATCTGCATAATTGACTTTTCATTATTTCTCTATCACTGACATATGTGCTGTTCTGTAGGAAGTACACATAAATTCAAGGCAGGAGGAAAATGTGAGCCATTTTTTATTTCTTACTGCTATTTTACAAGGTTGACCTGTGAGCTGCTTTGAACAGTACAGATTGTTGTGTGGATTTATGCTCTTTTCTGCTGGATATATGGAGAACAGTATGCACTCTAATGCACAGTATGTTCTTTTCAAAAAATAACCATCAGAGGTAAGCACTGCAAGTCTTAAGAATATCTTCTCAAATTTCCATTTGTTTCAAATAGTGCTTGGGTGGCCTTCAAATGATAGTATTATGGCCATTTAGCAATCATAAAAAGATAGCAGGATAGGAAGTATGCCAAATAGAACACAGCATCAAAAATGATCTGATAATTCCAGATCAGTCATTCAATATCCCATCTTTTTCTCAACATGGGAGCCACAGAACAATAAATCAAATTATTCTGGCTTTAATAAATTGCAAATACTATTATTACTACTCCACTTTTTCCCCAGTTCAGGAAAGATGAGAATTGACTACTGATGGAAGGCCTCAACCCAGTCTAGAGTATTGAAGCTGATGGGATTAATCCCACTTGTGTATGTGGCACAACCAAACAATGCATGTTTCTATTGTATTCTGTATGTGACTGATGTTTGCTGGATTGTGCTGAGCACGATCAAAATCTAGCAGAGTAGGTAGTGCATTAATTAACGTTAACCTCCCTTTCAGGGTACTTCTTCCAACCTAGTTAAAAAATTAAAAAGTATAAGGTTATCTATTACATAAAAGAAAAATACTGAATTTCATCAAATCCAAGATGTACTTTTTTCAGTTTAAGGAGCTTCAAAACAGGTGTGCTTTAGATTTGATGACACCTTAAGATTTGCAGGTTATGGGGATCTTTTTAAACTGTCTTACTTTAAGAGAAGAGAAGGATCCCTGCCCCAAACAGCTCTGACACACCCTTCATTTTGTCCTAAGCCTAAGCCAAACGACTTTTTCCACTGTCTCCCCAATAAGCCTATAGAGTTAGGAAAGAGACTTATGCAGACAAGATGACCTCCAGGTTTCTTCACATCCCTTCATTACTGCACAGCTACAATGAAGCAAAAACAAGGTATTGTACATACAAAGGAAAGTCTAAGAATTTTTTTTTTCCAAAATTGATGCTTCAAAAATGGGGTGTGTCTTGCAGCTGATAGTGTCTTAGTTTTGGTGAAATATAGTACTACTTAAAGCAATTACATAACAGCTGACAAGCTAAGAATTGTAATAACAAGCAGAACACATTCAAACAAAAGAAAAAAGATCTTCAATTTGTGCACAGATGGGTAAAGTGCAGCCTTCCAAATGTTGAGCTACAGTTTCCAATAGACCTCACCAGCATTGCTGAAGGTGGTGAGGGTTGCAATTCAACATCAGAAAGGCTACACTTTGCTCTGCGGTCTTTACAGGCTAATATGGATAGGGACCATGTATATCTAGGAACATAATTACGAAGATCCAAGGCCACGACTGAAAAGGCCAAATCAGCCAGGTGTCGAAGCCTCATTTTAAGGCATGAAGCAAGTTCCTAAGAGTCCACAGAGTTCTTCAAATTACCTGGTCCTACCTGGGCTTTAAAGGTGAAAAGCCTCACTTTAAACTGAGCGTAGAAAAAAAAATAGACAATTGGTTTAGTTCCTACAAATGTATGTTTAGTTTATTCCAAATGCTTGCAAGGGCACAGAAGGCTGTCTTATACTTAGGCAAAACTTGGTAATCTATCTACACTAATACTGTCTACACTGACTGGCAGTGGCTCTTCAGCATTTCTTGAACTTTATTCTGTATCAGTTGGAAGTTTCAAAATTCTATTTGAAGGCAGTCAGGGAACACACATAATTTCAAGTAAACTGCTAATCAAGAGTTTTATTATTGTCTATTGTTTTAGAAGCTAAGGTCAATTTACTTAAAGATGGTAAAAGGTCACAATTTCTTCTAGCTTTCATGCCCCATGCAGTGGTTCTAAACCTGTGGGTCCCCAGGTGTTTTGGCCTACAATTTCCAGAAATCCCAGCCAGTTTACCAGCTCTTAAGATTTCTGGGAGTTGAAGGCCAGAACATCTGGAGACCCAAAGGTTGAGAACCACTGCATTGCTTACTGCTCAGATAATGCTTTTTAAAGGTTGTTGGTGGTTGCAAAGAAGAGAGCAGAAATCTCCCTCCTCTACTTTTCTCAGTTCAATTCCTCCTAGAAACAAGTGTTCATGATCTAATTAGATATTAAATATTTCAGAAGCCAAACATTTGCAGTCTTTGCTATTCTTGCCTCCATTCCATCTCACAAAAACATTGCTAATGTGCCTGCTCGTAGATGTAAGCCGTAGTGTAAATTTGATTACATAATGGACCCCAACATTTCAAACTGCAAGTTGGGATCAGTGTTGAATGTTGCCTTCTGTTTAAAACAAGAATGGGCAAGGTGTAGCTCTCCAGATGGTGTTGGACTATAAATCCTACATGATTTAGTTAGCAGTTTATTCACTCTTTGTTTAAAAGCAAACCAACTTTCTGCAGATACTGGACACATGTGGTATGCCAAATACTTCTTTATGAGAAACATTTAAAATGGCTTCCCTTACTTTCAACAAAGCTGCAAAATCTATTCTAACCACTGCATTCAGCTGCATGCCTAGACTAACGTCAAGCAAGACATCAGGCATGTAATTGGTATTATTGACATTACAATTGCCACTAGCCACCAATTTTGAGATAAATAATAACCAAAAGTCTAGAAATCCACATAAGTCATATTGTCAAGCAATTCGTGAAATGACAGCTCATAACAATAAAAAAGCATTGAAGAGTATGAATAAAATTTGTCACCACCTTCCAACGTAGAAAGCTCTCTCAATGATGCTGCAATTAACCGATCCATGTTCCTCCTCAACTCTTTGTCATTGCTATAAATACTAAGTATATAATATTTATAGCTCAAGTGCTTTCTGTAATCCTTTGGGTGTGCTCTTCAGATTTTAATTCAAAGTGCTTCACAAGTTTGTATGCATCCCCTTCAATCAGTATGCTTTTCTTTAATAGGTAAGAATTGAGGCCACATATAATTAGTCAGGAACTGAATAAAAGCAATCTTCCAAGAATCAGCCAGAGTGATTGAAGGCTACCTGACACATTTCACAGCTGAGAAATAAAGGTGCTAATTGGCTCTCTAAAGTCATCAGGAAATGAATGGTATAGTAGATGGCCTTCTAGAATCAAAGATTGAACTTCTCTTTCCAATGTAAGTGGAAAAACTCGTGCATCTTTCAGAAATGCAAAATTGTAGACCTCAGTAATCTACTGTTTGAGTCTTTATAACAAGCAGGTGAGTAGTCTGTCAAAAATGCCTATGCGTACATACAACATCTTCCTTTTGAAAAAGTGACATTTAAAAGAAATGGGTGTGGTGAAAGTTTCAGAAAGGATAATTCATTCATGGGGCCCTAAAAAGCAATCGGATCACAAGGCCAGCTTTGAGGTCCACATGTTGCCTCAGAGCCACATTCTCCTCCATCCTTTTCGGTGAACTTTCCCGAGCTCTAGGCCTTTAAATGTTTTGGACTGCAACTCTCAATGCCTTTGATTCTTGTTCATATTGGTGGAAGATTTAATTTAATTTGTTTTTAAACTGATTATTTTTGTTATTTGGTAGGTTAAATAGATTTATATGTTTTATTTAATTATTTAAACTTTGTGACTAGTTGTTATAATTTGTTATAGATTCATTCATGGGGCTGTTTGTTCATTTTGTATTGTTTTATGGCACTGAATGTTTGCCATCCTTTGTTGGAAACTGCCCTGAGTCCCCTCCGGGAGATAGGCCGAGTTATATATAAAGCTATTTATTTATTTAAGATGCTGAACAAATAAGCCGAAGGGCAACAGACTAGGGGATATGTCTTTATAGAGGATGGCCCTCCCAGCTCTGATACTATTATTATAATGAAGCAGAACTGCTGACAATGTATAATCAGGACTTATTACTACACAACAATATCCTATATTCATTTCTACATTGCTGTATGCAAAGGAGGAAGGAACACAGTCAGTCACTGGGGTACAAACAAGATAGGTTCAATAGGTTTGTTTTTATGTTGAATTAGTATGGAAGTCAAAACAGGTACATTTTTTAAGTGTAAGGCAAAGGTAAGGGTTTTCCCCTGACATTAAGTCTATTCGTGTCCAACTCTGGGGGTTGGTGCTCATCTCTAAGCACCAAGAGCTGAAGAGCTGGCGTTGTCTGTAGACACCTCCAAGGTCAGGTGGCCAGCATGACTGCATGGAGTGCTGTTGCCTTCCCGCCAGATCTCACATTTGCATGTTTTGTACTGCTAGATTGGCAGAAGCTGGGGCTAACAGTGGGAGCTCACTTCAGTCCCTGAACTTGAACCACTGACCTTTTGGTCAGCCAGTTCAGCAGTTTGTTTATTTACTATATTTTTACCCTGTCCTTCTCACCCTGAACTCAGGGCAACTTACAAACTACAGCAAAAATTCAATGCTGCATCGTGCACATAATAAACATATCATAAAATATAAAACAGTTAAAACATATAAACAGTATATTACAATTAAAAACGTACAAAGTGCCGAGTCATGATTTTAACCCACTCTGCCACCGGGGGCTCCTCTTAAGTGTTGCTCCAACCAATTTTTTAAAAAGTTTTGGATAGCACCTCTGTGGTGTTTTGTTTTGCTATCTGTGTCCCTGTTCCAAAGATTTCTGTCCTTGTGATAACTGGGATTTTGAAAAAATTGACTTGTGGAAAGAAGGATTGGCGATAAAGCTTCAGTCAGGAGTTAATTTCCCTTCCCAGGGTCAGATTTACTCTTACTTCTTGTCTCACTCCCGTTTGTTACTTGGGGCCTGCCTGCACACCCAACAGTAATATTGAATCATTAAAATAAGAGATACAAGCATTCTGTTTGCTGCAGTAGTTCCAACAAGAAGTGACTCATGAAATAATATTGGACAAAAAAAGTTGTAGACTAGTCTTGCCAACCAACTTTCCTACAACAATTACAATATGAACTGTAAACATAGACCTCAGGGAAGTTCCACACTTATTTCAAGTGTGGAACTTCTAAACTATAAGGTAGGTGACATTCGCTTTGTAAGGTAGTAAAAATACCAACCATTATTAAATTCTTTTAATGTTTTTCACATCTGCTTTTTGTTATAAGTATGCAATGATTTTCTATGAGACCACACAAGGCCAAAAACAATTGAAGAGTTCTTTTACAGGACTATTTTTTACATCTTCTGGGTATGGAAATTAAAAATAATTTAAAATCCACTGCTGTATACTGACAGTCAATTTATTCACAGTTAAAACATTATTTACAGAGTACTCTCCTGAGAATTATTCTATTAAGCTTCAATTTGAGCAATAATAAAGAATTGCTTAAGTAACTGTAGTTACTTAACAGCAAATACATGAATTGAGAGGAAAAGGATAAGTTACTCTTAAGTGAGAATCAAGTTTCTTGTGATTCTTGTTGATCTGTAGAAGATGCAGTTGAGAGATGGGTTGACTCAGCAGGCAGTTCGTTTCTGTTATCAGGTGGCAATGGGGGGAAAAACCCAGCCCTTGGAGGTGGATACTGGGAAAAAGGCCTCAGAGGAAAAGGACCTCTCACTGTTGAAAAAAAAAAAAGAGAAAGTCCTCTTCAGCTTATAGTGAGGCTAGAGCAATTCTCTGACAAAGTTACTGAACACACTTCATCGCCACTGAAATCAAAACTATCTGCAAATGGAAACAATATTAGATGGTTTACCAGTAACACAATTCCATGGTGACAAAGCCAACTGTGGCAGAGGAGAGGAGGATCCAAGTTAAACAGCTAATGTTTCATGTTTACCAATCATTACTAATGACTGAGTAGCTGTTGCTTAGCACCAGCTTCGTAAGAGACATTAGGGAAATGAGACTGGGACAATTTTCTTCAACGTACTGTTATAATACAGACCTCATGGTTCCCCAACAGCATAGACTTAAGGCTAGCAGGAGATGATGAGAGTTTTAGTCTGCCACATCTACAGGTCACTAGCTTGGGACACATTATTGCAAACACATCCATCTATACTACTGTGCTAAAGTCACAATCCTTTTACTGTGGAGGATTTTGTAAAACGTTGATACTATTGTCTCCTCATCTGACAAAGGAAAGCAAATGAGAACTGAGACCAGTGGTTTTCCTGATCATATAACTTGAAAATTTAGAAATATCTATGGCTACATGCTGATATAAATTGGAGCAAATATTTAGCCATGTTTTCTAAAACAAACTATAATAGCATTATTTATTTATTTACTTACTTACTTACTTACTTACTATCTATATTTATATCCCGCCCTTCTCAACCCCGAAGGGGACTTAAGGTGGCAAAATTCAATGCTTTAAACAATTCAACAATTAAATAACATTTAGTTAAAAATCTAAATGAAGTTAAAAGCAATTAAAACATAAACAATACCACTTACAACTATAAAATCACATTATCCACAATCAAGGTTGGGCCATTCCAGTGATCGTTACACATAAATACAAGCCATCTATTGCACTGTATTAGTTACCAGATAAACCTGGTTTAGCTTAAACTTGTACAAAAGTATAGTACAGGCACAATTGGCAGGTCAACTATGGCTAAATATGGAAAGTGATGGAACAGGACATAACTACAATCGATTAACAACCCATTATTTCAGCTGCAACTTCGAAGCAGCTGTGTGTTAAATTACTTATGGTTTCCAAATGCTTTTAACTGTTACTTTGCAAAATTAATGCAAGTACCTACTTGGCATGAGAGGACGTGGCAGACCAGCAAAATCCCTTGGAAAATATTCACGAGGTCCATATGCAGCACTAGGAGGCACTGGTGGAAAGGGAGGGCCTCTTCTTATGAAGGCTCCTCTTGGGTCCATTGGCATCAGAGGAGGTCTCATTAAGGGGAGGGAAGGAGGCACAGTTCCAGGACCTAAGGGGTCACTTTCAGGTACAAGAGACTGATCCGTCATGTGGACTGCATTCTGGAACCAAAACAGTTTAAATAAATAAATAAATAACAACAACAACACCGCTTTATTTGTATACCGTCCTATCTCCCCAAGATGACTCAGGGCAGTTTCCAACATAGGGCAAAACATTTGATTGCTGAATGACACAAAAACCATACAAAATATACATAAAACATGAACATAATCCTATAAATTAACCTTTTCAAAGATGCTGTCTCGTGCAAAACACATGTCAACACCAATCCAAGCCAGAAATGAAAGAGAACCAGTTCAAAGGCTACAAATTGAAAAGTGTTCATTAAAGCTAGACACTATTAGTGAGAACCAGAGTTCTCTATGAATGAACCAACTCCTATTCAAGGGAAAGGATGGTCTAATCTAGTGGAAGCTTCTCCTATGCAAAGGTAGGCAACTCAGGTGCCATTTGGATGCTTTGGATTACAACTCTAAAGAGCTTCCAAGGAGCATGGTTAATAAACAAGGATTATGCCCAAAGAAAACGAAAACCAAGAAGGCAAAATGGTTGTCTGCTGAGACACTGGAAGTAGCCCAAGAAAGGAGGAAAGCAAAAGGAAACAGGGATAAGGGGAGATATGCCCAGTTAAATGCGCAATTCCAGAGGTTAGCCAGAAGAGATAAGGAACTATTTTTAAATAAGCAGTGCATGGAAGTGGAAGAAGACAACAGAATAGGAAGGACAAGAGACCTCTTCCAGAAAATTAGAAACATTGGAGGTAAATTTCAGGCAAAAATTGGTATGATAAGAAACAAAGATGGCAGGGACCTAACAGAAGCTGAAGAGATCAAGAGAAGGTGGCGAGACTATACAGAAGATTTGTATAGGAAGGATAATAATATTGAGGATAGTTTTGACGGTGTGGTGAATGAATTAGAACCAGACATCCTGAGGAGTGAGGTTGAATGGGCCTTAAGAAGCATTGCTAACAACAAGGCAGCAGGAGACGACGGGATCCCAGCTGAACTGTTTAAAATCTTAAAAGATGATGCTGTCAAGGTGATGCCTGCCATTTGCCAGCAAATATGGAAAACACAAGAATGGCCATCAGACTGGAAAAAATCAACTTATATCCCCATACCAAAAAAGGGAAATGCGAAAGACTGCTCAAACTTCCGTACAGTGTCCCTTATTTCTCATGCCAGTAAGGTAATGCTCAAGATCCTGCAAGGAAGACTCCAGCAATACATGGAGCGAGAGTTGCCAGATGTTCAAGCTGGGTTTAGAAAAGGCAGAGGAACGAGAGACCAGATTGCCAATATCCGCTGGATAATGGAGAAAGGCAGGGAGTTTCAGAAAAACATCTACTTCTGCTTCATTGACTATTCTAAAGCCTTTGACTGTGTGGATCATAATAAATTGTGGCAAGTTCTTGGTGGGATGGGCATCCCAAGCCACCTTGTCTCTCTCCTGAGGAATCTGTACAAGGACCAAGTAGCAACAGTCAGAACTGACCACGGAACAACAGACTGGTTCAAGATTGGGAAAGGCGTCCTGCAAGGCTGCATCCTCTCACCCAACCTTTTTAACTTGTATGCAGAACACATCATGCGATGTGCGGGGCTGGATGAATGCAAAGCTGGGGTGAAAATTGCTGGAAGAAACATTAACAACCTCAGATATGCAGATGACACCACTCTGATGGCCGAAAGCGAGGAGGAGCTGAGGAGCCTTCTAATCAAGGTGAAAGAAGAAAGCGCAAAAGCCGGGTTGCAGCTAAACGTCAAAAAAACCAAGATTATAGCAACAAGAATGATTGACAACTGGGAAATAGAGGGAGAAACCGTGAGGCCGTGACAGACTTTGTATTTCTAGGTGCAAAGATTACTGAAGATGCAGACTGTAGCCAGGAAATCAGAAGACGCTTACTTCTTGGGAGGAGAGCAATGTCCAGTCTCGATAAAATAGTGAAGAGTAGAGACATCAGACTGGCAACAAAGATCCGCCTAGTCAAAGCCATGGTATTCCCTGTAGTCACCTACGGATGTGAGAGCTGGACTTAGGGAAGGCTGAGCGAAGGAAGATCGATGCTTTTGAGCTGTGGTGTTGGAGGAAAGTGCTGAGAGTGCCTTGGACTGCGAGAAGATCCAACCAGTCCATCCTCCAGGAAATAAAGCCCGACTGCTCACTGGAGGGAAAGATACTAGAGACAAAGTTGAAGTACTTTGGCCGCATCATGAGGAGACAGGAAAGCCTAGAGAAGACAATTATGCTGGGGAAAGTGGAAGGCAAAAGGAAGAGGGGCCGACCAAGGGCAAGATGGATGGATGGCATCCTTGAAGTGACTGGACTGACCTTGAGGGAGCTGGGGGTGGTAACGGCCGACAGGGAGCTCTGGCGTGGGCTGGTCCATGAGGTCACGAAGAGTCGGAGACGACTGAACGAATGAACAACAACATGCCAGTTGTAATCCAAATATTTGGAAGGCCTCCAGCTCCAAGCTAGAGGAAGACAGAGTGAAACAATATTCACTGATTTCACCTGCACCCTCCAGACACCCCACTGCCCCAGAGATTCCCCCAACCTCTTAAGAGCAGATTTCCAGAGCTGCAAATGGGTGCAAGGAGAGAAAGTGCCGGCAAGAGTTGCCTCATAATATTGGCTGGTGGGAACATCTTTATAAATTGTGTGTTGTCGGGACAGATGTTCCTCAACAAATCCTAGTTAGAATCCAAACCAATGCTATCCTTGTGCTAAAAAATCTATTCCATTCTTTTCAACTCTCTTTGCTTTTGTGCCCTTTCATCTTTTCTTGCTCTTGTCATGTATGTGGCAAAAGTTGAGAGAGTACTTGGCAGTAGAGAGAATGGCAGACCAGCAAAATCCCCTGGAAAATATTCACAAAGGTTGTAAAAATGCTTTCTTACAGAACCTTCCTTGTCATCTAGCCCACAATGTAATAAATCTACTAAAATACTATACAAACTGTTTTAGAAACAGTCAATTTCGATAGAAATCTGTTATAAGAATGACATCAAATTCAACAAAAGCATTTTCTCAGTCTATTACTTACACTGTCATTGGGATGATCTTTTATTCCATTTCCACTCAAGTCCACTCTTGAGTTATTCTCAGCTGGCTGTCCATCTGAATAGGGGGCAAAATATCCAATATGCACTTTATCATTGAGAGGCCAGCACACATTTTTCCTCTCATGACAGATGAGTGTCAAAATATGATGCATTCATCTTTTTATTAAGCACAAGAGTGGAATGAGAATGCATGAATACTTCCACATACTTCAGAAACTGATTATTTTCACAGCTCACCACCACTTTAATATGCTGTTTTCCTAGTGAAGCTGAATAAAGGACATTTGCTAGGCAAATGAAAAGAGCTAGTGTGTAAACACCAACAATGGTGTTTAAATGCTTCACAAAGAAAACAAGGAGCACTTGTCTTGACAAGGTTTGTTTTTAATTTTCAATCAATGTTTTACTGACTGGCTTAAATATGAGGGTTTGGATTTCTTGCTTTTTGTGTTTTAGCCTCAGCCAAACCCATAATAAACACCTTCATTCAGGCACATAAACAGCAGCTCCTACCCGTTTTATCAAATGATTGCATACTGTAACTCCTTAGTTCTCCTGGTCCTGAAAACCTTCCAGAATTTGGGTGATTTGGGTAAAATCTTTCTGGTCTTCGCGCAGGAAGGGGTTGTTCATTATATAGCTGACCTGTCATTCAAGAAATGTTGCGGTTTAGTAGATATTCCTATAATTATAATTATGCAGCAATGACAAGTCAAATATTTTGAATTCATTATGCCACAAAATATGTAAATGCAAAAAGCAACAAATTCCTGTTGATTAATTAATGGAAACCAGGCATCTAATTTTTCATCTACAGATGTCATTTGTCATCCATCTCAAATGGTGCAGAAGAGTTATTAAAAACATTGCAACACCCGCATATTTTGTCATATACTATAGAATGCTTGGAACTCAGAGTCCCTGGTCGGACACAGTGCTATTCACAGGGTTTAGTACAAAAGGCCTCTAGCAAAGCAGAACCTGCAAGATCTTGCTCTAAGTCAGTGGTTCTCAACCTTCCTAATGCCGCAACCCTTTAATACAGTTCCTCATGTTGTGGTAACCCCCAACCATAACATCATTTTCATTGCTACTTTATAATTTTGCTACTGTTATGAATTGCAATGTAAATATCTGATATGCAGGATATATTTTCATTAACTGGACCAAATTTGTCACAAATACCTCATACACTCAAATTTGAATACTGGTGGGGTTGGGGGAGATTGATTTTGCCATTTGGAAGTGTAGTTGCTGGAATTTATAGTTAACCTACAATCAAAGAGCATTCTGAACTCCACCAATGATAGAATTGAACCGAGCTTGGCACACAGAACTCCCATGACCAACAGAAAATACTGGGTCTGATGGACATTGACCTTGAGTTTTGGAGTTGTAGTTCAGCTACATCCAGAAAGCACAGTGGACTCAAACAATAATGGATCTGGACCAAACTTGGCATGAATACTCAATATGCCCAAATGTGAACACTAATGGAGTTTGGGGAAAATAGACCTTGACATTTGGGAGCTACAGTTGCTTGGATTTATAGTTCACCTATAATCAAATAACATTTTGAATCCCACCAATGATAGAATTGGGCCAAACTTCCCACACAGAACACCCATAACCAACAGAAAAGACTGGGTTTTCCGATGGTCTTTGGTGACCTCTCTGACAACCCTCGTGACCCCCCCCCCCCGATCCCAACCCCCAGGTTGAGAAACACTGCTTGAAGTGCCATGTCAATAAAGTATAAACACTCTGCCCACAAGCCTCAGTAAGGAGCGGAGATTTATTCCTAATGCTGTGTCATGATGCCTGCAACAGGGCTGAGCCATTGATTATGAAATGTAAAAAAACAGAGTGTAGAAAACTTTATATCTAAAGCACCATGCTTGCTGTAAAACAAAAAGGTGCTCGCTTAATTTCTGAAGAGCAGAATACCAGTGCTGCCAGTTGCCTTCTTCGCTGTTGTGCAGAAACAACCCAGGACAGCATCGATTATTTCTTATTATGAGCAGGCAAAATGTCAGGAGAGAATGCTGCTGGAACATGGCCAAACAGCCTGAAAAACTCATAGCAATCCAGTGTTTCCAGCCGTAAGAGCCTTTGGCAACATATTTCTTATTGGTTTGACTTGTCTCTTTCTAGCTCTCATTTTCACAGTAACAACCTTTAAACTTTGAAATATGTGCTGAAATGACAAATTTGTGGATGCTACCAAAAGTGTAACATTGCAGCTTAGATCCATAGCTTCCCCATGCAGATGGATATATGAGATATCCAAACAATCCCTTCTCAGGAGACAGCAACTAAGATTTCTTGAGAAACTGCTGATCTCTTAGGCTGTCACATAGTGTTCGAAATAGCAGGCAAAACTGTACTTCATTTGGTGCCTTACATAATCTCAAGGGAGGTTATGTTACATTTCAAGTATCTTCTACTTTGGTTATCTGGAAAACTGACTGCTATTAAATTGCTAGTGTTAAAAACAAAAAAGCAAATAAATGGACACATCGTATGTGCTATTGTTCACTTCTCTGACATTTTCAGCTGCCCCTGGCCATAGCCTAAAAGACTGAATTCTACAAATATAATGGGAAACTGTTTAGTATACTTGTTCCCCTTCCCCAATTACAAATGCTGATGCAAACACTCAGATGAAATTGGGAATGTTTTAAATGTTTAAGTGTAATGTTTTAATTGGGCCTTTTAAACACTATAGGTTTTAACTACCGTATATACTTATGTATAAGCTGACCCGAATTTAAGCCGAGGCCTCTAATTTTACCACAAAAAATAAATAAATGGGAAAACATATTGACTGTAGTATAAGCTGAGGGTGGGAAATGCAGCAGCTACTGGTAAATTTCAAAATAAAAATAGATACCAATAAAATTACATTAACTGAGGCATCACTAGGTTAAATGTATTTGATTATTTACATAAAACTGTAATTTAAGATAGTAATAATAACAGAATAAAATATGAAAGAAAAGCAGCATATAAATAAAATAAATCTATTTGCTGATGATGAGAAAATGCAGCTAATTTAAACTGAGCTTAATTTCTACTAATTTAAAAATCATTTTACTAATTAAAAAGGGATTTTTTTCAGGTTTTCCAGGGCTTTATGGAAACATGAAATAGTTGGTATCTTGGTGCTTCCATCCACCTCACCTCCCTCAGTCAAAAGTTTGTTTACGTGAGGTATTAGTTTGTATTATAGAGAAAATAAGATCTTGATCTTTTTGGTTCATTTTTCCCCTGAATATAATACAATACTACATTTTCCCATCATATTATCAGTTTAGGAGTGTGTGTCCCCCCGCCTTCACGCACACACTCACTTTGGTATCTATAGAGAACACTTTTTCTGTTAATGGTGTAGAATAAAACAGAATAAAGCTTTACAGTTTATAAAATGGTGAAAGAATAATTATAAAATATCTATCTGCCAATGAATAATGGACAAGTTACCTGTATGAGATGGATTTATCCGGTGATCTCTATCCCATGGAGGCGACAGAGATCCAGTGTCAGAAGGTGGTCTGTGGGAATCAGGTAACCTATCAGAATTCATCTCTCCTCTTTCATTACCCATGTCATAGGCATTCCCAGGTCCTCTTGATCCTAAACAAACAAGTTAACAAATATGGATTCAACAACTTGGGGCATATGTTGGTACCATTTCCACTGAGCCTGCAAGAATGCAAACCTTGATATTCTGAAATGATAAACCACTTTGGAAACCACCATAACCCATGCTTTTTGTAATAGGATACAGTAATGAACCTAAAGCTCATGTCTTTCTACTATTATCGCATCTGCAATAAAGACAGGAAGACTTCACTTCTGCTCTTCATTAGTTGCTTGTTGTTAATTACTTATAAAGCACCATCATTACATTGCACTTCATAATTAAAAGAACAACAAAGCAGCTCCCTGCCTGTAGGTCTACAACCTAATTAAGAAACAAAAGGAAAACGAATGGCAATGATGGAGTGGATCAAGTCCAGCAGGAACTATCTCTTCTTTCCCTCCAAGATTAGGGCAGTGGCAGCTGGGGTAGCAAGGTAGGCCTTTCCTATGCTTCTGGGCCTAAACATGATTCATTGTTTTATATGAACACAAACGACTTTGATCATTTTTATTATGCCTAGATGAAACACACCTGGTTCATAATTATGTAAAGCTGGCTTAGGGAAAATAAACAGCAGTTTTTTTGGGATTTAAACTAAACAACAAGCAGCCATTACCATATATACTCAAGTACAAGCTGACCCAAATATAAGCTGAGGTACCTAGTTTTATCACAAAAAACTGGGAAAACGTATTGGCTCAAGTATAAGCCGAGGGTGGGAAACACAGCAGCTAGTGGTAAATTTCAAAATAAAAATAGATACCAATAAAATTTACATTAATTGAGGCATCAGTAGGTTAAATGCTTTTGAATATTTACATATAACTAAAGATAAGACTGTCCAACTCTGATTAAACTATTATTCTAGCCTTCTTCAATGTAAATGTGCTTGCCTTATGAGCCCTCCCAATAATATTAAATAGTAAAATAATAAATGTAATAAAAAGAATGGAAATGTAATAATAGCAGCAACAGAGTAAAATAATACATAATAAAGTAAAATAATAAATGTAATAAGTAATAAATAGAGTAATAAATGTAATAATAATAAATAAATAGATAAATAATAAATGTAATAGAGTAAAATAATAAATGTAATAATAACAATAGAAAAAATAATAGTCAAATAATATACATTTAATAATAACAGTAAATAGAGTCAAATAATAAATGTAGCAATAATAATAATAATAATAATAACAGAGTAAAATAATAAATAACATTGACTCAAGTATAAGCTGAGGGGGGCTTTTTCAGCCTAAAAATAGAGCTGAAAAATACCACTTATATTCGAGTATATATGGTATTCAAGAATCATGCCTAAGTCCAGAAGCAAAATCTTCTGCCACCTTGCAGCCACTTTAGTAGAAAACTGATGGTGTACTAAATAAGACTGCAGAAGATGGACCTTAGAAATCGCCTTCCTTATGATCTGCAGTCTGTTGTGTCCCCCGTCCCCGTCCCCCCACCAAAGCAGGGGTACAAATGCCCAGTCAATCAAAAGTATAATTAGTCCTAAAATAACTGCTGTGGAAGAGAGAGAAAAACAAGTCATGCTGAAATAAAATCTACATTATATTCAGATTCCTCTCCCCGAGCAAAGATAGAAAGAATGTTAAAGCCTTTTCATTGACTTAATCAGTCTTGGCAAAGCCCCCAAAGCCAAGTAGAGAGCCCCCACCAACCTTTATTCTTAAATCACAGGTTACACCTTCAAAGTAAGGAAATAACTGAAAGAAATTACAATCAAGTATTTCCCTATAGATTAGAATAAAAATTAAAAAGGAGAAAAGTGCAAACCAGACAGGAATATTTTTTATTTAAAATTAACTCCTTTTCAACTATCACTTGATCTTTGGCTTCCAAATAGTGGTTTGTCTGAATCTCTAATCTATTCTGTAATAATTTGGGTTCTGAACATAACTGATTTTAGAGTGTAGTTGTAAGTTAAATTCAACAAGCTGGCATATTTCTGCCACTCTCTCTAACAAAAGCCAGAAAATAACAGCTGCTGAGATTTATCCCAGACTGTCAATTTTCATCAGTTAAGAACAAAACTCTTCTTGTTTCTTTTCCTGAAACCAACAGCTTAAGCTGCAAATACACTCATACACTTGTGGTACAAGTGGTTATATAAAAGACCTACACTTCCCACTCTCATTTTTTTAGTTTTAAAGGTGTCACTTAGTTCTCTTTTGTTAGTCAAATAAATGAGCAATGCTGGTACTTAAAATAAATTCTTTTTTTAAAAAGAAACATCAGTTTTATGCTTTTCTTCAGGCACTGACCTCAATGACAGTCTTGAGTTGGAAAACTCATGTAGTAAGCAAAAGTAAATCGTGCATTGGCATTCAGATGTTTCATTAGAACCCAAGTTGAACCCAAAGAAAGCCTGAACAGAAGGGAAATGTGGCTACAGACCTCACAACCTCTGAGGATGCCTGCCATAGATGCAGGCGAAACATCAGGAGACAATGCTTCTGGAACATGGCCATACAGCCCAAAAAACTTATAACAACCCAGCTACAGTAACTGCTCCACAAATGGCTGTACATGCTCCAAGGAAATCCGGATTTAGTTTCAGAGAAGTAATAGGGGAGATATAAAAGATTCCTTTCTTTAGCAGAAAACAATTACCACATGCAGAAGAAGAGCACTTTTGGATCTTACTCACCACTTTTAAAACACTTTTAATCTGAAAGGTGTGACTACACTTTATGACAGAGAGCACTTATGTGGAGGAGTCAACCTTAAGCTTAAATGGTTCTTTTAAACCAATGGTTCCCAACCCCTTTTTTTTTTTTTTTTACCAGGGAGCATTTTGACCAGGGACCACTCTCCAACATTACATTGAGTTACGAATCAGGTTTCGGTCAACTTTAGATTTTGTTTGGGATGCTGATTCAGAAGATTGCATTGGATAGACCACATCAGCTCTAATTTCTGATACAGAACATAAGTCATTGTCAGCAACAGGGAAGGAGCGGCAGGTGGTGTGAGAGGAGTGGAAATAAAATAAATAAAAATAAAATAAAGAGGAAGGAGGCTTGCAGACCAATTTTTTGTTCTTGCAGCCCACAGGTGGTCCGCAGCCCACAGGTTAAGAATCACTGTTTTAAACATATTTCTACAGTTTCATTAGCAAGAAAGGAGGGACAGACTAAGAGGAGAGAGAATCCATAATAGTTTAGGTTTTCAAATTTAAGAATTGTACCTCTTCCTCCTCCACCTGGAAGCACAGGTGAAAGTCTTAAGGGACCCTCCAATAAGGTTGGAGGGGAAAGAAAAGCTCTCGTTTCAGATGAAGGTCTGCCCAATGGTGAGGGTCCATATGGGGAATGCTCTGGAACAGTTAAAACAAAATACTAAAATTTACAAGGTTAGAGTTAATGGATGTATACTGTATTTAATACAACAAGTTCATGTCTTAGACCAGGTCTTAAGTTTAAAACTAACTTGGGGTACAAAACAAATCAATTAGTTGCCTTTATTGTGAGCTCTTCAATAAACAGCTAAGGAGGTCACTTTTAAGTAATCTTATGGAGTACTTCACACCTTCACTTAGGAAAAAAAGGAAGATAACACTGGGAATTAAGACAACATATGCAGTTGGGGCTATAACTCAATTTCATGCAAATGAAGTCCACATGCAAAAACAACCAGCTATGCCTTGACTTATAGTTTACTAAATGCAATCAAGATCTGTCTGCATTATAAGTAAGATAGATATGTATATTTGAAGTGGTCATTTACCTCTGCCAAATGGTCTAACTGGTACATCAAGAGCATAAGGGTCTTTTTCCAAAACATCATATTTAAATTCTGCTTCTGTTAATCTGAAGGAAAGAACAAATATTTAATATCCTCTGTGTTTATTTTTCTACAACTCAGTTGACTGATGAATGCAAGAAGTAAAATGAACTCAAATGATTTTCAAGCATTAATGGTTAAATCAGATGTTTAAAACATAAATAGCTTGATCAAAGGCTTGTTACACTAGAAACTAACAAACAGTTGAAATGCAATAGATACAATATGGCATCTTAAGCACAAATGAAAAGTATAGCCTACCCCCCCCCCCCCCCCCCCCCCCCCCATCCACTTCCATCTTTCTTTCTGGGATAGCCACTTCATCCTAAAGGGACAGGGATCCTCCATAACAGTATGGCACAGAGGGCTTTATCAGATGGGGAAAGGGATCAGCAGATGTCTCAATGGGGAGGTGTATGCAGGGAAAGGTGCACAATTTTTTGAAAGGTCTGGAAGCCAAGCCTTATGAGGAATGGCTTAGTGAGCTGAGTCTGTTTAGCTTGAAGAAGAGATGGTTAAGAGAGGACATGACAGCCATATTTAAATACGTGAAAGGATGTCACATTGAGGAAGAAGAAAGCTTGTCTTCTGCTCCTCCAGAGATTAAGACACAGAGCAAATGATTCAAAGTACAAGAAAATAAATTACACCTAAACATTAAGAAAACCTTCCTAATGGTAAGAGCAACTCCCTGACCAGTTAGACCAACCTGCAGCTTTACAGGTCCGCAAAAATTACATCAGGTCCCATTGTTGTCATTTCATGTAGGCAAAGGCACTCAATTATATTGGCTCTGTGACAAATAGGAAATCTTCAAGCCAATTTATTTAATTTAACTAATAGATGGGAGTAACTTTGAACCCAGGTGTCATGTTGTGGTAGAACAACAACACAAAACAGTAACACAAAATCATGCTTTTGGGGCATGAAAACCTGTCTGCTTACTTTTGTCTGTTGTGCAAATTTTCTTTTCTCAAATCATTGAGGTGTCTTTCAGCTGCCCGGGCTGTGAGCTATTAAAAAAGGAGGGGGGGGGGAAACCTTATCAAATGCTAATATTTCTTAAAGTACAAAATGCATGTGTAGTGGATGATCCTGGAGTGCTGGAAAACAATTACTAAATTTAAGGATAGGATTTAAGTGTGGCCTTAGGTACGCTTGCCCTGGCCTTCTGAATCATTATAATCTGTATGCATGTTAATTTCATTGTGGCTTATAAGGCCAGAGATGTAAATACATTAAAATTCCACAGCATTTTTAATCTGTACATGATACATACACTAGGAAAAAGGGATGTTAATTACAGTATCTCTGAACAAGAGTAGCTGCGAAATTCTAGCATGGCTGACCTCCATGTTTCATGGGTTGGGGCCATTGAAAGCAATAGGCCACACTCTTTATCAGGAGTAGCATGAGAAGCATAGAACAAAATAGCAATGGATGTATAAGACAGCACTGCTAACCAACCTTCTAGCCAAGGGAAAAAACCTCAAAAAATCTTATCTTGCATTATTCTAATGCAATTGAGTTTTGTTGAGAGAGTCAAATGGAATGCAAGGATTTGCTCATATAGCAATACCTTCTCAGCTGAATTACCTTTATGATCCCACTAAAACATTGTTTTCTTCTTGACTAGGAGATTGGTTGTGCAAATAACACTGAATGCAGTGCTGTTATCATAAGACAAGCTGACTACCAGTAGAAAAAAACCAGCAGAGAGCAGTCTGAACATTTTATTTAATTGGGGACAGACTGCTGCCGTTTGGCCTGGCGTTTGGCTGGGCCTTCCATTGTGCCGGCTTCTGGCGCACTGACCCTCAGCGCGCCTGCTTTCCATCGCATTCTCCATCGCATTCCTGTCGCCCGCCCAGCGTTCCAGCTTCGGCCCAGCTCCCTCGCACTCCCGGGATTAATCGGCCGCCATCACACGAGATTCCATCCTCGTCTGGTAACCATCAATTCCGGAAGACTGTGTTGGCCACCCCTTAGTTTGACTACTGCCATCTTTTGGCATCTCGTGGTTTTTAATTTTGGATAGATTGTGTTGACCATCGTTAATCCGTCTGTGTTGACCTCCTTTAATTGTGTGGACCACCTTTTTTGATTGTGCTGACCATCCTCATCTGTGTCGACCTCTTTTGACTGTGCTGACCATCTCTGATTGTACTGAACATCTTTCTGACTGTGCTGACTATCTGTATTGTGTGTATGCGGAACACCCCATTAGCGCTAACTCTAGAAGGACTGTGCTGTCCATTTTGTCACCTGATACATCTCTTGGGACAGCAATCTAAACTCCGAGAGGCGGGGGAGATCTTAACCATAGTAATTAACAACAACTATACTTAATGATTATCGGAGAATTCTAGAACTAATGGTGCACCGTTATTAAGTACAGTGGATATATATCCAGCGTGACTCTAGCACTTTACTTCATCAGCACCTTAACGTACTACCTTGGTGGTCCATTAATTTTACCGAGCCTTAGCACTTTAATCGACTCAACCATCTTGCACTGAATTTAAGTCCTCCATGACGCACTCCATTCGAGCACTTTAGAGCCACTTTAGAGCCAATTGACCAAGCTACTGCACTTTAATTATTTATACCATCGTGTATGTTGATACAATTATCTATCTGCACTTTAAGAACTCCTGCACTTTAAGAACTCCTTGACAGTGTTAATAGCTACCACCCATGTCACTACCCTTTCCCTGGCATCTGTTAATCTTGCTGCTAATTGTTTTTGGTAGAGAGAGGGAACGGAGTAGATTAGAAAGACCGGAGTTGAACATAATAGGAGCAGGAAATGAATGGAAGGCAGGACTATGGCATCCTGGAACTATAACATACCATACAGTCAACAATGAATTACGGGTGGATATTTTGGCTGCTGAATGCGTCATGGAGGAGGGAGAGGGTTCCGTTAACCGGGGAGCCCCCATAGAAGTCGTGGTGGGGAGGGGGAGATACGGGAAAAGGAGACCTTTAATTCGGCCTAGGGAACGTGGAACAACATTAGTAATCCCAAATCGGTCTCCTGATATGGTAAGTCGGTGTAACCAGGATGGCGGTCCCTCCGAATTGAAAGTGGTGCTGTTGAACGCCAGATCTGTCAACGGTAAAACAACTTTCATCCAGGATTTAATCCTGGATGAACGGGCAGATCTGGCGTGCATCACAGAGACCTGGTTGGACGAAGCGGGAGGTGTAAATTTAACCCAGCTTTGCCCACCACCGGGTTCTCTGTGCAGCACCAACCGAGATCCGGAGGGCGGGGAGGCGGGGTTGCAGTAGTCTATAGAGATTCCATTCTTCTGACCAGGGCCCCCATCCCGCAGTCAACAAATTTTGAATGCGTCCACCTGAGGGTGGGTGACCGGGACAGATTAGGGATTCTGTTAGTGTACCGTCCACCTCGCTGCACTACAGTCTCCCTGCCTGAGCTAGCGGGGGTGGTCTCGGACCTGGCGCTGGAGTCCCAACGGCTGCTTGTGCTGGGGGACTTCAATGTCCATGCCGAGGCCGCCTTATCGGGAGCGGCTCAGGACTTCATGTCTACCATGGCAACCATGGGGCTGTCCCAACAGGTATCTGGCCCCACCCACAGTGCTGGACATACATTGGACTTAGTTTTTTATCAGGGATGGGAGGAAGGTGGCGGTGTTGAGGAGTTATCCATCTCTCCGTTGCCATGGACCGACCACCACCTGGTCAGCTTTAGACTCACTGCACCCCCCAACCTCCGCAGAGGTGGAGAACCCATTAAGTTGGTCCGCCCCAGGAGGCTTATGGATCCGGATGGATTCCTGACGGCTCTTGGGGAATTTCCCGCCACCTCGGTTGGTGATCCTGTTGATGCTCTGGTCGCTCTCTGGAATGGGGAGATGACTAGGGCAATAGACACGATCGCTCCAGAACGTCCCCTCTCAAGTAGCCGAGCTAAACCAGCTCCTTGGTTCACCGAGGAGCTGGCAGCATTGAAGCGAAAGAAGAGGGAACTAGAGAGCGTGTGGCGTTCGGATCCGAGCGAGTCAAATCGAACACGGTTTGTGTCCTTTTTAAGGGCATATGCCGCGGCAATAAAAGCCGCAAAGAAGACTTTCTTCGCGGCCACTATTGCGTCTGCAAAGAACCGTCCGGCCGAACTGTTCCGAGTTGTCAGAGGCCTATTAAAACCCACCACTCAGGATGGGTGCCCTGATGACTCGGCAGCTCGCTGTGAAGCCTTTGCTCAGTTCTTTGCAGACAAAGTCGCTTTGATCCGCTCTGGACTGGATACCATATTAACGGCAGTCTCTGAGGATGTAACACGAGCATCTGCTTGTCCAGTTTTGATGGATTCATTTCAATTGGTTCAATCCGAGGATGTGGACAAGGTGCTTGGAGGAATGAGAGCTACCACATGCATCCTAGACCCCTGCCCATCCTGGCTTCTGAAGGAGGCCAGAGGGGGATTGGCCGAGTGGGTGAAGGTGGTGGTTAATGCCTCCCTTCGGGAAGGCAAAATTCCAGCCAGCTTAAAACAAGCTGTAATAAAACCGCTGTTGAAAAACCCATCACTGGACCCCACTCAATTTGTCAACTATCGGCCTGTTTCCAATCTCCCCTTTTTGGGCAAAGTCATGGAACGTGTGGTGGCCTCACAACTCCAGGCATTCTTGGTAGACACGGATTATCTAGATCCGGCACCGTCTGGCTTTAGGCCGGGGCATGGTACCGAGACGGCCTTGGTCGCCTTAGTGGATGATCTGCGTCGGGAGCTCGACAGGGGGAGTGTGTCCCTGTTGGTGCTGCTCGACCTCTCAGCGGCCTTCGATACCGTCGACCACGGTATCCTTCTGGGACGCCTCGCGGGGATGGGTCTTGGAGGTACTGTTCTGCAGTGGCTCCGCTCATTCCTCGAGGGTCAGTCTCAGAAGGTGTTACTGGGAGACTCCTGTTCAACCCCACAACCTTTGTCTTGTGGGGTTCCTCAGGGTTCAATACTGTCTCCCATGTTGTTTATCATTTATATGAAGCCGTTGGGAGAGATCATCTGGAGTTTTGGAGTTCAATGTCATCTGTACGCAGATGATGTTCAACTCTATCACTCCTTCCCACCTGCTACTAAGGAGGTTGTTCAGGTCCTGGACTGGTGCTTGGCAGCTGTGATGGTCTGGGTGAGAGTGAACAAATTGAAATTGAATCCAGACAAGACAGAGGTCCTCCTGGTCAGTCGCAAGGCCGAACAGGGCATAGGGTTACAGCCTGTGTTGGATGGGGTTGCACTCCCCCTGAAGACGCAGGTTCGCAGCTTGGGTGTGATCCTGGACTCATCGCTGAGCCTGGAACCCCAGGTTTCGGCGGTGACCAGGGGAGCATTTGCACAGTTAAAACTTGTGCGCCAGCTGCGCCCGTACCTTGGAAAGTCTGACTTGGCCACGGTAGTCCACGCTCTGGTTACATCCCGTTTAGACTACTGCAACGCTCTCTACGTGGGGTTGCCTTTGAAGACGGCCCGGAAGCTCCAATTGGTCCAACGTGCGGCAGCCATGATACTAACAGGAGCGGGACACAGGGAGCATACAACCCCCCCTCTGCTGCACCAGCTCCGCTGGCTGCCGATTTGCTACCGGGCTCAATTCAAAGTGCTGGCGTTGGCCTTTAAAGCCCTAAACGGTTCTGGCCCAACTTATCTATCCGAACGTATCTCAGCCTATCAGCCCACCAGGACCCTAAGATCTTCTGGGGAGTCCCTGCTCTCTATCCCGCCGGCTTCACAAGTGCGGCTGGTGGGAACGAGAGACAGGGCCTTTTCTGTGGTGGCCCCTCGGCTTTGGAACACCCTCCCCATAGAGGTACGATCAGCCCCTTCGCTGATGGTGTTTCGGAAAAGATTGAAGACATGGATGTTTAAACAAGCATTCGGTTAATCCGTTGCAACGAATTTTGATGACTAAAGGATGGGTAATCATGGACGACGAATTTTGGATTGCGATTTCAGTTACGAGATGCATGGGATTGTTATTGGTGGCCCAATAACTAGTATTGTATATGTGTTTTATGCTTTTAAATTGAATATTGTTTTTTAACTGTTGTAAACCGCAATGAGTCGCCGATTTAGGCTGAGATATTAGCGGTATACAAGCGCATTAATAAATAATAAATAAATAAATAAATAAAAACATTTATTAAACTGGCACTGAAACAAAGCCAGATGAGATTAAAGGATTTATTTTTTACAAGAAGAGATTCTGAAAGACATGATTCACAAGGGAATGTGTACTCTATATGCTGTGCTACTCAAAGTGATGATCCGTGGACCAGTGCCAGTCTCCAAGCCATCTGCTGCCGGTTCCTGGAGAGCTTCCAACAAAGGAACAAGCAATTGTAGCCAATGAACACACGTGTGATACCAGTTCCGGTATCATACTGCTCTATAGCATCCAGTTGAATGGCTGCTTCTTGATAAAAAAGTGTACACTTCAGAAGTAGAGCTATCTAGATTTACTGCTTTTAAGCTCATTATTTTTTACTGGCACTAATTTAAAATGACCTTTTCCATGAATCTCCAGTTCTGTAGTAAATGCTGTGAAAAAACTGGTTCCTTTTTCCATTCTTGCTCTGTCTTAAAACACCTTCTGAAATACTCCTGAACATTACATGGAGCTCTGCAATCGCTTATACAGTCTTTGCACAAGGACAAATAATCAACAGCACCAGAATTTTAGAGATTATTTTAGCAAATGAATGTAACAAATGACAAATAGAATCTATACTCTATTAAAAACTACTATTTGTCCAGGATATTATTTAAGATGATAACCCAGAGTGGACAGCAGAATCCATGTGCATATCTTGATTTGCAGACATCTCCTAAAATTCCTTTCTAGTTTGGCCAGCAGATCAGCTAAATTTGAGTTAAATGTAGTTTTTATGTTCTTTTGGGACAGTTAAAAGGGCAGACAGGCAAATGTACATCATAAAAATCTAGGCGACCTCATAGATGTCAGGTGTACTGCACCATCTGACATTTGTCGGGAAGTAGCCGCCAATGAAAGGACTAAGTCAGTGACATCTCCGGCCCATCCTCTGTTCGGATATCAGCCAGCACGCCAATGCCTTATATCAAGAAATAGTTTCCTAGGATCGACAGAGATACTCACAGGAATACCTCAGCAAGCAAGAATCCAAAAGTGGCAGGCTATAAACCAGAACCTCAATCAGTGGCTGAGACCGGATGAGAAATTCCCTCCTGGTCACACAGAAAATTGGGCAACCTGGAAGATGCTGAACAGGCTAAACTCTGGCACCACAAGATGCTGAGCTAACCTTAAGAACTGGGGCTACAAAGTGGAGTCCACGACATGCAAGTGCAGAGAAGAGCAAACCATAAACCACCTACTACAATTCAACCTGAGCCCTGTCACATGAACAATGGAGGACCTTCTCACAGCAACACCAGAGGTACTCCAAGTGGCCAGCTTCTGGTCAAAGGACAATTAACATAATGCCAAGTTTAACTTTGTGTTTTTAAATATTTTAACTGTAACCTCAACTTGCTTTTGACACAATAAATAAAAATAAATGTGCTCTATTCCACTGTAAAAACAGCTGATGCTAGTGTGCACCATGGTTTTCAAATGAAGAGAACCATTTTAATATTCGTAACCTACCCAATTATCATGAGCCTTCTTCTCGTGAGACATAATCTGTTAAAAGAGAAATTACTCATCAGTTCAGAAACACACTTAAAAAATAGTTCAACCATCATTAACAATACAGGCAGTCCCCAAGTTACAGATATCTAACTTACAAATGACTCATAGTTAAGAACGGGGGTGAGACAACAGGAAGTGAGAAAAATCTACTCCTTGGAAGGGAAATTCACTCCTGAAAGAGTTGTCATGGGGAAAAGGTGTCTCCACTGAAGCTTTCTCAACTAATCCTTGTTTCTACAATAATTTTTCAAAATCCAATTATCACAGGGACAGAAAGTGATGTGAAATCTTCTGAACAGGGGCTCAGATAGAAAAACAAGCACCACAGACATGTTCACCCTTCCCTATGTGATCCAAAGGCTGGAATTACTTAAAATGTACCTGTTCAGACTTACATACAAATGGAACTTAAGAACAAACCTACAGAAGCTATCTTGCTCGTAACTTGGAAAACCATAGTAGTACATTTCATTCCCCTTTTTGTGTCTTTATAGTATTATTATTATGGTGGTGGTGGTTGTTGTTAAATAATTAATAATCATAATCATAATTAGATACACAACAATATTGGTACACAGCAGACAAGATTGCTATGCTGGCTTGTATTGTATTGGATCACACGTCAGACACTTCCCAAGTGTCTAGGACTATGTGATGTATCTGCGAATAATGCATGCAGATCTGAGTAGGGTGGCCTTGTGTAGCTGACAGATGGAAATTTTTCAGCGCTGATTATTTTTAAGTGCTGGCCAAGGTCTTTAGGCACTTCACCCAGTGTGCTGATCACCACTGGGACCACCTTTACTGGCTTGTGACAGTCTTTGCAGTTCGATCTTTAAATCCTCATATCATGTAAGATTATTATTATTATTATATTTATTTTCAAGTGCTGACCAAGGTCTTTAGGTACTTCACCCAGTGTGCTGATCACCACCAAAGAGAGAGATATACAAATATGCAAACATTAAACAGAATTTCACACAAACAGCACTATTATCCTCTGCCTTTTCCTATTTATCCATTCCATGGTGCTCTCTTAGCTGGTTCCCTTCGTATACCTATAGCCCTTACTTCAACTCTTCTTTTCTTTTAGGCCATAGGTTTTGCACACCATGTGGTCCTATTTTTCTTTCTATTCTCTTCTCATTCCCGCACTTTTTCTGTCTCTTTCTTCTCTTAGCCTTTATCCTCTACTTTTCTGTGTCAATTACTTTCCAGATATCTATACCAGCCAAAGACTCACAGGCACAGGTGGCCAAATGCAGTGTGGCCAGATAAAAGTGTGCCAGCTTCACAGAATACCTCTACATTGAGGGAAAAGAAAACTGAGCTTGAAAGAGTACTTCGACAATGTAATTAATTATAGATACAGTTGCAACTGTACAGTGTTACAACTCATCTAAAGTTGTAATAACACTTGCAAAGGTTCTGAAAAGTAATTATTACAACTCACATAAAGTTGTAATAACACATGCAAATGTAATGATAAGTAACTAGTTATTGAAATAGGTATATATGATTAAATGTAATGATTTACTTTCTCATTTTTCGAAAGTAAATTCTGCTTTATAGGGCAAAAACAGTGAAGTTATGTTTCATCACATTAGAATCACGGCAGAACTGATTACACATTTATTATTGGGGGAGTAAAAAAAATCCAAATAAAGTATTATTTGTAACCAGCTGTTTTAAAGCTCTGAGAGGAATGCTCATGTAGTGGCACAATTCTTCTATCCCCAATTTTTATGAACGGCGCAAACACCGAATGCCTCCACAAGGAGTCTGAAAAGGCATGCTTTGATAAAAATCTAGATACATACCATCTTAAATACTAAACATATGACAAGGTCGATAAATGCCTTAAAGGTTGTGAGTACATAATTGCTCCTTATAATTAAGTGAAGATATGTTGTCAGCAGAAAACAATATTCAAGGTTGCAATTCTATTTACACTTATCTGGGAGCAAATTTCACTGATGTCTATGGAATTGTAATTCTTACTGAACATGTATAGGATCATGCTGTAATACTGAAATCCCAAATGGATGTTCTTTGAAATAAATCAGACTGGTACCAATAGGAATACAGGTTGTAGATGAGAACTTTCAAGCCAATAGCGTTATCAACTGTACATGAAGTGCCAATTAAAAAAGCAATATACATATACCTGATTCTGGTAAGAGCGCACAGTTCGTTCCAGTTCTTCTTCTAAATCTTTTGCTTGCTGTCTATAATGGAATACAGAACAAGGATAATATCAACACCAAGTCTTACCATGAAATTTCTACAACATGCCACTTTTCTTAATTAATTGCAAATAACGTTGTTATGCATGATATCAAAAAGCAGAACAGAAGCTACAGATTATAAACCGTTCCCTTTTTCCGATTCCTGTGAAGGAAAGAGGACAAGAACTGGATGGCGCTTCTCGTCTCTCTGATATGAAATGAATGCTTAATAGTCTACTTTGGCTGAAATGGCCTTGTTGTGGAGCAAACGGAAAAGGTAAACCATTGAAAAATAACCTTTTCCACCACAGAGAAAGAACATTCCAGTACTCAACACTGTGACAATGAGTCTGGACAATGTTTTTAACAAGGAGACACTATGAATTTATATTTCATTGATTTCTTTAGTTTTTATTATATGTTATGTTTTTAATTGTATTTATGACATTGTAAGCATTGAATTTTGCCCTGTTATCACCTTGAGTTGCCTACGGGCTGAGAAAGGCAGCATACAAATACAGTAAATACATAAATAAATATTCAGTCTAGTTGCTGGCACTGAAGATTCAATCATTTTGAAGCTCTCTGCTGCTTTTTAGAGCATTTTGGTGAAGGAATGGTTTATGGCCTGAAGCTAGAGAAATAGGACTCCATGCTTGCAACAGAACTTTCATAGTCCCTCTCTCAACTGCATCTCTCTGTTTTTAGGATACAGAAGAAACAGTAGCAAAATAAGGAAACCGACAGAATTTATGGGGCTGTTTGAAGTACTAGAATTACTTCCCATCATCCAAGGCATCAATTGAATTCATACTGTAATATTTACTGAGCAACTTCATGGTTCCCTGGTGCATATTCCCAGCCCACTCCTGGCAACTTTAGTGGAATTAACCTAAATATGGAGCCACACTATCTTAATGGCTGGAATACTCAAACTTGACAATATCTTATCCTGTGTTTTTATTCCACAAATTTCACATTGTTTGGTCCAATTCTTGAATTTATCATAGAATCATACAGTTAAAAAAGACCTCGTGGGCAATCCAGCCCAACCCCCTGCCAAGAAGCCTGAAAATCACATTCAAAGCATCCCCGACAGTTGTCCATCCAGCCTCTGCTTAAAAGCCTCCAAAGAAGGCGCTATCTTGACTCCAAATTTATTGCATTCAATAAATAAAAATACAAACATAATCTTTCATTACCGATAAGTATTTAGTTCTTCAGCAGCATGAATTATCTTCTCATCAGCTTTGGAAAGTTTCTCTTCTTTTTGCAAACGCTGTCTTTCCTCTACAGTCAACTTCCTTTAATAAAAAAGCCCTTGATGAGCCACAACTCAGTTAACTTTGGACTTTTCTTAAGAAAATCATGACCTGAAGTTATTTTTGCAAATCAAATACTCAAGAATATAGAACATTATTTTATATGTTTTATATGGGGCCGCGGTGGCGCAGTGGGTTAAACGGCTAAGCTGCAGAACTTGCTGACTAGAAGGTTGGCGGATCGAATCCACAGGACGGGGTGAGCTCCCGTTGTTAGCCCCAGCTTCTGTCAACCTAGCAGTTCGAAAACATGCAAATGTGATTAGATCAATAGGTACCACTTCAGTGAGAAGGTAACAGCACTCAATGCAGTCATGTCGACCACATTATCTTGGAAACGTCAATAGGCAATGTCGGCTCTTCAGCTTAGAAATAGAGATGAGCACCACCACCCAGAGTCAGATTCAACCAGACTTAATGTCAAGGGGAAGCCTTTACCCTTATATGTGGTTTTATATGTTTTTATTGATTTAATCTGATTTTTTTAACCTAATGATGTTCAATGCTGTTTTAATATTTGTATATTTGTATATTGGAACTGTATTGTAATGCTTTTAATGTTAGCCGCTTTAAGTCTCCTTATGGAGAGAAAAAGCGGGATATAATAAACATAATAATAATATAAATAATAAGTAAAAGTTGCCAATATAAACTGATCTCTTACTGTAATAAACATTTGTAACAGTAATTAGGAAGTAAGATCCTCACATGAAAAAATGGAATTCTGTTCCCCTAACTTAGAGGCAAAACTACTAAAAATGCAGAGTTGGTCTATAAGAGAATTTGTTCCATCTATTCAATTTCGATGTACTGAAATATCACTATTCTGAGACACGTTTACATGCACCACAACTAATGACGATGGTGGGACTAAGACAGAAAATCTGGCCTCTCTTCCTCCCAGAAGCTGCTATTATGATAATAAGGGGGGCTTTTATTATCATTATGATAATAATAAAGGGAATCCCATATGGAGGAACAAAACTATACAGACAGTAACTATTCACAAACATCCACAGACAAAGGCTCTTTATATATTCTAGACCACACAATGTGGTCACGCTTAGGGAAGATATGATCACAGAACTCCAGTGCCCAGAACTTTATGCCTTACATCACCAATGCAATGTCCCTGAGTGACAAGATGATCGCAAACACTTCTGTTGGTGTCCACACAGTTTGCTCCCAGTTTGGCCACTCCTATACCACTCACCAACCTTAACAAACAGGGGTTGGAATGTTCTAGAAAATGGTAAAGTAAAGCTGCCTTCTCTTCATTGTGCTTCATCACGAGCTTTCATCATCAGGTCATGCTATATAATAACATGACCAACAGTAAAATTCCTACTGTACATCTCATACTAAACACTTGTAAAAACAGGAGGAGCGCTGCAAATGGATCCAAAAGTAGAATCCATTGGGTTTGTTTGGTGCTGAACTGTTCATGCTGAGATTCTGCTACAAACTTCCCAGGAAAGAGGGAGAAAAAGGAGAGGCCATTTCTGATTTTTAACAATTGTAGGAAAGAAAAAATTTTAAGGAAATTTGCCCTTCAAAAATAAAGAGATGTTTATCACATACTAGCTACCTTGTCAATCACAAGGAATTTTGGGAGGGGAAAAGGGACAGACACTCAACTAACTGCAAAAAAAGAGAAAAAAGACCTTTAGAAGCCGAGAGACAAAAATGTGCCATAGACTCTGTAAGTACTCTCATTTTCCAAATGAAGAAAAAAGCTAAGGTGCCAATTAGCCCAAGATTGCATTAATAAATGAGTTCCTGTGCAGCAAAGAGAAACAGTAAAACTAATTATTTTATTTGAATCTTCTACTTTTGATCTTTGTTTACTTCCCTCTCTCCTCTACAAACAAGTATTTTCTTTCCTAAATTAAGAGACAGAGAGAGAGGTTCTGCAGACCAGCACACAGAAAAGGGTTATCTTGGCACATTTCTTGCAAATTTCCATTGGAGCAACTATTCTCAGGAAAAGGTGAGGAGTGCAAGGCAATCATGTGGTAGGGGAAAAGGATACCATCAATTTTGTGGGTTAAGGTAAAGGTTTCCCCCTGACATTAAGTCTAGGGGTTGTGCTCATCTCCATGTGCAGGCTGAAGAGACTGCATTGTCCTTAAATGCCTCCTAGGTCATATGGCCAGCATGACTGCATGGAGCACCGTTACCTTCCTGCTGAAGCAGTACCTATTGATCTACTTACATTTACATGTTTTTGAACTGCTAGGTTGCCAAAAGCTGGGGCTAACAGCGGAAGTTCATCTCACTCCCTGGATTTGAACCGCTGACCTTTCGATCAGCAAGTTCAGCAGCTCAGTGGTTTCACCCACTTTACCACCAGGGGCTCCATGTTTGTGGCTAGCCCATTTCAAAATAAAATGAATATTACATAATAGAATGGTTTCAAAGAAAGCAGGAATACAGATTCTGTTAGGCTACTAATTAAACAATGAATGAATAACTATTCATTAAGCAAATGAATCTACTGTTACTAATACCTGTGAAGATTCATTTCGTTTTCTTGGTACAGCTCTGACATGACTTTAAGCTTTTGCTGAAGCTTCTGAACTTCACTTTCAAAGTGTGCATTTTCAGACTGCAATGTGCAATGTTCCTTTTGCAAATTTTCAATACGTTCTGTTACAAAGAAAAAGGATTACAACCAACCAGCAATTTAACGTAGATAAAGATAAATCATGTTGAATCATGTTTTTCCACACCGAAAAGAAACAAATTGTCTAGACTGAATTTAAGTAGACTTAAAATATTCATGGTGATCTTTAAAGTCTCCAGACAATTAGGGGTGTGTGTGTTTTTGTTTGTTTTACTAATTTCACGGGTGGGAACCAAGAGCTATATAGCAACAGACACCACATGAAACAGACATTTTTCTTTTAATATTGATGACACAAAAAACAATGCTAAGGATATTTCAACTAAGAAGCTCAAACAGCAATCAATTAAAATGATAGTGATAATGATAGGTGCAAATCTACTTTCCACTCATGTCTATTTCAAAATGTACTCTCCGGTGAGGGGAGCCCGAGATGCACAGAAACAGCCATAAGCTGTTATAATCATATCATATCTCAATTTGTCTCAATTTGATGAATAATTTCAGCTCATGCAATATTTTTGTAATTAGCTAAAGTACATAAGCACCTATTTTTCAAAAATCTGAATTAACTTCATGTTATTATTTCATTCGTGGCACAAGGGTTAAACCTTTGTGCTGGCAGGACTGCTGACTGAAATCTAGAGAGTGGGGTGAGCTCCTGTCTGTCAGCTCCAGCTTCCCATGCTGGGTCATGAGAGAAGCCTCCCATAGGATGGTAAAACACCCAGGTGTCCCCTGGGCAACATCCTTGCAGATGGCCAATTCTCTCACACCAGAAGCGACTTGCAGTTTTTCAAGTCGCTCATGACACAAAAAACACCCGCTCATTTTTTTAAAAAAACAGCATTTTAAATTATATAAAAAAACGAAATTACCTGCAAGTTCCTCTTTTGCTTTGTTTTCATCAGTTAGTTTTGAATACATTTGATTTCTTTCTGTTTCCATGGATTTTAAACAAGCATTCAACTATATTGAAGAATGAAAAAAAGACAAAACAATTTAAGATTGTGATTGAAAAAGTGACTCCTGATGCATGCCCAAAATAAGTCTCTATTTAATTCTGGGTCGCCACTCTGAACAAATCTTGCCACCACCCCCCACAGTGATAGGTTCATTTTAGGGTCAGAAACAAGTCAAAGGTACAGAACATGAAGAAACTAGTCATATTAAGTTGATAATCTGTGTAGTGCTCATCAACGTAAAAATATTCCCATGGTAACTAACAAAATATAGTGTTCATGCACTAAACAGGTGTGCTGATAAGGCTGTTTTTAAAGGGCAGTATAAACAAATGAATACTGGCTGATTAATTACCTTTGCAGCGTAAATCAGTTTTTTTATGGTTCGTTTTTCTTGGTCATCTGATAAAATAAACAAAGAGGGAAAAGAAGAAAAAACAGTAAATCACCAAAAAAAAAGTCTCACTCTTGGTATTATGTAAAGCACTTACGACTTTTAAAGAGTAATTCCCAAAAGCAGGCTAAAAAAAAGCCAGAGTAAGAGTGGAGCAGGGAGAACAGGTAAATAATTAACCTGATCAAGCTTCAAAGAATCATTCCAATTTCTGAAATGGATGTGATATGCTTAGCAATTCAATTAGAGAGGCATCTCCTCAGGATTAAAGCCCCGACCTTTTTGTGTAGGCTGCTTATCCACAAGTTAAGGACAAGAATGAGCAGTTGTCAAACCGGTTTGTGTTCTGGTGAGTTATGCAAGTGTGGGGGCGAGCATAATTGTAAGGATTTGGGAGTTTTGTTCTTTTTAAAAGGAAACTTCTATCAGCAACATTCATTCTGAACATGTTGTTAATAGCAGTGAGAAGTCCAGGACACAGCAGTATAAACCTTAAATGAAAACACATCTCATTTATGAAATGATACAATCTACAAACAGTCATGACATAATCTTATTTGAATTCCCATTTGTTGATAAAGGCATACAGTGTGACACCCACTTCCCCTGTATCATTTATACACATCTGACAAAATATGTCATCTCTAGGAATTTTCTAGGTCCTCCAGAGTGACTTTATGGTACTCTTGGCCCAGAAATCTTTCATTTTAATAGAGTTCATCATTATCCACAGTGCTCCATATCCATACAATGCCTGGGAATATATTCCCCATGGATACAGGGATTGTACTATATTTATAAAGACAGCAAGCTTCATCATTAGACTTTGGAGCAACAATCATTTTTCTTCTTGTTTACACAATAGGTATGTTAGCCTTTACCTAAATGTTCCCCATTTTCTCTTTCACATTTTATATCATTCCCCCAGTGACTGTCTTCAGCATCTTCATGCTCCCCGATGGCACAGCTCCAATCCTTCATCTTCAACAAGCACTCAGTCAGTGACTGTATAATATTGAAAAGAAGGGAAAATAGAAATTACATTTTTACTTTATTTACTTTATAAAAAACAAATTAAATATTTTATTGGGTTGTTGTAGGTTTTTTTGGGCTATATGGCCATGTTCTAGAAGCATTCTCTCCTGACGTTTCACCTGTATCTATGGCAAGCATCCTCAGAGGTTGTGAGGTCACAACCTCTGAGGATGCTTGCCATAGATGCAGGTGAAACATACCCACCCTTTCCTACACCCAGCACTCCAAATCTGAGTTTATTAATAGGTTTATTCATCTTTGACAGTCACTTGCATCTTTGTGAAAACCTGCTGGAACATGTTCTAAGAACTTTGGAAGGGTGATGACAGATTTCTCAAGAAATCAAAGACATTTCATTGCCACACTTTTGTTTTGCCAAAATGCCTGTAGCTTCTTTATGAATTAGCTTACCTGTTCATATGTAATATTTTAGAAGGGGCAAATGACAAAATATATGGAGGGAATATAACTGCTCAGATGATTAAAAAAGGGTCCAGCAAGGCACCAAACATGCCAAAACCTGTCATTTTCCTTTCTTTGGTTTTGGAACAGTGCAGGTCACTCCCTTGTGAATCAAGGAAGCTACAGAGTAAACACAGCACCAAGGAGTCTCATCCAGACTGGAGAGTGGCACCTGTATTCCTCAAAGATTACAATGGGAGCTGTTGATGCTGAGTGGCAGGATCTGAGAGCACACCCAGGGATAATTTGAGGGGGGGGGGGGAATAAGAAACACACATAAGATATACACTTATTCTACTACGTCTATGGACTTCCTCCTCCTGGATTTGGGCACCCTAACTGCCATTTTAAAGTATACTGTATTGAGCACTTTTGTTTCTACATATGAAGAGAATGCTGCCTACTGATCACATCAGACATGCAGATATATCTACATGAATAACTCATAGAAAGATCCACAGTAATTTGATCCTCTGTACCAGAGATCTTTCAGCCATGTCAGCACATATCACAACAGTTTTCTATTTTACTGTACCTCTAAAGAGCATTGCATTTAAGTAGGATAAAACTGGTCAAACCCTACTAGAAACTTCAACATTGTATCACACATGGATAACAAAGGGTCAAATCTAATGCTATCTTGGTCTACTGCAAGCCCACTGAATCTGCTCTAAAAGTCTGTGGATCTCTCTGGAGCAGATATGGGGAGAGTTATGAGGACTCTTCCTGAGTTAACTGAAATCCTTTTGCAAAGATAGCACCCAAAATGAGCTACTAGAATAGCTGAAATAGGCTATTGGCAGTCAATATTGTTCTAACAGTGCTCTCACCTTGACTTGACTTTCCTTGTTTTTAAGAGCTTCTTCCATATCTGCTTTAGAACACTGAAATATTTTTGTTTGCTCATTTAATTCACTAAATCGTTCACCCCATCCTTCTGCTTCTTGTAATAGCTGGAATGAAAATTTTGCAAGATTAGAACTTGATAACAATTTATATAATTAAATCACAATACAATACAATAACTTCTACATTTTAAGAAAAACCTGAACTAGAAGAAGACAAAATGGAACCAAAAAGTCATGTGCAGGCCTCAAAGCTGTTTTTGCAGTTCTTGATGACTCTCAGACTCAACCTTGATGATGCTTACTACTACTACGGTATCATTATCATCATCCCAACTTTCTCCCAGATTGGAACTAAGAGGCAACTTTCAAATTAAGATGACTGCAATGATGTTAACAAGCTACACATGGTAAAAGTAAAGGTTTCCCCTGACATTTATTCTAGTTGTGTCCAAAACTGGGGGCTGGTGCTCATCTCCATTTCTAAGCCAAAGAGCCAGCATTGTTCGTGACACCTCCAAGGTAATGTGGCCAGCATGACTGCATGGAGCATTGTTACCTTCCTGCGGGAGCGATACCTATTGATCTACTCACATTTGCATGTTTTTGAACTGTTAGGTTGACAGAAGCTGGGGCTAACAGCAGGAGCTCAGCCCGCTCCCCGAATTCAAACCGCCAACCTTTCGGTCAGCAAGTTCTGCAGCTCAGCAGTTAAACCCGCTGCACCACCAGGGGGCCCATACACAAAATCAACATCAAAATAGGATTAAACTATTAACAATATTAAAACAATTAAAATATACATTTAAAAATGATAAAAATGTTTAAAACTGTACTTTTTAAAACAATATAGCCAGCTCTTGAAAGCCTTTAAAGGTCTTCAGTTTTTAAATCCCATCAGAATGAAAAAAAAACTTCTACTTGCACTTAACATCACTAAAACATCCATCTTTTTAAGTCAAATGTTAGCTTTCAGTCAATTTTATCACCTCTCTCCAACTACTCCCAGATTTTCTGGTAAAGTGTGCAATTTCCACAAGGCACCAGATAAAGAAAATTGAATCCTGGACTTGCTGAGAGTTGACAATTGGATCATGGAGCTTAGACTATATAGCACATTAAAACCAAACACCAAATGCCTTGGTATTTAAAACTTTATGAATTATGTTAAATGAAAAAAAACCTTTTTATATAAAATTATCCTAAATCAAGCAGTGGCAAAACATCTACCTGCTTTTGACTTTCTTGAAGGTGATTGTTTTCTTCTAAGGCATCTTGGACAGAGGTCTTCAGCCTCTCTCTGTTGATCTCATACACTTTCAAAGTGGTCTTGGCCTAAATGAAATGCAATGAAATGAAACTCCTCATATGGCAATGTATGTTCTTGAAATCTCCTTTCTCATGTAAAAGATCATTCAAAGTCTATTATGAAGGCACTGCTGAAGATTTCCTTCGACGTTCTGCATGTCTTAGCACAGCACTCTACTTTCATGAGGTTGTGTCAAATTATTTCTTTACTTTTGGAAGAGAATTGAGCAACTCACATAATGTAACAGAAGAGTGTCCTTGACTTGGAATCATTTGTATTACTGAACCACTATCAAATTGCTCTAAAATCCCAAGTTACTGTCAAAATAATAGAGATATCTTCATTTGCTACAGAGAATCCATAATCCCTATATGTGGAAAAGTGTCCACATACAGGAAGACATGTAAGACATATTTAGACCAATTTAAAAGGTTGATAATCGGGTGCCAGACTTATAGTGCCAGACTAATATAAAAGTCATCAAAGCAAATTAAAAGATTGACTTACTTCAGCTACTTGCGACTGTATAGATTTTGCTTCATTTTCTAAAAATTCCACTTTTCTCTGTATTTCAGTCATCTAGAAAAATGTTAAATATATGCTTTATAAACGCTCCTTGAGTCTAGTTGACGGTTTATCTTTGGAAGAACTCACTTAAATCATTTCATTTTCAATTACTATTGTTGGAATCATGAAATGGCGAACAGCATTTGTGAATTATTTATTTTGAATGGCTTTAACTATGCATAATAAAGCAAAATTAAACACTCATTCAATTGCATGGGGTTAAGGAATAAATCCTTCTAGCTATATAGCTAGCCAGTCAATCAAACCATTCAGTGATACCTAGGCACAACCTGAGCATGCAGGAAAACAAATACATGACTTGAGAAGAAGTATCACTGAATTCAGGAAGGTTCGTTTCTCATGTTTAGGGATAAACCAAACACCAGCCATCTATCGGGGTTGCTTTGAATGAAATTTTCCTGCTTCTTTGCAGGGGGTTGGCTAGATGGCCCACGAGATCTCTTCCAACTCAATGATTCTAAACTAGATTTAATTATGCTGATAACAAATCATATCCGGGTGAATCTCCCAGACACACTCAACAACACATGCAATATTATTATACTTCTTGACTGAGCAAAATGAGTTTTAATGAAACACATACCAAGTCATCCTGTTCTGATCGTTTAGACTTTTCTTCTCTCACTTCTTTCTCTAATAATGCTATTTCATTTTTGAGTACAGAGTTTGAGCTGTTCAGTTCTTCATATGCTTTCTGAAATTAGGAAGTTTAGAAAGACATTTACCGGCATTTACAACTACACAACATAATCTGAAGAAATATTAGCAGCCGTTATATAGACAAAGTGGATTAGGATATATCTATCACATCAAAATTTGAATGATTTGCACAATCAGGGAATGCGGATACTCTACGTTTTAAGAATCCATGCCTAGAGCAGTGAACCAACAAAAATAAATCATACAAATTAATGTATCACATTTCCTTATTTGTTTTTGATATCCATGGTAATAACCCACTCCTTGCACACTCACAGGTTTCCTCTTCCTTTGTTTTGAAATTGCTCCAAACATTTTCTATATTTTGTTGAAATCTCTCTTAAGAAAACATTTTTTTTAAACTGAGATTAAGAAGATTCAAAATCTGCATGAGTATTGTAACTTGAGTATTGTGTATAACCACGGGATCTTAACAACCAATGAGTTTATTTTATTTATTTCATTTAGTAAATAGGCACTTTATAAACAGCCACAACAAATTTATATAAGTCTGTAAGTCAGAACATCTATCTTTGGGAATAAGTCCAATTGAACAAAACGGAATGATCAATAAGGAAACATAATTTCAGATAATAAAGCAGTAATTCTGATTACTGATTACTACATATAAATATTTCAACATTTAACTTCTACCTTAAGATCTGATGTAGCTGTGGATCCCTGAAAAAAGCTGGCATCTTTTAGGGAGTTTTCTAACTCTTCATACTGAAATAAAAACACCAGATTAAGATCAGAACAAAAACACAACACAACAGAACAAAACACAATGAAAAGCTATCAACTAATTTCATCTTTTTAATCAAAACCAGTAAATTTTCCACATGAGAAGCAAGTATAGTACAATACATTAATACATAATACTGATATTGTGCTGTGCTAATATATTATATGGTATATACATATAATATTGATAATATTATAATGTAATACAATATTATACTAATAACACAATATAATAATTATACATTTTATATTACATGTAATATTACTAATAATAATATTACAGTATAGTGGTATAGTACAATATAGTAATATTGTGCTATGGTAATAATATAATATATTGTATTTACTTTTTACTTGTAAGCCGCTCTGAGTCCCCTTCGGGGTGAGAAGGGCAGGATATAAATATCATAAGTAAATAAATTTATCAAATTACATTAACGTATATAAGTGGTTTGGAAGGAAATGTTGAAACATACCAATCAGAGAAAAAGGGAAGGAATGTTCACATTTTAAACAGTTGTTAATCTTAAGAGAGATCTAGCAACTATGTGGCAATTTTGTCAGTGACATCCTGGATATGTGTGCCAGTAAATGGCAGAAACACAAAAATGGAGGTGCTGAAGCATGTACAATCATACTGTCACTATTTAATGTTATGGGGTATGATTGTCTATGTTTTTTCATATATGCACAGACGAAGGGGTGTCCAAGAACCATACTCCGATGAATATGGCAGGCCAACTATACATTTATCCAAAACAAAGCTCCACTGAATACAATGGTATTTACTTGTGAGTGAACAGGCACAAGGCTAAGCTGTACAAATACTATGTGAACCAAAATATAAAATTCAAGGAATCTTAAAATTAATGCGGAAGACTTAAAACCCAGCAGTAAACAATAAAATATAATCTAAAAAGATCTGTAATAATCCAAATTACCTCTTTTTTGCAGCGACTGAATTTTTCCAGTACTTTACATTTGTCTTCAACTAGTTCAACAACTTTACTAGCTAACTGTTTCTCCTTTCCTAAAAAAAAAAAGAGCTATATGTAGTAACTAACAGAGAAAAATGACTTCGGCTAGAATAAAGCCAGATAAAATGTTGAACTCACCCACATAAAGTCTACTTCTAATCTGCAAAAGAAGAATAAATATTGCAATTGGTTTACAGCATTACATGTGAATGAATTTCAGGTTTCTATCATAAGGGAAGATGAAAGTAGAATAATAGTCAATAGGAAATTGAATTCTAGGGCCAAGGGAAACATAACGTCAGACCTTTCCTCATTGAGATAAGACATCAAAAAGATCTTTCAGAATCATGCACTGGTTCCATTTTAATTGTAAATAAAAATATTTCAGTACTGTTAAAGCTTACTACATTTACCCACTTAAAACTAACTTCTCATAGTTTGAAACCATTAATTGTTATGCAAGAGCAGGGAGCCGTGTCGGCCTTGCCACTGTGAATGTTTTGCTATCATATTTGTTAACTACAATAAAGGCTGATCACTAATTAAAATCAAGACTGAAAATTAAGTCTCCCAATTGGTTAGAATTACAAACAGCTTGTGAATTAACATTGGGAACTCCTCTGAGATGTAAGCCAACCCCCCACCTCCATCATTTCCCTTCCACTGTCTAATTGTAATCCACAGAACCCCATATGCAACACCACAAAAATTGCAAATTTGTTTTGTCTCTACCCTTCCCTTCTTTATAATTTCTACCAAAACTCTTGATTCACAGTTTCAGACTAATATGGACAATACAATATTTCAGTAATAATGATTACAAAAGCATATAATCTGAATAGAACTACAATAATTTTTCACTGAATAAAGACAGGGATGCTACTATTTTACACTTGAAAAAATAAATTGAATGCAAATACTTAAGTATCAAAGGAAATAGTATACAATAACTGGAAACAATGTTTCAATAGAATAAAGATACTCCAAAAACAAAGTCATAGAAGTAGTTTGTTGTAACCTTATTATGAAACAAACATCTCAAATAAACTAAGGTTTGCACAATTATTTTTCAAGCTAAAGGATACACTGGTGTTAACATCATATGGTATTTAAAATGAGGGAGACAGACGAGGGAGGTGAACTGTTAAGTCTGGTAAACTTCAAGAGGACCCTGATATAATTTACAATTTGTACCAATGTATAAGCTAGTCATTTCTTACACTGATTTTGGAAATATTAATTACAGGCAGTCCAGAAGTTATGAACAAGAGAGTTTCTGTAGCTTTGTTCTTAAGTTGAATTTGTATGTAAGTTGGAACAGGTACTTTTTAAAAGAACAGCTTCACCCATACACACTTCTCTCACTTCCTGTTGTCTCACCCCCATTCTTAATTAACTATGAGTTGTTTGTAAGTCAGATGTTTGTAACTCGGGGACTGCCTGTATACTATTTTGAAATTCAAATCAAAGATAATTTATTAATCTTAAAATGTATACATTGATTTTGATAATGTATACAAAACACTGAGCCAGCACTCTTAATTTACTTTTTGACATATTTCATATACAACATTAAAATACTAAGTTGCCAAAAGACAGAAAACCATGGGGATTTGTTCATGGCTTAGCTTCATCAAAGTGTCAGCCACTATGGATTTCTGTTAAAGTTACATTTTAAGTCCAATCACACTGACATACTTCCAAAGGCTACACAATTCTACTCCAATTGGAAACTGACATAAATGTTTTTAAAGTGTTCCAATATAGACTGGTATAACTCTATATGACCAAACTGCATACTTACAGATTGATAGCTCCTGCACACTAGCAGCAAGACAACAAAAATAGAAAGAACAGCCCCACAAATTACAATTTCCCATGGAAAACCATGAAGATCTGATTCAGGTCTCATATTTTCAGGCAATGCTGCAACAACCTTTAAAATATAAAAAGAAAAAAAAACAAAGCATTTTTTCTCTGGATTAACTTCAAGATTGTGAACATTAATTGGTCATTTCTTCAAACATGAAAGTTATCAGAAACCCAACACCTGTTCTGGAGATTTTACTGATTTATTGTTCAAAAGAATGCAAGAGTTTTTATCCTGATACCAATCATACTCCGAAACAATGCGAATATATAGCATGATCAAATTGTTGTTTTGCAGCATTATATTCACTGAGTATTGCTCAAGTGCTCAATGTATTGGACCCATACACATCATTCTAACAAATTTATTCTTGCATAAGTCAGTTAACTAATGGGATTAACAGATAAATAAATAAAGGTCATATTAAATCACTATGTATTTCAAACTATAACCAGAATTAATTATGGTAAGGAGATGCAACAGCACCAAGGATGAGGAAATTGAGAACAGAATTATTACACACTTATTACCAATGTTGTATGTGTTTATGGTATTAAATAACTGCAATATGTAAGCCGCCTCGAGTCCCCCTTGGAGTAGAAGACGGGAAATAAATAGGGTAAATAAATAAATAAATAAATAAAATATCAGTGCAGTGCGCCATACTTTTCCTAAAAATAAAAGTTTATATTTTACCAGAAAAATGAAGATCGGGTTGGTTAGCTAAAATCACTATGTGAGATTCAACACCTGCTTCTTCATACTATTTCTTGGTCTTTATTGTCTGTTTTGGATTGCCAAGTTACAATATCATAGTGACAGAAAAAGCTACAAATGCTTTTTTTGTTTTTTTGTTATTATGTTCAACTCAGGCACTAGATTGTAACAAGTCTGTGGCTTTTTAGCCCAAAATTGCTCATACTTCAGATCTCTTTTGGCTTTTTATTTATTTCCTATTATTCTATCCGATATGAATTTTGGCACTGTTTTTCTCTCCTTGCACTGTTTTTTCCCATAATCCATTGCTCCCTCGGGTTCCTGCTTCTTAGCCCACTGCCCCATTTGTCCCTTCACTAACCCATGCTGTTTCTTGGCCAATCTCCTTAACTCTTCTTTGTCCATTAAGCCTAGTGAAGATTCTTAAAAACATGTCCTTTTTCTTCTTGTTTCTCAGTCCATTAAGGAGTCTATCCTTCAGCTACCATCTCAGGGATTGTTGTATTTCAGCTTTCCTGTTGTCATTTATTTGTTCTGTCGCTTCCGACTCTTCGTGACCTCATGGACCAGCCCATGCCAGAGCTCCCTGTTGGCAGTCACCACTCCCAGCTCCTACAGAGTCAAGCCAGTCACTTCAAGGATACCATCCATCCATCTTGCCCTTGGTCAGCCTCTCTTTCTTTTTCCTTCCATTTTCCCCAGCATCGATGTCTTCTCTAAGCTTTCCTACCATTTAGGAACATTTCCAAGCCCACAGCTCATAAGGCTGGCACATTTACAACCCAACCAAATCTGGATTTTAATCTGACAACTTTCCCTATTTTTTGTTTGTCTCTTCATTGTTCGACATTTCATGAACACTATTCATTGACCACATGGCAGTTTCGCCAGTCAGCGTCAGATTTCACTGTTAACGCAAAACCCAGGTCTTCAGATGACTGGTTGAATGACCTTTGCTGGGATCTGGATAGAACTAATGTATCCCCTCTGTTGGTTCTCCAGGACCTCTTAGTGGATTTCAGCACTAAGATATACTTCTGGACTGCCTCACTAGGATAGGACTTGAGACACTCTTTTCCAGTGGTCCCACTCTTTTCTAGATAGAAAAATTCAAGCAGTAGTTTTGAGGGATTCATATTTGTCCTGTGGAGTTCTTTGTGATTCTGTTTTGTCCGTCACCCGATTTAATATAATATATTTGGAGACAGATGTAAGCAGTATATTGATGACACTCAACTCTGTGTCTATTTCCTCCTGACTCCAAACTAAACTGGTATCAGTAATTGACCGAATGAGGGTGAACAAAATGAAGCCTAATCCAGACCTAATCCAGACAGTATTAACAATGCCTCCACCAACACAATATTGATTCCATTATATATGTCCATATTGCACCTTGGATGGTATTAGTAATACTTTCTATATCATGCTTCTGCAACATTAGCACATAAGGTGGCTCACAGAAATTGAAAAAGATACAGCTAAAACCCAAAGACTTACAAAAAATATTTTTACACATTATAACTAAAATACAATTAAATTACCTATAAAATTAAAACCATTCAAACCAAAGCCAATAAAAGGCACAAAATAAAAATCAGCAAACAACACACTATTAATAGACATTGCAATCATATAAATTCCATGATATATACCTAGCCCTAAGTACTCTTAAGGCACCAGATCTTGTCTGATCTTGGAAGCTAGGCAGGTTCAGCCCTGCTTAATATTTGGATGGGAGACCAGCAAAAATACCAGATTATGTGGGCTGTATTTCAGAGGAAAGAACTGGCAAAACCACTTTTGAGTAGTCCTCGCCTAAGAACACCCTATACATCACTGGGCTGTCAACAGGCAACTTAAAGGCACACACATTTGTCTGTCTACCACAGTAGCCATAACATAAATGACTTACAAATACATGGTGTTCTTGAACAATCTTTGTTCCAATTTGGTTTGCTATTTTATATATATATATATATATATATATATATATATATATTTGAAAAATTGGCTAATTCCAGCTGCAATTTTTCAGATTTCTAAATGACTACTGATCCTACAGTCTAAACCAGCGAAAAATGCAGCAATACTCCAAATTAGTATTGCTGAACGGCTAGGGATCAGTGCTGATTGGCCCCTGGAGTGCTTTCAGGAAAGAAATAAAATAACTGTAGCCGATGCGAACAAGTAGAGTACCAGACCCTGGCACACAGGGGAAAGCAAGGTTCATCTCTCACATGAGAAAGCTTAAGAAACAGTGCTCTGAATTACAGCCTTTACCTCTTATTACGTTACCACTCTGAGAAGATGCAGGAATAATAAAAGAGAAGCAGAAAGTAAACAGTGATCAAGGCAGATCTTACTAATGTTTTGCAACAGATAAGCCTAAAAATCTCATTGCCATGTAATGACAACAACAAAGAAACTACCTGTTCCATTCCCCCCCCCCCCCCCTGAAATTTAGGGTAACCAAAAGACAATTTTTGTGTGGCAGAACTATGGGCTCCATTCTGTTTTATATACAAATGTTGTCCGGACTTAGAATATTTTATAATTCTCTTCTTATACAGACTTACAGTGAAGAACAAATTACTAGATTCCAGAACCTGAAGTCTGTCCATCCCTGAACTATTTTTCAATGAATGTATTTCCCCCTTAGATTATTTTAGTATTACAGCCAGTCTCATAACTTCCCCTAAAGCACTGTGAAATCACCATGTCTTGTAAAATGGGGAAGGAGTAAGTAGCCAACACACTGAGCTGAAACTGCTATGAGCCTCTAAGTCACTTCCTACTAATGTCAATCCTACCATGGGTTATTTTTTTTTTTTGTCAAAGCATATTCAGAGCGGTTTTTGCCTTTCCTTTCCTCTGAGTTGGAAGGGTGTCATTTGTCCAAGGTCACCCAATGAGATTCTATGGTTGAGCAGGGATTCAAATCCTGGCTTCCAGTGTTCGTAGCCCAATACTCAAACCTGGCTGGCATCAAGACTTTTATGAAACATTCACATGAGTAAGCAGTACATTTAGAATGCAAAATGATACATGAAGGTAAGTACAAGCAAGGGTGCAAGCTGTGATAAATTAACAGTGCAAAGTAACACAGTAGTTTTATGAATCTACATATAGCATGTGTGAATGCAGACATACATAGTCTAATATTGCTTCTAAAAGCAATATTCTGTGGCCAAACACACTACAATTCTTACCTCATGCAAAGGACTAGTCAAAGAGAACACAAGTTGCCCAACTGGGAAACAACTATGAATTAGTAGCATGTTCCAGTTACAAAGTCTCGAATTAACAGTGTGTGGTATCTGAGCCAATTATCAGATAAGTTTGATCAGCATGGTCCCAGTTTTAACAGCTGATCGACACAGCCAAACCATAAACTGATAATCAAGCACACCATGAATTCTGAATCCTTACTTAAGCAAGCAAACAACAAATGACAAAACAAAACCTTAAATGGAAGAAAATTCAAACCAGGCATTTATTTTCCTCTTACTTTCCTCTATCCTAAACCGAAAGCCTACCCCACTGTTGATCCTTTTTGGGCTCCCCTCAATTACATGTTTTGTATTTCTACCTCATCCAGGGTTTTATCATTTTACCTCGTCCATTTGGCCTGCCCGTTCTGTTCGATTTTATATTGTGTTAATTTGTTTTGTTTATTTTATTTTGCTACTGTATGTATTTTATTCTGATGTAAATTTTTGTTGTTGCATTCTGTATTTTATATTGCTGTATTGTATCTTTGGGCTTGGCCTCATGTTAGCCACCCCGAGTCCCCTTTGGGGAGATGGTGGTGGAGTATAAATAAAGCTGATGATAATGATTGCTCTTATACAGAGTCTCTATCCCAAGCATCCTCGAACGCAGCCCTCCAGATGTTTGGGCTACCAATGCCCAGAATTCTAGACCATTGAACAAGCTGAATAGGGCTTAAGGGGTTGATGCCCAAACAGCAGGAGAACTGCAGTTTGAGGATGTCTGCCCTATGCTCCGCTATTACCATAGCAGTGGCTTAAGCTATGGAAAATACATTTTTTTTCCTCATGCCACAAAACTAAAATCTTGGGGTGCATCATTCTACACTGTAGAATTAATGCAATTTGACACCACTTCAACTGCTGTGGGTGAATGCTATGGAATCCTGAGAGACGTAGTTTGGTGATCGGGGCCAACACACATAAAATCATAAATTTGGAAGAGATCACAAAGGCCATCCAAGTCCAACCTCATTGTGCTGCGCAGGAAAAGCACAATCAAATCACCTTTGACAGATAACCATCCATCCTCTGCATTAAAAAAAACCTGGCAGTGAATGTTAGGCTGTTAGGAATTGTGGGAGTTGGAGTCCAAAACACCTGGAGGGTCGAAGTTTGCCCAGGCCTGTTGTAAAACTACAACTGCTGGTGTAACATTAGAAAATGTTGATCATTTCCGCTACCTTGGCAGCCACCTCGCCACAAAAGTCAACAATGACACTCAAATACAACACTGCTTGAGCTCTGTGAGTGAAGCTTGTTTCCAAATGAAGCAAAGAGTGTTTGAGGACCGGGACATCCATAGGGATATCAAGGTGCTTGTTTATAAAGCTAGTGTCTTCCCAACCCTGCTATACGCCTGCTAGACGTGGACTGTCTACAGTCGTCACATGCAACTCCTGGAACGATTCCATCAAAGCTGCCTCCAGAAAATCTTGCAAGTCTCTTGGGTAGACAAGCGGACAAATGTCACCGTGCTGGAAGAAGACCACCAGCACTGAGGCAATGGTCTCCGCCATCAACTCCACTGGACCAGCCACGTTGTCTGGATGCCCGACCACCGTCTCCCAAAGCAGTTGCTCTACTCCCAACTCAAGAATGGAAAACAATTTTTTTTTTGGTCGTGTTAGGAGTGATTCCTGGTGTGAGAGAATTGGCCGTCTGCAAGGACGTTGCCCAGGGGACACCTGGATGATTTGATGTTTTTATCATCCTTGTGGGAGGCTTCTCTCATGTCCCCGCATGAGGAGCTGGAGCTGATAGAGGGAGCTCATCTGCCACTCCCCGGATTTGAACCTGCGACCTGTTCGTCTTCAGTCCTGCCAGCACAGGACTTTAACCCACTGCGCCACCAGGGTTGGTGGGCAGGAAAAGAGATTTAAAGATGGGTTCAAAGTCAACTTTAAAAACTCTGACATAGACACCGAGAACTGGGAAGCCCTGGCCCTTGAGCACTCCAGCTGGAGGTCAGCTGTGACCAGCAGTGCTGTAGAATGTGAAGAGGCACGAATGGAGGGTGAAAGAGAAATGTGCCAAGAGGAAGGCACGTCAAGCCAACCTCGACCGAGACCGCCTTCCATCTGGAAACCGATGCCCTCACTGCGGGAGAAGATGCAGATCAAGAATAGGGCTCCACGGTCACCTAACGCCAGGACACTGACCCTGGAAGACTATCCTACTCGGGCAACGAGGGATCTCCTAAGTAAGTAAGTAAGATTCCACAGCCTTGGGCCATGGCAGTTGAAGTGGCATCAAGCTGTCTTAATTCGACAGGTGTTTGGGACTTCAACTCCCAGAAGCCCTTGCCAGCTTGGCTAACGATCAAGAATTTTGGGAGTTGAAGTCCAAAACACCAAAGGATAGAAAGCCACTGCTCCTGGGCCAAGATGTTTTCAATAACAGCAAGTGTGCCATCACGCATGCGCAGAACGCAATTCTCCAGTCACTTGAGCGACATGTTTAGGTGATGCTTCAGATGAGAGGCTCCAGGCGGCAAAGGCCGGCCGGCCCCCCAAAGCCCTCTTCCCCCCACTCACACTCCGAGCCCCTTCCAAGACCAGCCCGTAATAGCGCCGAGCGCTTTCCCTCCAATCAAGGCCGAAATTTCTGGCGGCGGCGGCGTCGCTTCCCGTCCGGCTCACGGCTACAGCTGCGCCGCTAGGAGCCGCCATCTTGCTGCAGCCACTGCGACTCAGCGGCAAGCCGGCAGCACCGCCCACCTCGACGCTTCCTGTACTGCGCACGCGCAAGAGACGGGACGCACCACTGGAGGCCTCCGGGAGGGGGGGAGGAGGGAGGAACCAAAACTGCGGCGCTGCTGGGGGGGTGGGGGTGGATTAGGGATTAAGGACATTTTTGTGATACCGCTTTGAGTGTCCTTTGATGGACTGACAGTTTTTAGCTGTAAATTGTTACTGCCTGGGGGAATCCTTTGTTGAGAGGTGATTAGCTGTCCTTGATTGTTTCTTGTCTGGAGCTCCCCTGAGTTTGAGTGTTTTTCTTTATTTACTGTTATGATTTTAGAGTTTTTTTAAATACTGGTAGCCAGATTTTGTTCATTTTCATGGTTTACTCCTTTCTGTGGAATTGGTCCACATGCTTGTGGATTTCAAGGGCTTTTCTGTGTAGCCTGACATGGTAGTTATTATTTCTTTCTTTATTTATTTATTATTATCTTTATTTGTTGAGAGGTGATTAGCTGTCCCTGATTGTTTCTTGTCTGGAGCTCTTCTGAGTTTGAGTGTTGTTCTTTATTTACTGTTATGATTTTAGAGTTTTTTTTTAATACTGGTAGCCAGATTTTGTTCATTTTCATGGTTTCCTCCTTTCTGTTGAAATTGTCCTCATGCTTGTGGATTTCAATGGATACACAAGTTTTACATGGTGACGTTATTATTATTATTATTATTATTATTATTATTATTATTATTACTTTATTTGTACCCCGCTAGCATCTCCCGAAGGACTCGATGCGGCTTACATAGGCCAAGGCCTCAAAACACAACATAACAATACAAACCTAAAGCAAATTAAAAACAGTTAAAGCATATTAAACAACAAGCAATAAACAATACAACAAAACACTATAAAACTGGGCTGGGCCAGAGTAATGGGTACAGATTAAAAGTGCTGTGGGCTATATGGCCATGTTCTAAGGTATTTCTCCTGACGTTTCGCCTGCATCTATGGCAAGCATCCTCACTACCTCTGAGGATGCTTGCCATAGATGCAGGCGAAACGTCAGGAGAAAATGCCTCTAGAACATGGCCATATAGCCCGAAAAAACCTACAACAAACCATGGTAGTTATTATTATTTATTTTTTTACTATATTTATATACCACCTTTCTCAGCCCAGAGGCGACTCAGGGCATTTTACAGTCGGCAACAATTCAGTTCCCCCAAAACCATAAAATACAATTCAAAACATCAACATATAAATAAACATCATATAAATAAAAAAATGTTTGTTTGTGGGTCAGGCATGTAGCCTGGGGGGGGGGGGGGGGGCTTAAGGGTCTTCAGCCCCCCCCCAAAAAATTCTCATGGTGGTTCGCGAAAAGGCCTTACTGGTGCATTATTTAAACTGTTATGTTTATTCATATCATGATCTGATCACCATACTCAATATATCCCATATGCATGGGGGTATTGGGGTAATGATACAAAAGGTTTGCTACTAGACCCTCTTTCACTCAGACTCAGCCCCCCCGAAACTCAGCCCCCCCCGAAACCCCCCTGAAACCCCCCCCCCCCCCGAAATGAAATCCTGGCTACGGGCATGTGTGGGATTAACATAATTCAAAAAACCACTGGATGAATTGACACCAAATTTGGACACAATACACCTATCAGGCCAACGAGTGACCATCACTCATAAAACACTAGAAAACACAGCAGAAGGGACTTAAAAAGCAACACCCCACCAAAAAAAACACATGTGCAAAACGACACATATATATGCAAATACACATAGGTACATAAATTCACACACAAACCACATATACACAGACTGGGCCGCAGCAACGCATGACAGGGGACAGCTAGTATAATATAAAACTATAGCAAGATCAATAGAAACATAGATCATTAGCGTCTCCTTGTTAAAACATTGTCCAGTCACATCGTCCAGTCATTCCATTTTCCTGTGTCTGTTACACTGCATTTGCAAACTCTTGCTCAAAAAAGCCAAGTCTTGACTTTTTTTCAGAATGTTAAAAGGAAGGGGGCCGATCTGATATCCCTTGGGAGGGCGTTTCACAGCTGAGGGGCCACCACTGAGAAGGCCCTGTCTCTCGTTCCTGCCAGATGTATTTGTGACGAAAGCGTGATCGAGCAGGGCCTCCCCAGACGATCTTAAAGTCCAGGAAGGTTCATAAGGAGAGATGCATTCTGACAGGTAAGTTGTTAAAGTGGTTTAGCATTTCTGTGTTCTCAAATAATATGCTATGTCCAGGTTGGTTCATCAGGCGTTCTTCTGTGGCTGACTTCTCTCAACAAAGGATTCCCCAGACAGGAACAAGCCACGCCTAAAAACTGTCAGGCCATCAAATGCTAATCAAGGTGGCCAATTCAAACATTCACACCTAGCTTCAACAGACAAGAGTTCTTTCTCCCACCCGGGACTTTCCACAGATATATAAACCTTATTTTCCTAGTTTGCAACAGACCTCACAACCTCTGAGGATGCTTGCCATAGATGCAGGCGAAACATCAGGAGAGAATGCTTCTAGAACATGGCCATACAGCTCGAAAAACCTACAACAACCCAGTGTTTCTGGCCATGAAAGCCTTTGTCAATACATTAAACATAATAATATTACCCTATATGTGACTGTGGCGCCCCCGGTGGCGCAGTGGGTTAAAGCACTGATCTGCTGAAATTGCTGACCGAGATCCGGGGAACGGGGTGAGCTCCTGCTGTCAGCCCCAGCTTCTACAAACCTAGCAATTCTAAAACATGCAAATTGGAGTAGATCATTAGGTACTGCTCAGGCAGGAAGATAACAGCGCTCCATGCAGTCATGCCAGCCACATAACCTTGGAGGTGTCTACGGACAATGCCAACTCTTTGGCTTAGAAATGGAGATGAGCACCAATGGCCAGAGCACAACTAGACTTAATGTCAGGGGAAAACCTTTACCTTTACTATATGTGTTTGTATTTTATACACAAGATAGAAGATATAACTTGCTCTTTGGCAGCTGCAACACAAGCACCCGACTGACCGACACTGTAAATGATCCTAGGAGAACATTCAGTACTTTAGCCAACCATATGCTGTATCTTCTTCAGAAAGGGGGGAGTTGCAGCTGCAACAAATATTCTGCTTCTCCTCCATTGATTGATTTAGTAGCCTGCCTTTCTCTCAATAATAGACACAAGACAGCTCACAGCACAGATTAAAACAAAACACAGGCAAAAGTTCCCAAAGTTATAAACTGCTTCTATTGAACTTCTACAGTAGTTTCAACCAAGCCAGAGCAGTCTCAGCTGAGGAGCAGAAGCAAGTGAAACAAACCCTAAAGAAATCTATATTGACTCAGTCGTCGTCACCCAGGATAATAAAGACCGAGGCAAGTGCTTCTCCTGTGCATCTGTCGACAAGTGGGCTACAGGAACCAAAACCCACTCCTGAGCAATCAGGGCATGGGTCTGTAGGCCAACTGGAAACAAAACAACTACAGAAACCATCTGCCTATGACAAAAAAAAAAAAAAACTGGTGGGATCACAAGCCTGAAAAAGTTAAGATAAAATTAATGCGTAAAACTACTCTGGGACTTCCAAATTCAGACTGACAGAGTTTTGAAGCACAATACTTCTGACCTCACAATTGTGGGGAAAAAACAAGTATGGATCGTTGATGTTGCAATCCCAGCTGACAGCAAGATTGAAGAAAAACAACCGAAAAAGCTTACACAATATGAGGATTTAAAGACTGAAATGCAAAAACTCTGGCACAAGCCAGCAAAGGTGGTCTCAGTGGTGATCAGCACTCTGACTGCAGTGCCTAGCACTTGATTACAATCAGCACTTGGCCAGCACTTGATCACAATCAGTGATGACAAAATCACCATCTGACAGCTGCAAAAAGCCACCCTACTCGGATCTGCAAACATTATCCAGCCATACATCACATAGTTCTAGACACTTGGGAAGTGTCCAACATGTGACCCAATACAAAAGCCAGCACAGTGATCTTGTTTTCTGTGTACTAATCTTGTTGTATATCAAATTTATTTATTTACTTATTTACTATACTTGTATACACCTTTCTCAGCCTTATTGGTGACTCAAAGTGGCTAATAATAATAATAATAATAATAATAATAATAGTAATAATAATAATATTAATAATAATATATCCAATTTTCCTCTCCTAAAGTTCCAGTGCCTACAAGAAGCCATCTGTCCATCTTTGACAATATTGTTAGTGTACATTGCCAGCTTCATCATGGTTCAGCTCTTTCCCACTTCTTAAAAGTTTCTGGATATTAATTTGCTAAGATGGAAACATCAAAATGAAGTTCAACAGGGACAAATACAAGATACTCCACTTGGGCAGAAAAAAAATACAGAATGGGGAACACCTGGCTAGAGAGCAGTACGTGTGAAAAAGATCTTGGAGTCCTCATGGACAACAATTTAAACATGAGCCAACAATGTGATGCAGTGGCAAAAAGGCCAATGGAATCTCAGCCTCCATAAATACGAGTATAGTGCCTAGATCCAGGGAAGTCATACTATCCCTCTATTCTGCCTTGGTCAGACCATACTTGGGATACTGTGTCCAGTTCTGGGCACCACAATTGAAGGGAGATGTTGACAAGCTGGAATGTGTCCAGAGGAGAGACCAAAATGATAAATGATCTGGAGAACAAGCCCTATGAGGAGCGGCTTAAAGAACTGGGCATGTTTAGCCTGAAGAAGAGAAGAAGGCTGGGAGGAGACATGATGAGCATGTATAAATATATGAGGGGAAGTCATGAGAAGGGAGCAGGTTTGTTTTCTGCTCCCCTGGAGACTAGAATGCGGAACAATACAGGAAAGAAGATTCCATCTGAACATGAGGAAGAATTTCCTAACTGCGAGAGCTGTTCAGCAGTGGAACTCTCTGTCCCAGAGTGTGGTGGAAGCTCCTTCTTTGGAGGCTTTTAAGAGGCTGGATGTCCATCTGTTGGGGTGTGTGTGTGTGTGCTTTGAATGCAATTTTCCTGCTTCTTGGAATGGGGGGGGGGGTTGGACTGGATGGCCCACAAGGTCTCTTCCAACTCTATGATTCTATATTTTCTTTGGTGCACATATATGAAAATAATAAATGCATGTGCAAGAAAATCAGGCAATCTGTCACTAAATGTAATCTAAGAACTACTGGGCAATAGTCAGATACTTATTATATTATTTTCTAACATATTCATCTAAGGATGAATTTGCCTCTTGGTATTTAAATCAGTGTAAAGCAACAGGTCAGAACAGAGTAAACAAATAATAAAACCTATAAAAGGAAGTAAAAAATTAAATCATGTACCATAGTGAAGAAGGCTGGGCTGGCTTTTCTGCGAAAGGTTGGTTCCCAATATGAGCAAAGGTTGCAGCTCAAAAACAGACGAGTGTTTCTTATATTGTGTGCCTTCCACTTATAGCAAACCTATCAGTTATAATTCTGTTTCGTGTCTCAAATGTAAATGTTTTATTTTTACACGGCAGAACATGTCCTATGGCTCTGGAGGAAATGTATATTGTGTCCCATTTAAATACAAATTGAGGAACAGCCTATTGTAATAACTAACTTTTATAAAAACTGGTTTCTAATATCATATGAACCTGTGTAACAAGTCCTTTCTCCAAGTCATCCATCCCACTGGGTAGATCTTGTGATCTGGTGTTATTACTTTATAGTTCACCAGCTGCTCCATTCTCAACACATTCAGACTATAGTTTTGTGTCACATTCATCTCAGGAGTACCATTTCTCTGGGTGTTTTGGACTTCAGCTCCCACATTTCCTAACAGCTGGTAAGCTGGCTGGTTTTCTGGGAGCTGAAGTCCAAAACATCTGGATGCCCAAAGGTTGGGAACCACTGCTGCCTGAGCTGACTCTGTTTAGCTTTCAAGATCAAATAAGACTTTATGCATTTAGGCTATGCAAGGGCAGCACTGACTGCAAATGATGAAGCCTTAAGTGGAGATTATGTAAACTACTGGACTTTGAGAGGGAGATAGGACAAAGAAGAAAGCATTATACCATACTCATGTTTATGAACATGACTTGACATTTCTACTACAAATTCTTATATTAAAATATGGATCTTTTGTATAGATAGTTAGTTGATCCATCTTAAAGATGTCACAAAACACTATTTTCTTTTTTATACTGGAACAGACGATAATGACCATCTTGTTCAATGGGTTGTTGTAGGTTTTTTGGGCTATCTGGCCGTTTTCCAGAAGCATTATCTCCTGACGTTTCGCCTGCATCTCTGGCAAACATCCTCAGAGGTTGTGAGGTTTGTTTGCCACAGATGCAGGTGAAACGTCAGGAGAGAATACTTCTAGAACATGACCATACAGCCCGATAAAACCTACAACAACCCAGTGATTCCGGGCCATGAAAACCTTCGACAATACATCTTGTTAAATATTATATTTAGCTGTTTATTTATAGGTTATTTGATTGTATCTCAATGTACGTATAATTCACACTTTCCTCAAAACTTAAGTCAGCTTACTTAAGTTGACCTCCATAAGAGAGACTATTCAAAACACCAAGCAAAGACAAAAAAAATTACAAAATGTAAAGGAGCAAATTAAAAATCAAGAGCAGCAAACACGATTAAAATGGGCTCAACAGGCACCTTGACAGCACATATAAACACATAGCATTTAGTACAGTGTCTATGTGGCAGCTGGCACTCTGGATACAAGCTACCGTCGTTCTCTATAGTTAAAGTTTAACTAGTTCTGGAAAAGCTTACCTCTTCTTCTGTCTCCATTTGTAGATCAGAAATCATAATAATATAAATATTACTTGTAAAACATCTAGAAGACGTGTTAATTTAATAGTAATTTCTTAGCGAGCGACTGGCGCAGGTAGTAAGAGTTTCTCTAGTGCATGTTTCCAAGTGAGAACATGATCCTGCCTTGACATTTATGCATTTAAAGGAGAAGGGGTGCAAAAGGGAGGTTTATGACAAACAACTTCCTTTACCATTCCATATTCCAAGCTTCTTCCTTGTGAAATGGATGGATGTATTGCTTTTAGCAACCAGTTAAAAGGTGTTGCTAAACCATGGATTAGGTAACACTTTAATAACATGTGGGCTGCATGACTCAACTGAAAACCTTCTTGTACCTGATTTGTAAGTTAAAATGGCTTAAAGACGCAAATTTGGGCTGGAAAGACAATACCTCTACTCACATAGAAGTACTGGCAAATTTTAAAAAAATGGATCACACTAATTTCCAAACACAAAATACTCCAGGAAAGTTATTATGGGATATGACTGCAAAAACTTGAATAACAAAACAAAGCAGTTTAGCTTGCGTAAGGTATATCCATTGAATGTTAATGAACTCACCTTTTTACTCGCTGTCATTACCACTGATAACCCAGATGTTATAAGGGCACTGAAATCATTCAAATGCAGGATTATCTGAAGTAGCCATTCTCTTTCTGGTTCATATAGAATGGAAGAAAAGAGAGAAAAGATGTTACAATTTATCATGCTTTGTACTATAGATACATACTTAAATAATTTAAATAATTTATTTGATAGGTTATGTTTTATTTTAATTTTAGATGTTAAGTTATAATTTGTTTTTATGTGTTGGGTTATTATTTTTTAGAGCCTCCAGTGGAATAGTGAGTTAAAGAAATGAGCTGCTGTATTTGCTGACCAAAAGGTCACAGATTCAAATCCAAGGAGCAGGGTGAGCTCCCACCGTTAGCCCCAGGTTCTGCCAACCTAGCATTTCAAAAACATGCAAATGTGAGTAGATCAATAGGTACCGCTCCTGCAGGAAGGAAATGGCACTCCATGTAGTCATGCCGCCACATGACCTTGGAGGTGTCTACGGACAACGCTGGCTCTTTGGCTTAGAAATGGAGATGAACACCACTTCCCAGAGTCAGACACGACTGGACTTAATGTTGGGGAAAAACTTTACCTTTTCTTTTACTTATTATTTTTTGCAATTATGTATGAATTGGTTGCTGTATTCAGGCATTGAATGCTTGCCTTTTTGTGATGGGAATCCACCCTGAGTCCCTTAAAGGAGACAGGGAAGAATATAAATAAAATTATTATTGTTGTTGTTATTATTATTATTATCATTAAATTTGCTTACCATTCCCTATAAAAGAGTTGTGAGTTGTTCTAAGGTCTCCCGGTAATTTTTCTTCATGATCTTGGTGATTTTGATCCTTTTTAATAGAAGTAGGCATTTTCGCTTCAGTGTTTACTGGGGATATATTGTTTGCTTCTGAATGTTGCCTGTTAGGTTCATTATGAGAATCCAAAGAATTACCTTCTTTTGGAGCATAGCCAGGCAATTGTTCCTTATTGATTGTACCTACAAATAATTGGAAAGTGTTATATTCAATTTTTAGTTGTCTCATCAACTGTTCTGTACAGTCAACATTTTAACATATTTTTACAGGATCTCTTGGTTTGTATCTCTTGGATGCTTTTTTAATCGCCTACTTTAATCTACAACACACATTTAGTCAATTGTAACTAATTAAAGATTCAGATGCGTAAGCAACTAGAAAACTTGACTGGTTGACAGCTCAACATCTGTACTTATATACTCTGAAACTCTGCATTGGTTTTGGGTATGTTGTATTTTTCTGGAATCCAACATCTACTAATCAAAAGAAAATATTTTTTATTCTAAATTATGTTGCCTATAACCTTGAGAAAACATAAAGATTATTCTGGTGTGGCATTATCCTGTTGACATAAACACAATAGGAAAAGACTCATTCATATTGGTGAAACATGATTGATTGGAAAGTGTTTATAAAGTTAGTGTATTACTGATGTCATGGCCTATGGCTAGTACAATAAACAATTCATCCAATAGGAAAAGATATCCGCTGCTTCTCACATTTTACTCTGGGATAAAATCCCTATCTCTTTTCTGTGATGTTTGCTTTATAAACAAACAAACAAACACTTGTCTTTCTTTGTTAAAGTAGTAGTTTAGTACCTGATGTTTCCCTTTCGATTGCACAGTTGTTTCTGATGTCCAGCACAAGGCTCTGTAGCTCCAGACGTAAATTTATTTTTGTTTTCAAACATCTCTCATGCATGATTTTTAATTTATGCTCATCTTCCAGTGAGGCGGTCATTTGCTTCTTACTTCTGTAAACACCTTCACAAGAAAAATTGGTGATTTCATAGTAAAACATTTCAAACTCTTGTGCCAGTAGCTGCAGTTCATGTTTTTCACACACATTTGCTTGAAGTATCCTTTTGGACTCTGCAACTAGCTTAGTATATGTTTCCTGGAATCCAGTGAAGAAACTATCTTCTTTTAGGTCCAACTTTGCATCAGTTATCCATTTATCATTTTGAAGTGTTTTCTGGGAAACAGGCTCTGTTTCTTGAATGTCGTCTTTTTGATAGTAGCGTCTTTCGTCTTTAGTAACAGACTTTTTCATGGTGAGACTGTGCATTTTGCCCTGAGACTCCTGTTCTCTACTTTTTAAAGCATGTGAATAATGGCTAGCCTTTGTACCCTGAACTTCACTTTTGCCTTCTTCAAAGTCACTTCCCACTACATCAGCCTCCTGCCTTTCAACCTTGGCTTGTGTTGCGATAATATTTCCATTATTTGTGTTTTCTATAAAATTTTCTTTAGGTTTATTTTGAAATAGTTCTCCAAAAAGCCATGACGTTTTACCAAAAATATTACTCATAACACCTTGTCTTCTTGTGTTTTCAATTTTGCCATTGTGTTCTGTTTCCTCATAATTTTCTATAACTTTTTGGTCTTTTCCTTGGCTATCTTTCACATGCTCAGAATAACCTGGTTCTTCTACCCATTTTAGATGTTTAGGAAGAGGAGTAATTCTATTTTGTTCCAATGTTTTATCATCAGAATCTGTAACTAAGTGGTGAATATCTAAACTATTTTTCGTATGTGGCGAGATGTGGTCCTTTGTAAAACCCACAGCCTCAAGATGATGGGGAATATCATCTGGAGAAAGCTTGCTAGGCTCAACATTATTATCTGTCTCCAATGACTCACTTTTCACTTTTAAATTCAGGGATGGATTTTCACTAGCAACATTTTCAGCTACACTGCATTTCTGAAATAATCTATCATTGTCAATTGTTGGTAAAATATCTACAGTGTTTTTCTCAGATGTTACTTTAGATAGTTTTGGCATTACATCAAGTACTTTTTCCTGAAGCTCAGGTTTATTACCTCCATTATTTAGAATATTATCTATTTTAAGCTTCTCTGCTTTTAAATGTATTTGTGTATCACATGCTGCTTGATTTGTACACTTTTCATCAAACTCTAAGCCCATGAAACTGCTACTATCCCTATCTAATGGTGCAAGATAGGAAGATGTAACTACCTCTTCATTTTTGGGTTCATTTTCATCTTTCTTCTGATATAGCAGGTCTAAAGTCATTTCCTTAGAAAAAGCGCCAGAGCTCAGATAAGATGTTTTTGGTTCCTGTGGTTCATAGCCATAAACAACCTTTGCTGTTGAGGACGAATCAGTATGCTGACCATTATCTCTTGTTGGACCATGTTTCTCTTCACTGCTTTTTTCATCTGTCTGCATTTGTAGATCTTGTGGATTCTGTTTCACATTCACAAAATCGTAACTTAACGTTTGTCCAGCAAGGCCTTCAATCTCATTTTCGTTTTCAAACACTCCTTGCAATGTAGCCTCTATTGATAGACCTTGCTGAATTAACGTATTTGAATCATCTTCATTTGTTGGCTTGTTTGACTCATTTTCTGTGTCTACTTCACCATGCTGTTTGCCTTCATCGCTTTCTGTCAGATGTTCTGAAACATCAATATCTTCATTGTCTCCTTCTTGAGAAAATTGATCTAGACTTTCCTTAGCGACAACACTTTTGTTCAGCTCTCCACAATAATCTGTGCACAGGGTGAAATCATCTTTGATGGCATCAGGTGGCATACTTTCTATAAGTTCCCTTTTTTCAAAATTATCTGTAATATAATATTTCTCTTCACCTGAAAAAGATTGATTCTTTCCTTTTATGTGAGTGCATTCTTTATCCTCAGTGACTTTTTCCTTGAGTTTTTGGTTCCTAAACACGGAATCTACTGTGTGGCCTAAACTATATTTTTCAGATGTGTCTGTTAATGATTGAGCACCTTTTATTATGAGTTCAGTGTCTCGGTTGTCTTGCTTTGCTGAAGGAGTTAACAAAATACCTTTGTTAGAAAAAGCATTGTTCATACTTGTTTCCTGTTTCATATTCTCATATAGTTGTTTGTTTCCTTCTGTTTCTTTGTTTCTCTGTAATATCTCAATAGTATTTTTACTTTGGCTGTCTTCATCCTTGGTGCTCTCATCATTTTGGACTCCATGCAAATCATTCATATTTTCATCTGTAAAGCTCTGAAAGCTAAAAAGAAGTCTGTAGTGGCTGAGAGAGAGAAAGGTCTGGGGCTGTTCAAACTGTCTTTGCATTTCTTCCGAATGAGTGTTATCTGACAAGTCTGTGTTCTGAGAAGAATGTGAAGAAAATGGGGTCTGACCTATATTTTCAGAAGTTCCTTCCTTCTGTGTGTGTTTATTGGTTTGATCAGTGGAGGCATGTTCATTCAAATCTATGCGTTTACTGTCTGCCTTCCTAACGGTTTCTTTTATTTCAGTCCCCATTATTTTAGATTTTTCTAATAAAATGGGATTATTCTCCTTATGTATAAGTAGGTTATTTTCATCTCCTACATCAAAAAGTGTGTCATCTTCACCTGGAATGTCTCCAGATTGTGCAAAATTGTCTGAATGTTCTTTTGCATCCCCGAAAAACTTATTTTTATGTGTAACTAAACTAATTTCTACTTCATCATCCATCTCCTTTTCTCCCTTTGATTCCTTGTCAAGATACATCTCTGTTTCTTCCAAAGAGGAATTCTTTATGTGTTCATTCTTCTGCTGAAGTGCTTCCTCTCCATTGGGTTCTTCTTTCATTAAGGTAGATCTTTCAGAGGAAGTAATCCCTGGTAAAGAATTTACATTTTCTCGCTCTACAGGGAAAGCTTGTTCCGCTTCCCAAGTATGACCCATATGTTTATCCTTTGTATCAATCTTATTCTGCATTTCCAAACTCTCTGCAGAATGGTTCCAGTATATTTGTATACACTGGCCATTGGTGAATCCGTTTCTTAATTTGGATTTTACTGGCAGGCGATGTGGTGTCTTATATTTCCCCAATTCACTATCCTGCGTTTCCCCCTTATATTCTTCTTGATTTTCTGCTTCTGAAAAAGATACAGTGCTTTCCTGGGAAGTATCAACATGTCTATTTTCTGATATCTTTTCAATAATATTCTGATTTAACAGTATTTTACTTTTTTTATTTATATGCAAAATTTCATCGCTCTTTTTAGACTGGGCGCTTTCTTTGCTAGATTTTAGCTCCTTTTCTACACCTGGTATATTACTGCTTTCTTTAGATAGGAGACCCTGAAAATTTAGTGCATTTGTGAAATAACTAATAGATAGGAAAGGCTGGGGTTCCAGGGGCCCCTCGTGGTTTTTTTCTCTTTCATTTTGTATATATATTGGATCTAAACCTTGAAGCTGATCGGGAGCTGATTCTTGTGAGCTCTGAATACCTACAGACTTATGATCTGGCTGATTATCTGTTGTGTCTTTTTTAAAATCGATAATGTTACTATATAAACTTTCATACCAACCTGACTGGCCTTTTGTTTTTTCTGATTCCTTCATTACAGCCTGAGCATTAATATGTTCCATAACTTGATTTCTTGGTTCTGAATCATGTTCTGCATACAAGTTCACAATTTTATCAAGAAACTCAGTGGAGAAAGATGGAGCTGCAGCCTCTAAGTCTGTATGTTCACTTGCTTTTCTAATATCTGTCTCGGAAACTTGTTTATCATCTTTTTCTTGTTCTTTCTGCAATGTTGGTTCAATTATTTGCTTTATAGGTTCATCATTTTGTTCTTCAGAGAGAATAGCTTCAACAGCTTGCTTTCTCAAGTCTTCATGTACTAAAGAAGCCTGTGTACTTGGAGGTGGTGCTTCTTTATTTTGATCTATTTCTTCTCTGCCTGGAGGCTTTTCCTCAACTTTATTTCCCTTTAACCCAAAAGTTAAAACATCACTTAATTGTAGATCAAACCAGTTTGATTTAGCTTCCCCTTCATCGGTTGTTTCAGATACTTCAGTAGCGTCAGGCTCAATAGTCTCAGCTGTACTGGAGCTATCAAGTATTTCTGGGTCATTTTCTTCGTAGAGCGAACCAAGTCCTGCTTTTTCACTCCGAAATTGTAGCAAGCCTGTGAAAGTACTTTTAAGCCAGCTAGAAGACTTTGACTTGAGATCATCTTCTTCGTTTAGTTTTTTAGAGTCACTATCATCCATGATGGGTATTTGTCTGCTCCTGAATGTAACTTCTCTTGCAGTCTCAGAGCTCTTCCCATTAGTCTCCTCGTTTTCTTTACTTTCTGAACTAAACCAATCTGCAAGACCAGAAATGGTCCAAGAAGACCGAGTAGGAAGAGGGTTCAGAGCCTGACTATTTTGGTCTTCTTGCTGAGTAGTTTCAGCTTGTCCAGTCTTGCTGTCTCTAATTTCTGAATCGTGGCTTGTAGGTTCAAGAATATGCAGGTCTTTGGATTTGCTGTCAGCTTCATCAATATCATCAATATCTTTATATTCCTTTGGGGATACCTCAGTGTGAAGATGTAAATACTCATTTTCTTCATCACGGTTATTGAGTGTGCTGTCTTGGTTTTCAAAGACATATTCCTCTCCATCGAGACAAAGGAAATCGGTTTCCTACAAGTAAGAACATATATTAACTGAATTATTTATTGATTTATTTACTGTATTTATATCTCACCCTGGAGGGAACTCAGAGCAGCTTACAGAAAGGCACAATTCAATGCCTCATAAACACACATACACTGATACAATAAAGAAAATATATATATTAAAATCAAGATGCTAAAAACATCTACATCTGAAAACCAATTATTAAAACCACACAATCCAAAAGGGTAGTTCAGGGGCCATTCTAGTAGTAAATCACCATTCTAGTCGTAAATCATGCAGGAATACACAATCAAAGCGCTCCTGACAGATGGCCATCCAGCCCCTGTTTTAAAAAACATTTCATTCTTTTATTGGTAGATCTGACAAAGACACCCTGCATTATGTTATCATGTTCATTTACCTTAGTTGGCACTTCCACTTCTTTTGTTATAAAAACATTTTCAATCTTGATTGCATCCGTTGGAAAATATCCAAAATCTGTGCCTTTCTGGAAGAAATCAACATTTAGTATTATATATATGATTTGTATTATATAGAATAATAGAGTTGGAAGAGACCTCGGGCCCTTCCACACAGCCCTATATCCCAGAATATCAAGGCAGAAAAACCAACATTCTCCGAGATTGGATTCAGATAACCCAGTTCAAAGCAGATATAGTAGGATTTTCTGCCTTGATATTCTGGGATGTAGGGCTGTGTGGAAGGGCCCCTTATGGGCCATCCAGTCCAACACCCTGCCAAGAAGTAGGAAAATCACATTTAAAGCACCCCCAACAGATGGCCATCCAGCCTCTGTTTAAAAGCTTCCAAGGAAGGAGCTTCGACCACACCCTGGGGCAGAGAGTTCCACTAATGAACAGCTCTTACAGTTAGGAAGTTCTTCCTCATGTTCAGGTGGAATCTCCTTTCTTGTAGTTTGAAGCCATTGTTCCGCATCCTGTTCTCCAGGGCAGCAGAAAGCAAGCTTGCTCCTTCCTCCCTATGACTTCCCCTATCATGGCCCTATCATGTCTCCTCTCAGTCATCTCTTCTGCAGGCTAAACATGCCCAGCATGTGCTTGATTTTCACTTGAAAACATTGCTATACAACAAATATATATTTTTTTAAAAAAAATTCTATTCTGTTTAGGTAATAATAAGAAAATAAGAGGAGATGGGTGTCTTCATTCTGGATTGCAATTAACTCCATACTATTTCCCCAATAAGCCTTAGACACTTTGAATAAGATTGTTAGAAATGCCTCTAGAACATGGCTCTATAGCCCGAAAAAAACCCACAAGAACCTAGTAATATTCAAGTTGTCCTACTATTACTATTACTATAGTACACTGCATTTTCTAATAGTGAAACCATAATATTACTAATATACACTTAAGAGCCTTGCAAAGAGACTTAGGCAAAGGTAAATGTTTCCTCCTGACATTAAGTCCAGTTGTGTCTGATTCTGGGGGGTGCTGCTCATCTCCATTTCAAAGCTGAAGAGCCGGTGTTGACGGTAGACACCTCCAAGGTCATGTAGTCAGCATGATTGCATGGAGCCCGTTACCTTCCTGCCGGAGCGGTACCTATTGATCTAGTCACATTTGCATGTTTTTGAACTGATAGGTTGACACAAGCTGGGGCTAACAGCGGGAGCTCATGTCCCTCCCCGGATTTGAACCTGCGACCTTTTGGTTAGCAAGTTTAGCAGCTCAGTGGTTTAACCCACTGCACCACCGGAGGCTCCTACTTAAAAGACTTAAATAGTCTTAAAATCTTGTTGCGTTGTTATAGTTCAAAATATTGCTATCCAGAGAGCTGGGACTTTCTTCTCCTTACTCTTTGGCAGCAGCCATCCCTAGTACTTAAAAAGTGGTTCCAACTGTTTTTGAGTTCACAAAGGACTTAAGCAAGATAATGACATCACAAGCTTTTCGAAAACAATGGAATCCAAATCAGATCCCGAAGACCCATCCAGTGCCACCCACTGCCATGCAGGAAAATACAACTGAAGCATTTTAAAACATCCAAAGGAAGAGAATCCATCACCCTCCAAGGCAGTCTACTACTGAACAGCTCTTATCCTGGCCATAGTATTCACAAATGACCTTTGGTATCACTGCTTTCTGGTTCCTTACAAATAAAATATAAAATACTTACACTCCCTGCCCAGAGATCCTCTCTTTTCCCAGAAAGTTTGAAGTGCACCATTATTTCTTCCCCAGCTTTGAAGTTCAGATAGCGACAGTCAGGCCCTTGATGGTCTTTAATGGCTAGCACTCTACTCATGGATGCTAAAGATATGTTAAAAAAATAAGCAATATTGGAAGAGTTTTATTATGTTTTTAACCAATACGTACAAAACAATCAAACACAGAACCAAGGATGGATTGTAACACAGAGATACTCAGTCACTTTTGCTTCAAAATTAGTGAACTCTCATATTCCCAAAGATGGTTCCTGCTAGAACAGGAGAGGAGATATGTAGTAGTTTGCTCACTGTCAACATAACAGAAATAGATTTGCAATTCAGTAGTGGATGAGGGAAGGGGATATACATTAACAAACTGTGAGTGCAGTTTGTTTGGTGACCCTTATAAACAAAGGCTTCCAGTGTAATATCAGTGGGCCTTTGCTATCCACTAGAGTTTGGTCCCAGAGCCCCGTGTGAACACCAAAATCCCCAGATCCTCAAGCCTTTCTCTCCCTTTCCCTCTCCCCCCCCCCTCCTCTATATATAGGTTAAGGTTTCCCATAACATTAAGTCTAGTCATGTCTGACTCTGGGGGGTAGTGCTCATCTCCATTTCTAAGTCGAAGAGACGGCTTTGTCTGTAGACCCCTCCAAGTTCATTTGACCGGCATGACTGCATGGAGTCCCATTACCTTCCCACTAAAATGGTACCTCTTGATCTACTCACATTTGCATGTTTTCGAACTGCTAGTTTGGCAGAAGCTGGGTCTAACAGTAGGAGCTTACCCTGCTCCTTGGATTTAAACCGCCAACCTTTCACTGAGCAAGTTCAGCAGCTCAGCAGTTTAACCTGCTGCACCACCAGGGGGTGATATATATATATATATATATATATATATATATATATATATATATAGGTGTAGTACAATAATGTCCCTTATATGTTTTTTTTTATTTTTAACAAATACATATTTCAAAGCCATGAATGGTTGAATATGTGGATACAGAATCCATGGATATAGTGGGCTGACTGTACAAGGAATATGATATCTTACAGAAGGGCAGGGTTAACCATTATGCAAAGTAAGCACATGCTTAGGGCATCGAAGGAAGGGAGCACTACAGAAATTTTCCATTGCCAGATTCACGATCCACCATATGCCAATGATGCAGCTGAACCAGGTTCCACAAAAGGGGCTCCCACAATAAAAGAATTTGCAATTAGAAAAAAATATAGGGGGGGGGGGAACCCTACTAAATATAAATAATGTGGAAGTATAGAAAAGTTAACATTATATTCTCCATGGAATATTATTTGACTTATTCATGGATCATATACACGCCCATAAATCTATCCCCAAAAGCTGCCCTCAATTTCTATATGAGCTCGATGTATACATGAGTATATATATGGTAGTTTATCCTATAGCATTGAAGTCATGTAGAGCATTAGCTTCTTTTCCCAGCACAATTACAATTTGGAATGTAAACAGTGCCTTCTGCATTACTCTTCCCAGGAGTACCCTTGTTTCGATCTGTGAAATGTTTCCAGGCATACTATATGTCTACTACCTGTCTACTCCATCCTTAACATTTGATGGCTCAACTTGACTAATAGGAATCCAGGAAGGTCTGTGTAATTTGTCTCTGTGCATGAACTGGGGTGCCCAGACCAAATTTCTAGGGTTACTATAAGGCCAGAGAGCAGGAATGAGTACCTACCAATTATACCGATGGACATTGCATCAGTATATTAATCCTACAGATCAGGACGGAGTCTCCCATTGATCCTTGCCAGTGTAGCCAGTTATGAAGAATACTAGTTATTCAAGTCCAACAGCTGGAGGACTGTATCTTTGACTCTAGCACAATCCTTTCTTCAGCCCACTATAATTAATTAAGACAGTTAAGTGTGTATAAAGTTAAGTTAGACAAACTGCCAGAACAGGCAAGGTAGAGTCTATAAAAGAATGATGGGCCAACACACCTAACATATAGTGTAAGTTGGTCAGACAAACAAATTACATATATTTGTTAAACAATCATTCCTGTAAAGTATAACTCTTTGCCAGCCACATGACCTTAGAGGTGTCTACGGACAACGCCGGCTCTTCGGCTTAGAAATAGAGATGAGCACCAATCCCCAGAGTCAGACACGACTGGACTTAATGTCAAGGGAAAACCTTTACCTTTATGTAGGGATGACACTGAGATAGTTTAAAGCAGTGTTTCTCAACCTGGGTTCAGGACCCCTGGGGGGTCGCGAGGGGGTATCAAAGCGGTCACCAAGAACCATCAGAAAACACAGTATTTTCTGTCGATCATTGGAGTTCTCTGTGGGAAGTTTGTCCCAATTCTCTTGTTGATGGCGTTCAGAATGCTCTTTGATTGTGGGTGAACTATAAATCCCAGTAACTACAACTCCCAAATGTCAAGGTCTATTTTCCCCAAACTCCATCAGTGTTCACATTTGGACATATTGAGTATTTGTGCCAAGTTTGGTCCAGATACATCATTGTTTGAGTCCACAGTGCTGTCTGGGTGTAGGTGAACTACAACTCCAACACTCAAGGGCAATGCCCACCAAACCCTTCCAGTATATTCTGTTGGTTGTGGGAGTTCTGTGTGACAAGTTTGGCTCAATTCCATTGTTGGTGGAGTTCAGAATGCTCTTCGATTGTAGGTGAACTATAAATCTCAGGAACGCCAACTCCCAAATTATAAAATAAATCCCCTCCCCATCCCAACCCCACCAGTATTCAAATTTGGGCATATGGGGTATTTGTGACCAATTTGGTCCAGTGAATGAAAATACATCCTGCATATCAAATATTTACATTGCGATGCATAACAATAGCAACATTACATTTATGAAGTAGCAACAAAAATAATTTTATGGTTGGGGGTCACCACAACATGAGGAACTGTATTAAAGGGTTGGGGCATTAGGAAGGTTGAGAACCACTGGTTTAAAGCTTTCTTAGCAGGCTTCTTTTTTCCTAACTGAACTTTGTCCTTTCCCATAAACAACACCATAAATTAACCCAATGGCTTCACAAAAACAATTCTTCTTCCACAATTGTTGTGTTTAAAACATATAGAACAATCTCTTCTTAAACCTTGTTTGATCAGAATTTAAGGTACATACTGAGTTTCAAATAAATTTGTTGCTGTATTTTATTTTTAATTTGCATTTTATGTAAATCACAGATCTTTGTACTTACTTTCGCATTCTGGGTCGCCACACTTTTTCCGGTCTGACAATACCTTTTCACTCCTGATGTTGGTTAGCGACGAAATAAGTAGTAGAAAAAACCTGACCTCACAATTCATCACCATCCTAAAAACTGAATTATGATAATCCTAAAAGAATTAAAATACTTTTTGTCAAGAATTTAGTAACTTAGATAATTCCTTTCCTTATTTAGTTAACGTCTTTAGTCTGTGTTCCTTTTCTCGTCGAACTCTGATTGCAGAAATGCCCTCTCAGCAATCTGCCAAGTCAACTGTCCTGATTAAGCAAATTAATAATTAACTACATTTGATAACAGAGGCTAGTATTTTGAAACAGAAAAGGCGTTTTCAGTCAAGTGATGGAATCCATATATTCTAATAAAGGGTACTTTATGGGAAATTGTGAGGAGACAGATACAAAATGATTAAAGACACTAAACAAAACCAGTGATCACTGTTGTGTACCTTCAAGTCATTTCTGACTTATGAAGATCCTAAGGCAATCTTATCACAGAGGTTTGTTTGACAAGATTTGTTCAGAGGGGGTTTGCCTTTGCCTTCCTTTGAGGCTGAGAAACTATGACTTTCCCAGAGGGTTTCCATGGATCAGTAGAGATTCAAAGCCTGCTCTCCAGAATCACGCCCCCAGCACTCAAATCAGTGAACTACAACATAGATACTTTATTATAATGGCCAGAATCACTGGGTTGTTGTAGGTTTTTCGGGTTATATGGCCATGTGCTAGTAGCAGTCTTTCCTGATGTTTCGCCTGACATTTCGCCCCTTATGAACCATCTAGGATCTTAAGATTGTCTGGGGAGGCCCTGCTCTAAATTCTGTCTTTGTCATAAGTATGTCTGGCGGGGACGAGAGACAGTGTCTTCTCAGTGGTGGCCCCTTGGCTATGGAGAGACCTCCCTAGGGATATCAGATCGGCCTTCTAAAAATTATCATGAAATGACTTCTTCCAGGGAGCTCACAGTGAAGTTATTTTATCATCACCACAACCAGATGAGACAAGAAAGGTGAGGACTACTGAGTTTACCAATATTACCTTATGAGCGTGGAGATGTGGATACATTACATCGAGGATTCACTTGAACTTTTATTTTCCATTATGCCTTACCACCTGATCATATTAATTCCTTTAAAAAATCAGATTTTGCAATGTTGTCTGAGTCTAGATATGACCTGTGATCAGTGGAAGAGAGAAGAGGAAGAATACAAGCGAGTGGGGAGAGAGGGAAACACGGGGTATTTCATGAAGAATTTAGAGACAAAACTGGAATATCCAGATTAATTTTAAAAAGTATGACATTTCAATGCTTCTAAATATTTTTTCCCTTGTGGATTAACCCAATTTACAAATGGGTATGTGTTGTGTTGGGTCACTCACCTTTGTTTGTTCTAGTCAGTGTTTTCCTTTCTCCAATCTAGTTTTTTCTCCAACTGTCTTTTCTAACTCCTTTTCTTTCTCCTTTCAGACCTGCCTTCCCATTGGTCAACACAGCATTCCAAATTACATGTGATTATTGCGCACGTGGGGGGGGGGGGGATTATACGAGTTGAATCAGAAACAGGTAAAATGTCAATTGGTTTGAGAATTACAATTTGGTTTTTATGACTGTTTATGATCAGTTTATAATCCACTATCACATTCTCTCTCCGTATCTATTAGGATTTCTAGACTACTCTTAAAATGAGAGAAGCAAACTTTTGGGAAACTTTTTGAAACAAAACCATTGTTTTTAGATTAATTGCAAGATTAAACTTCATCCCGATCATACCTTTTGATGTTCTTTGAAGACTTTCCTCTTATAATTGCTAAGGTTTCTATGGTGTAACCATTTTTATTATGTAACTATATTGTTTTTATGTGTTGTCAAAGGCTTTCATGGCCTGAGTCACTAGGTTGCTGTTAGTTTTCCAGGCTGTATGGCCATATTTCAGAAGCATTCTCTCCTGACGTTTCACCCACATCTGTGGCAGGCATCCACAGAGGTTGTGAGGTCTCACAATCTCTGAGGATTCCTGCCATAGATGTGGGCAAACGTCAGGAGAAAATGCTTCTGGAAAACTCACAGCAACCCAGTATATTGTTTTTATATTATTTACTGGTTTTATAACAAGATTGCCTTTCACCTTCTTATCTATTGCTCAAATAAACCTTACATGTGCTTTACTTGAGTGTGCAGTTGGTTCTAGGATCATTCTCCCATTGTAATTGGAGGCATAAACCAATGTTGGTAAGCAGCTTCCTTTAAAGCAACTTGGATACCAGTTTCCAAGTTCCAAGTTACAGGGTTGTTGTTCTTTAACTGAATTTCAACAGAAAGGAAGAAACCATGAAAATGAACAAAATCTGGCTACCAGTATTAACAAACTCTAAAATTATAACAGTAAATAAAGAACAACACTCAAACACAGGGGAACTCCAGAGAAGAAACAAGCAGGGACAGCTAATAAAATCTCAACAAAGTATTCCCCCAGGCAGTAACAAGTCACACCTAAAAACTGTCAGGCCATTGAATGCTAACCAAGGTGGCCAATTGAAACACACCTAGCTCCAACAGACAAGAGTGCTTTCTCCACCCTGGACTTTCCATAGATATATAAACCCAATGTTCCTGGTTTCCAACAGACCTCACAACCTCTGAGGATACCTGCCATAGATGCAGGCGAAACCTTAGGAAAGACTGCTTCTGGAACATGGTCATACAGACCAAAAACCTACAACAACCCAGTGATTCCAGCCATGAAAGCCTTCGACAATACATTCCAAGTTACTCTTGATACACAGAGCTGTTTGAATTGCAATCCTCCATGTTTACCTAGGAAAAAATACCTTCAAACTAAATTAATCCCATTCTAGGAGATAGTCTCTAAGATGTGCAAGTCTCTTTTAGCTCATTTCTCTCTTCTATTTTATGTATCCTCCTAAAGAGGGAATTTTCTATTTGGGATGGCTTTAGTAGATGATTATACAATTTCAGACAGGTATAATGACTTTTATTTTAGAGTATTTTAGGCCTTTTATCACATAAGGCTAGAAATCTGCAGTACCTTCTTTGGCTGGTAATTATCACATGATGCTATTTCTCCTTTGTTTGCATTCTATTATTTGTAACTGTCGAAAAACCTATCAATGGCTCCCAATATTGCTTCTGTTTAACATTGACTCTTGTGTGATCAGTAACTTTGGCAACAGTTTCAATATCCTAGCAATTTCCTCCTCTCCTGCTTGCTATTTCCAAGTAGGATGAAGGAGGAAGTTTATGCAAGAGTGATCATAGGACTGTGATTACTAAAGGAAGGCCATAGCTCGATTGCAGCGAAGTGTAATGTCTTCCATGAGGTATGTTTCCATTGGCTTAAACAACACGATTGCCACAAGATAATTGGTGTGATAATGTCTTTAGGAAAAAAAACTCCTTTGTCTTTAACAATACTTATATAGTAAACCTGCTTCATGAGACTGTTTTAAAAATTGAGGCTTCATTTTTGTGAATCTAACATAAAATAAAATGCTTACGAGGTACTTATTGAAGCAGAGAACTGCTTCTTTACATCAAATACTCCTTGATGCCATATGTGCCAACACATATGACAAGTGGCACTCTGCCATGCCTTGTGTGATAATCTTTCCAGGGAGATATGCCTAGTGTCCATATTAACACCATTTATGCACTGTACCAATGCTGACCTGTCGTCTCAGAAAACCAGTGGGTGACCTTGAGCTAGTCACACTCCCTCAGAAGGCAATGGCTAATGTCCCCTGAATAAACTTTGCTAAGAAACCAGTGTTGCTATAGGTTGAAATTGTCTCCAAAAACAGCTTCTCCACCCCATCTCAAGACACTTCACTGGCTGTGAGTCTGCTACTGAGCACAATTCAAAATGCTGCCTTTAGCCTATATATCTCTAAATGTTTACGACCCAGCTTACATGTCTGAACATACCTCCATGATCCACCACGGAGACGAATATCGGAGGAAGAACTGCTCTCGATCCCATTGGTGGGGATGAGAGACAGGGCCTTTTCAGTGGTGGCCCCTCTTCTATGGATTGGCCCCCTCCCTAATGGCCTTCAGAAAAAAACTAAAAACATGGCTTTGGGATCAGGGCTTTGGTCAGTAATGGGAGCAGCTAATAAATTAACATTGACAACTCAGACTGGCCCCAGATTGTGCGATGTTAAATTGTTGCCTAATGTGATGTTTTAACTGGTTGGTTTTAATGTTTATTTATCAACGTGTACACTCAGCATTGAATTGTTGCCTTTGTAAGGCTGCCCCGAGTCCCCTCCGGGGTTGAGAAGAGCAGGATGTACTGTATATACTCAAGTATAAGCCTAGTTTTTCAGCACATTTTTTATGTTCACAATTAAAACTTGTGCGCCAGCTGTGCCCGTACCTTGGGAAGTCAGCCTTGGCCACGGTGGTTCACGCTCTTTTTACATCCAGGATAGACTACTGCAACGTGCTCTACATGGGACTGCTTCAAATAGTCAGAGAGGTAGCCAGGTTAATAACTGCGGCAGCATATAGGGAGCCCACAACTCCGTTATGCCAGATCCACTGGCTGCTTTTTTGCTACCAGGCACAATTCAAAGTGCTGGCTTTGGCCTATAAAGCCCTAAACGGCCCTGGCCCAGTTTACCTGTCTGAACGCATCTCCCTTTACAAAACACTGCGAAAACCAAGATCTTCTGGGGAGGCCCTGCTCTGTCCCGCCATCACAGGCATGTTTGGCAGGGACGAGAGACAAGGTCTTCTCAGTGATTGCCCCCTGGTTATGGAACTCCCTTCCTGGAAATATTAGGTCAGCCCCCTCCCTCCTGTCCTCAGAAGGATGGTGAAGACCTGGCTGTGGACCAAGCCTTTGGGGCAGTCCAGTGAGGCAATCATTGAATTGTGCGGAAATGGTTTTTAAGCAACTGATTTTAAAGTGCATATGCGAGTTTAATGTTTTTATATATTTATGGTTTCATGTCCTGGCATTGAATGTTTGCCATACATATGTTGTGCCTCACCTTGAGTCCCCTCACCTTGAGTCCCCTGAGTGAGAAGGGCAGAATATACATGTTACAAATAAATAAATAAATAAATAAAAAGGCCCCCTTGGCTTATACTTAAGTGAGGGTCCTGGCAGGAAGTCGTGGGGCTGAAAGAAACCCTTTGCAGGGCTTCTACCAGCTATGTGCCTCCTCTCCTTTCAGCACAGTAACCCAGCTGGATGTCTGTGCGAAGAGGAAGGTGCACGGCCTCTCCTCTCGGCACAGCAACCCAGCTGGTTTGCTGTGCCAAGAGGAGAGAAGCTGTATGCCTCAATTAATGTAATGTTATTGGTATCTATTTTTATTTTGACATTTACCAGTAGCCGCTGTATTTCCCACCCTTGGCTTATACTCAAGCCAATGTTTTCCCAGTTTTTTTGTGGTAAATTAGGTGCCTTCTCTTATATTTGGGTCAGCTTATACTCGGATATATATGGGTAAGTGCGGTAAATAAATACCTTCTTCAACATGCAGCCATTATTTTAAAACAAATTAAGGTTCTTGGGGAAGGATTTAATTTTACACCTACAGGTAGGTAATTAAAACAAAAATATTTGCTTTAATGCTCATTTATGGCTGGCATCCTACTGTTCCAAGAATGTTATGATCAACAGACAGAAAACACATTATATTAACACACAAGAAACAGATAATGTAGTGTATAAAGCTACCTTTATTTGGACTTTCACAGAACAGGCCAATGTATACACTGTTGTTTCATAGAAAGTTTAAAAACAGCAAGTCACCTTTTGACACTAGCTAAATTGCTATCTACTTGCCTTGGCGGTTACAGAAATTCAAGTCTGAGCTCAATATTCCCATTCAACAGGTTTTCTTCAACACAACATACATGTTTTTCCAAGATTAATTTAACTGTGAATCCACTGTTACTGGAAAGCGAAAGTTTAGTTTGTGACCATCGATGGTGCATTTTACCTATGCCTTCCTCCACTATATAGCACAGCACAGAAATTAATGGAAATGCAAGCTGAAAAAAAATATTCTAAACATCACCCTATCTCTAGGGAGAAAGGGAACATTTGTACCAGTAACTACAGGGCTCTGTAAACAGGTGTTGATGTTCAAGTAATTAGAAGCGGCCAATGTGCCGATTTTGCTCCCATCTATGAGCAGTTGGTTCATAAAAGAATATTACTGAAACCTAGAAACAGTGTAATCTGAAAGCAAAGGAAATCTTATGCATGGATATGTGCAACTTCATGGGAGGTGACAATTTTCTTTTTAGCAATTGGAAAGGAAGAGTTAATAGGCAGATTAACAATCTGTCATGAAACATGTCAGTAAAGATAAGGGCGTTTCTATGCAAGATGACATGGCAACGGGCGCTCTCCACTTCTGCAAAATGCACATTTATTTCTACCCAAAAAGGAGTTATGATACAGACTTGAATCACATAAATGTAATGTGTACCTATTAAAATATACAGAAACTCTTTTAAGTAGAGGATATTTGAAAAGATGACGGGGCTGTCAATCCTTTTATTTGTACACATCTGCATCTTCACATAATTTGAGAAGTAACCTTTTACAAAATCATGTAAAAAGGACAAGAGTTGCCCGGTGAAGAGTCTGCATTTCTTCAAAAAAAATTATACAGCATGCAATTAAGGCAGCCTTTTCTTCCTCATCTGGAATCCTTTCACTTATGTAATCTTCTGCTGCAAAGACTGGGCTCTTCTGTCAACGCCTTTTGTCTTTCCTGTCTGATTTACGGTCTCTTTCGCTCCTGGAAGTTCTTTTGCCTGACCGACTACTTTCTGACATGGACCTCTTTCTGTCCGACCTTGAACTTTTATCCTTCGATCCTTTTGCATCTCTGCTGCTACCTTTGGAAGACTTGTGACTCCTGTCTACACCTGAATTATCTCTCCGCTTCCGCTCCACGCTCCTCCTGCGCTTTCTGTCCCTGTTGTGCCCCCGCCCTCTGCTCCGACTCCTGCTCTCACTGCTACTCGAGCTACTGCTGCTTTCCTGGCTGCTAGTCCCACTAGAGCTGCTGCTGCTGCTGGAGCTGCTCCGGCTACTGCTGCTGCCACTGCTCGAACTGCTGCCGCTACTACTACTTGTAGAGCTAGTACTGCTAGTACTACTGCTAGTACTCCGGCTTCGGCTCTTGCTGGTTTTGTTCCTTGCTCTACCCCTGCTCCCACTCCTAACTTTGTTCTTGATTTCTACTGTTATAGCCTGGGTTTGGTCTGCCTGAATTTCAGGCACCTTTTCAGGCACTACAAGAGGCTCTTCTTGGTCTACCTGAGGCTCTCGGTCCCGGTCCTGGGTAGATTCCAACACTGGAAGAGGCTGTGGCTGAAGCACAGACTCTGAGAGAGGCTGAGCCTCAGCCTCCAATGCTGGAGTGGATTCAGGCTCCTTTGCTTCTGCCTCCTCTACTTCCGCTTCCACCTCTGGCTTGCTGGCTTCCTCTTTCTCTAGGACAGCAATAGGCTCCTCCTGTTCTGGCTGAGCATTACATTCCATTTCCGGCACCACTTCTTTGCTATTCTCATTTTCTAGTGGCTCTGCATGATCTGCCTCACTTGTTTCCATCGCATCCTGATATCCATCTAATGGCAGAATGCTTTCCCCATCTTCTTTTACTAACATAACATCCTCTTCCTGATGATCTTGCTGCCTGTCATTCTCTTTAAGCTCCACCCCCTCATCTACCTTTACCTCCATTTCCACTTTTTGCTCCTCCTCTTCCTGTTCTACCTCCTCATCACTAGGACTAGCCCCTGCCTCCTTTTCCTCCCCGGCCTCCTCCATTTCTATGTCATTGCTCTGGTTACCTGTCTCCATCTCTTCCACCTGCTGAACCACCTTACCATCTTCCTGCTCCTTCTTCTTCTGGTCTTCCTTCTTTTCTTCCTTCGGTGCCTCCTGGTGTTCTTTTTCCTTCATAGACTGCCGCCTGGGTCTGGCTTCCATTTTGTTAATTTGCTCAGCAAATTCAATGCGCCTACTTTCAAACAGTGCTGAAGAATGAGAGAACACATGGGGAAATTAGCTGAGATCCAATTTACCTCCACACCAGTCACTGGAAACACTTCATATAGGGAAGGTTTCAAGGAAATCATACCTCTTACGGAAAGTGCATGTACTTTTAAAATTCATAATAATAATAATAATAATAATAATAATAATAATAATAGTAATAATGTATTTCTAGACCACCCTCTCTCTCCGAAGGGACTCAGGACAGTTTACACATACAAAAAGGCAAGCATTCAATGCCTCAGGTGAGTACAAACTTATCAAAATAATTCACAATAAAACAAAACAATCCAATAAAATATCATTAATGAAAACATAAGTCAACATTACATATGATAAGTGCATAGGTATATTTTGTTATGCTTATTTATTGCAAGAACCATCTGCACACACTATGCCTGCAAATGCATCTTTGTTATTGATAAGAAGAGCTTTAACCTAAATTGAGTTGTGGGTAACCTCCAGCAGCCATTTTTGCCATCCCTGTGACCCTGGAGGGTTGAACCTCCCCTTCAATCACATGAAATAACTTGTCTCCCAAATGTAAAAAACAAAGCAAAACAAAAAGAAACACCATTCGCCATCTATTTGTTACTTGAATAATGTGAGTTGGTTTGCTTTAGGTCAGCAAATACTTTTTTAAAAAACCCAGAAAGTAACAATGTTGTTCAAAGGAAGATGGAAAGAATTCTGGGCTGTTCAATGCACAAGAGCCATATGTCGAATCCAACTGATTATGCCCTTCATGTTCTACTAGTATTTTTTACTACCAAAAGACACAACTAAAAAAACATGTGCAACATACCATTTAGTTTTTTTTGAGAATCATCAAACATTTTCTGGTTCGCAGGACACATTCTGCCAGGTATGTAAAACAGGTGAGGCTTCGTTTTTGTTCTTATATACTTAATTATTTTGGCATTGTGTTCATTCCATTCTTCTTGCTGGGAAGAGAAAAAAAGTATTTGGATTTTTCCCCAGTCCCTCTTACAACACAAACACACATCCCACAGCAGCTGCAGAATTCACTCACCAACTGAGCAAGTTCAACTTTCTGTTCCAATAGTCGCAGCTCTGTTTGTTTAGCACGTCTCTCCTCAAAGAGTTCTCGCCTCTCATTTTCAACTTGTTTTTTTTCTTCCTCCGCCTGCACTTCAAGTTTTTGCTCAATTTCTTGCCGTCTTTTTTGCTGAAGTGAACAAAACAATTTCAAATTTTCTTAACAGTAGTATAATCACAATATAGTTAAAGGTTTCCCCTGACATTAAGTTCAATATCTGACTCTGTGGGGTGGCGCTCATCTCCATTTTGAAGCCGAAGAACCAGCGTTGTCTGTAGACACCTCCAATGTCATGTGGCAAACATGACTACATGGAGCACTGTTACCTTCCCACCTATTGATCTACTCATATTTGCATATTTTCGAACTGCTAGGTAGGCAGAAGCTGGGCCTAGCAGCATGAGCTTACCCCGCTACCCAGATTCCAACCGCCAACCTTTCCATCAGCAGGTTTGGCAGCTCAGTGGTTTAACCTGCTGCATCACCTGGGGCTCCCTTAATCACAATATACAAAGCTAATCAATTTTTAAAGTGAAACAGAGGTATTCCAGAGCTAAGTGAAAGAATAACTATTCCACATGCAATATATTTTGACGAACTATAATAGACAAAATATGTAACCACTTAAAAACTTATCTGTTGTTAATTTTAGTCGAACTGGGTATCATATCCACTCAGGCGTTTACAAATATGTGACTGTCAAAGCTACATTTACAGTTCAAATAGAAGGAAGCGTAGACTCTATATCAAGTGATGCAACTAGACTGATGGAGCTCCATTACTACAGGTCCATATTACAATGTTACCCACAGAAACCCACCTTAGAAGCCAGGCAGTGATATCAACATAGGGATTTTAAAGGGTCTACAGAATAGTATCATGAGTAAAGAAGCATTTCTCCCTGTTCCAGCATCAAGAAACTTTCTAACATGAAGCCAGAAATCACAATGGAGTCCTGTGTCACAACTATTTGTCGCAAAATACCTTGCTACTTGGACAGGAGTAGATGCCTCACTTATTGCCCCATTCCCTACCATCTTGGAAATCCCTAAGTGGTGCTGTTGCTTGGTTTCTGCAGTGGGTTTTGAGGGACACTGTTGACACAGTACCACTGTAACAACTCTAAATGCAAATTGCCTCTCCACTTGAACATAACTTGAACATTTTCACTTTCAAACATTTATACACAATATCAGAAAGCTACTAACCAATAGGGGTAAGATCCTATCTATAAAATAGCATAGACGTTTCTTACTGCACACAAACATTACATATTCTCACTCCACGGTTTGCTAGAAGATAAGTTCATACCCGCTCAGTAGCAACTGTCGATTCTTGTTTGAATTTCTGAAGAGTACCCATCAACAGGCCAAATATACGCCGATTCCTGAGAGAAAGGCAGAAAGGTATGATTAAATCACCTATTTTAAATAATGTTGAATTAGATGGAAATAATAAATACTGTATATTGTCCAACTCTTCAAAGGTCACTAATGATGAATATTAGCAAGTTATTTAGAAATTGGAAATGGTGCAATTTCTACACCAATATGAGAACAGCTGGAGATAAAGACAATGGAAAGCCACCCCTATGGAAGAATATTAAATTCTAAAAAAATATTCTTCACAAAAGCAACCTGTTATTCTGCACAAAATCATGAGCTTTCTACACATTGACCAGGTCTTTCCAAGTGGAATTCCAATTGGAATAACCATTCTGAGTCCAAGCCATTGAACAATAGTTTGATTAAATTTCAGTTGTCTTGATTATTTAAGAACAACTCAGTCTCATATTTACAGCTTTCTATATTATCTGTATTCAGCCTGAATTTGCTTGAATTTAGATAAAACAGTATACCAAGTATCTTACCCCGCGAACAATTAAAAATTCTTAGTGAAGTGTTTTGAGATTTCGTATTTGCACAGCTTTATGTTGAAGTCATGTGTTGGGAAACAGAACTACACAAGCCCCTGCCCATTTTCTAAAACTGATAGCTATTGCTATAGATTACATCAGGGGTCCTCAAACTTTTTAAACAGAGCGCCAGGTCACTGTCCATCAAACTGTTGGAGGGCTGGATTGTAATTTGAAAAAAACATGAATGAATTCCTATGCACACTGCACATATCCTATTTGTAGTGCAGAAGACACTGAAAAACTACAATAATTAAAACAAAGAACAATTTTAACAAATATAAACTTACTAGTATTTCAATGAGAAGTGTGGGCCTACTTTTGGCTGATGAGATAGGATTATTGTTGTTGTTGTGTGCTTTCAAGTCGTTTCAGACTTAGGTTGACCTTGAGCGACGGCCGGGTAAATGACCTTGGAGGGCCACATCCAGCCCCCAGGCCTTAGTTTGAGGACCCCTGGATTAGATGCTCTATTAAATGCATGTTTCAAAATGTAAGGTCCTTAAGACTATATATGGAGGAACAAACGGAATTGTGTCTTCACAGAGCAAAAAAAAAAGTATCTGTGTGACAGTCAGCAAAGTATTAGATACACAGGTTTATAATCTGGACATTCAGTCACTTAATTCAAAATAGAACACAAAATATGGGAGAATTTTGCTGACTGAAAAGAGAAAACCGAAAAAGCATTCCTAATAGCCACAATAATCCTTAGTCATGCTGAGAAATATGTGATGCAATGTCCTGATGGCAAATAGCCAAAATGATGCTGACCAACTAATCTCTTCTGTGACTAGATAAGTAGCAGCCTTGTACAAAAGGCCAGTAAAATCTCATTTTTTATTGGATCATGGATGACTTTGAACAAATAGACCATTATAAGTCCCATTTAATTGGTTGAGGACACAATACCAGTAAAATATGGAGTTTAAAAATCTTAATGTCACACTAAAGAACAACACAAGATACCTTTGTTTCCCCTTTTCATCCATATTTTGATCTTGAATAAGGTCTCGGCGTGTTCGCTCTTTGGAGGTAGCAACGACAGAAGACTGCAACGCTGGCTGTAAGGACAAGTCACATTCCAGTTAATGGAACTGTTTCCACATTTCTCTCCACCCTACCATCAACAAATTCCCAGATATACTTTACCTTTTTAACATCATCATCCTCTGCGTCGCTTTCTTGGCGTGATTCTCTCCTTGTCCGACGCTCCCCAGCCAATCTATATTCACGACAAATTGTGAAAAACCAACATTTTAAACTGGAGTTAAAGTGTAGCTTCAAAAATGAAACTACCAGTATTAATTAATTAATTAATTTCATTTATTTCAGGCATTTATACCATGCCCTTCTTGACCTCCGAGGAGGGACTCAGAATGTCTTCCAAACAGGCAATAAATCAATGCCAAGCATGATATAAAACTCATAATAAATACATCCATATACATTAAAATAGTTAAAATATACATACATTAGAACTAGTTAGCCAGATTAAAATCGCCATATTAAAATTGTCGTCCAAAACAGTCCAATAAAATCTTGTCTTCCCAGTAAAACAACTATTCTGTGGACACTTGATCCCATAGCCAGGATTTAAATTTCTTCTGGAAGGTCAGAAGGGAGGGGGCAGATTTAACCTCATTATGGAGGGAGTTCCGCAGCTGAGGGGCCACCACGGAGAAGGCCCTGTCTCCAATCCCCACCAAACACGACTGCAAGGGCGGTGGGACCGAGAGCAGGGCATCCCCAGATGAACTTAAGGACCTAGATGGTTCATAGAGGGAGATATGTTCAGATAGGTAAACTGGGCCAGAACCATTTAGAGCTTTATAGGTTAACACCAGCACTTTGAATCGAGCCCGGAAGCTAATAGGTAGTGTAGCAAGCGAGTTGTCCATTCTCTGTACCCTGCTATTAAGGTAGTCTGTCAAGGGATACTTCATATAAAAATACAAGTGTACTTATCTACAGAAACTCTTAAAAACGGCAGGATCAAGTTATGGCAGTTTAAATACTAGTTTACAGAGATCCCAGAGTAAAAATTAAGGAACTGTATGGATGAGTGGACATATAATTACTTTCTTGTTCTCTCCCAGACTCTTTTTATATGGTACTTCAGATTGTAAACCATTATTTTAAACTACACAACATTTTTAGTGCATTAGCAGAAAAACATTATATAAAATACAGAAATAAATACATAACTCTAACTCTTCTAATCCTAGGTGCACTAAATGAACTGCTGAATGATAAAGCAACACTTGTTAACAGCCAACTGATTTAACAGGTCAACTGTATTAGGGACAAGCAACCGGATTGAGGTACCTGCGTAAGAAATACATTAAATGGTTCTCTTGCTTCAAAAGAGAACACCATTTGATTCTCTACCCACCTATTAGTCGCCCCTTCCAGATCCCTCTGTTTGGCTGGGGGTCCTCCTCCACTATCCGAGAATCCACGCCTGAAACAAGACGATTTGTATCAGTACACCAAACCAATGTTAAGGAAAAACTACGGCAAGCTGTTCGCTTGTAATAAACTTTATAATAGGCACACAATTTCTTATTCATTTGGGTAAAATGTATTCCCCTGATGCCTAAATTAAAAGGATAGAAATGAATTTCTAGTACCTAAGCCTGAAGGTAGAGTTGCAAGCAAAACCATGGCCCATAATTAATTACTTTGAAAGGTGGCAAGGGTGTAAAAAAATGACGTTATAAAATGTCTCCCCCCCCCCCCCAAATCATTTTGAAGACCAATTTAATGGGACGTTTTCCTAATCTTATGCAATTTTCTTATACCTCCTAACTTGATTTTTTCCCCATTAAAAGGTAACAGAAAATAACGGAAGAGTAAGAAACAGGGTAACAAGTAATGCAGACTAGTTTCTAAACACTAATGTGCAAGGAAATGAAGCACTTTTCTAAGCTTCGTTAGCTTCCATGATGCAATGTTGCTTGATGACTAAATCCTGTTTACATATATAGCTATCTTGGATGGACAGAAGGTGCTAAAAACCATATGTGCATCTGTCAAAACTTTGCATTACAGATAATGTTCACTTAACTCTATTTCTAGTGCCAGAAATTGGCCATTAAACCTAAATTTATGTTCCAGCAACTAAAGGCAAGCGTCACAACATTTTATGTATCATATACTGTATACACAAATATGTGTATATGTCCTCCTTCTATTTTGTCAGTTTTATACTTCTTTATGCAATGCTTTTGACATGAAACAAACAAACAAACAAACTCAAATACAATGTACAAGGCAGAGGTGGAAATCTTTCAGCCTGCATTATGCACAGGGCCTTTGAGAATGCTGTGTGGCTCTTCCAAATTTTCTCCCAGAAAAGGGCAAGCTTTGGAGCTTGAAGAGCGATTTCCAGTGTTTCTAAAGCAGGCATGGGCACACTTTGGCCCTCCAGATGTTTTGGACGCCGATAGACTGTTTGGAATTTTGGGAGTTGAAGTCCACAATGCCTGGAGAGCCTAAGTTTGCTCATGCCTGTTCTAAAGGGATGCAAAAGGGCCCTTCTGGTTGCCATTTTAAGTACAACTAATATTCACACTCCCAGATAAACATTTTAAAACATTTTGAGCACTATATAGTTTTTGGAAAAAAAAAACATTTAGCCCTATATAAAAACTATTAACAATAGCCTAAAAATTCAGAAGACTGTTTATGATAGAAAAAAGACATTAGTTCAGGCAACTTTTAAAATATTCTTTAAAAAGTGAGTAAGAACAGGAATTTAAACTCCCAGTATTAAACCCTAAGATCCAGAAAAGCTGCCTGACCGTTGCCAGTGTTTTAGCTCCTGCTTTGCAAACAAAATTTTAAAAATCAACATATTTCATCCTAGCAGAAATCTACTCTTTTTGTGATGTCATACTGGTATGAATTGACACTTCAGTCCACAGGACAGCTTTGATATTGCAGTTTCCTTGCCTGTCCTGCAGCAATAGCAATCCAGAGATGGCAAGTTAATGTGTGACCATTTCTATTAGGGTTGGCCCAAGATATTTTGCTGCCTTAGGTGCAGCACCAAATCATATCTCCACACTGATTTTAAATAGCACATGAAACAGAAAGTTCTGCAGATATTTATTTATTTATTTAGAACTTTTATATCCTGTTCTTCTCTACCTCCGTGGAGGGACTCAGAACAGCTAACAGCAAAAATTCAATGCTACACAATAATACTTCTCCAGCAAACCGTGATAATGAAAATAAAACAACAAAGTAGCAATGTACTGCTTTTATGTGACACCTAAGATATAATGCCTGAGGTAACTACACCACTCTGATTTGCTGATATGTGCCTTCAAGTCAGACAACTGCAGGTGTATCATAGGTTTTCTATGGCAAAATTTCTTCATAGATTTGCCACTGCCTTTTGCTAAGGCTGACTTATTGTGACTTGACCAAATGGACTTCTGTGGGGGCCCTTCCAGACAGACCCTATATCCCAGGATCTGATCCCAGGTTTTCTGGCAGCGGGGACTCATATAATCTGCAAAAAACTGGGATCAGATTCTGGAATACAGGACCCATCTGGAAGGACCCTGGCTGAAATCTGGGGTTCATCTATACGCCACACGGGCAAATACCAGCTGTTAGGGATTGTAGGAGCTGAAGTCCAAAATACCTGAAGGGCCGAGATGTGCCTATGTCTGATCTAGATTATAAACTTAATGCAGTTTGACCCTTTAACTGCAATGGCTCAATGCTATGGAATTACTGGGAGCTGTAAGGCACCAGTAGTCTTTGGCAGGGAAGGCTAAAGACTTTGTAAAATTCTTATTCTCAGGATTCATAGCACTTAAAGTGTTGTGAAACTGCACTAAATCTAATGTTGAGACAGTTAGAGATCTCTGATAACTTGACACAAGTAAAATTTTCTAAAGCTAAAAGCCACAGAAAAGTCAAGATAATGTATAATTACAGGGTAATAACACCAGTACAAGAATAGTCAAGGAAGGTAAGAAGTTATTTTCATGGCTGCCGGAGGATAAGGTGCTTGAGCCTATAAGCAGATCTTCTCTTCCCCTATCTGATATGTTAACTGAATACATTGAACAGGAATGTTAATATGTGTAAAAGCTCTTATTTTTTGTCTCTTTCCTCATGTAGCATAACAAAGCAGTCAAAACAGAATCCAGACAGTTTTGAGCATTAGACTGGGGGAGCATCTACACTGTAGAGTTAACGCAGTTTGACCCCACTTTAACTGCCATGGCTCAAGGCTATGGAATCCTGGGAAGTGTCATTTTACAAAATCTTTAGCCTTCTCTGCCAAACAGTACTGGTGTCCCACAGAATGCCAACTCCCAGGAGTCCAAATCATTGAGCCACTGCAGTTAAAGTGAGGTCAAAGTGCATTAATTCAACAGTAAAAAAATAAATGTCATAATAATATGGTTACAAACTCCATCTTAATTTACAATTTTATGTAAGGTGTTCAAATGGACTACATTTTTTGGATTATGTGATTTTAATGCTTATATTAATATGTTTTTACTCCACATATTAATGTCCAAATATTTTTACGTTTTTATAATTTAATTGATAATGATATGTTATTATTTTATCTTAGGTTACATATGTATGTGAAGCATTACATTTTGCCATAAATATGTTGGAAACTGCTTTTAGTCCACTCCCCCGCCCCAATTTGTATTTATATATAAATGAAGTAAATAAATAAATTTGTCAGTCCTGTGCAGCAATGCACTACTCACACTGTGGAAACAGTTGCAAACGGCACCTAAAAGTTGCTTGTGCAACTACAACTTCCACAATCCCATAACACTGTGCCATTAAGTGGCATCAAAATGCATTAATTCTACACTGCAGATGCACCCTAGAGCTCTGGGAGACTGTATGGCATCGGGCAAGTCACACACTCAGCCTCAGAGGAAGGCAAACCCTCTCCAAATACTTATTTCCAAGCAAAGTCTGCGTTAAGGTTCACTTAAATTAGGAAGCATCTACGCCATAGAATCAAGTGTAGATCAGGCCTTGGCAAACTTGGGCCCTCCAGGTGTTTTGGACTTCAACTCCCACAATTCCTAACAGCCTCAGGCCCTTTCCTTTTTCCCTCAGCTGCTTGAGCAGAAAGGAAAGAAAGGAAGGGGCCTGAGGCTGTTAGGAATTGTGGGAGTTGAAGACCAAAACACCTGGAGGGCCCAAGTTTGCCCATGCCTGGCGCAGATGCACCAGAGGACAATACTTCCATAGACTCTTACCTCAGCAGTATACTTCCACGCCCTCTACCTCCACCTGGGCCTGTGATGGTCAAGAGCCTACCCTGAGCAGGCCTGAAAAAGGAACACAAACATACACACATAAAATTACTATGATATACAAATAGGTAAAGACACACATATAATTGGTATTACATTATATATAAACCAACACACACAATATAATTATTATCGTATATATACAATTGTTACATTAGTAGTAAGTAGTACCCTGCTTCCTTCTTATGAAGAAGAATTGGGCCCCTTTGCACAATTGAAGCTTGTGCGCCATCTGCGACCGTACCTCGTGAAGTCAGATCTGGCCTTAAGTCACCTCCTGATTGGATTATTGCAATGCGCTCTACGTGGGGCTGCCCTTGAAGATGGCCTGGAAATTTCATTTGGTCCAACGGGCAGCAGCCAGATTGGTAACTGGAGCAAATTACAGGGAGTGGCCAACCCTCCTATTTAAAGAGCTCCACTGGCTGCCGTTCATTTTCCGGTCTCAATTCAAAGTGCAGGTCCTTATCTACAAAGCCCTGGACAGTTTGGGACCTGCCTACCTGCGTTTCCATTCACAACTCATGCAATCTCTTTGATTGTCCAGAGAGGCCCTTCTCTTGCTCCTGCCCCCTTCGCAGGTGCGACTGGTGGGGACGAGGGAGAGGGCCTTTTCAGTGGTGACCCCTCGACACTGAAACTCGCTCCCTAAGGATATTAGGCAAGCCCCCATATTGGCAGTCTTTAGGAGGAGCTTGAAAACTTGGTTGTTCCAATGTGCCTTCCCTGAATGAAAGAGCAATAATTCCCTGATCTGACCAATTCTCTGCAAAATGTCCTCTGAAGCACTTTATTCTACCTGTTGGGCAATCAATCCTACCTCACCCTCTAAAACAGGGGCCCTCAAACTTTTTAAACAGAGGGCCAGGTCACAGTCTTTCAAACTGTTGGGAGGGCCGGATTATAATTTGAAAAAAACGAATGAATTCCTATGCACACCGCACATATTTATTTATTTCGTATACTTCTACTCCGCCCTTCTCAACCCCCGAGGGGGACTCAGGGCGGCTTACAAAATGGCACAATTCGAGGCCTACACAATAATACAATAAACGTATAAAAACAGCAGTTAAGCGGTTAAACAATTAAAACAACTATATATATCACAATCAATAGCCAATCTCAAGCACAGCGTTCACCAACTCAGAGTCCATACTTCGTTCCACATTGTCTATTTCTATCCGTCATCACAGTCCTTTATTTATCTGCCAGAGTGCCCAAACGCCTGGTCCCACATCCATGTTTTTAATTTCTTTCTAAATGAGGGATGTTGCTGATCTAATTTCCCCGGGGAGTGAATTCCATAGATGAGGGGCCACCACTGAGAAGGCACTGAGAAGGACATATCCTATTTGTAGTGCAAAAAACACTTAAAAACAATACAATCATCAAAATGAAGAACAATTTTAACAAATATAAGCTTATTAGTATTTTAATTGGAAGTGTGGGCCTGCTTTTGCCTGATGAGATAGGATTGTTGTTGTTGTAGTCATTTCAGACTTAGGTTGACCCTGTGCAAGGGCCGGGTAAATGACCTTGGAGGGCCGTATCCGGCCCCCGGGCCTTAGTTTGAGGAACCCTGCTCTAAAACCTCTATTCAGACTCATTTTATTGCTGCCACACCCAGTGTTTTAAATTTTAAATCTATTAGAATAGGCCCTGCCCTCAGTGTAGGATTTTTGTGTTTTTTAAATGCTGTGTTTTATTGCTGATATGTTATTTATTATGGTTTTGTATTGTAGTTTTATTTTATTGCTGTATTGGTTTATACGGATGCATTGTATTGTCGGGCCTGGCCTCATGTAAGCCGCCCTGAGTCCCCTGGGGAGATAGTGGCGGGGTATAAATAAAGTTTATTATTATTATTATTATTATTATTATCTACACTGCCATATAGTATAGTTTCTGAATACAGCTGAGCCGAAGACAGAAACCGCAGTGTAGATTCACATAATCCGGTTTAAAGTGGTTAATCTGGATTATATGGAAGTTCCTCACTGAGCGCCTTTCCACACAGCCCTATTTCCCAGTATCATCATCTACACTGCTATATAATACAGTTTGTGAATGCAGCTGAACCGAATCGCAGTGTAGATTCACATAATCCGGTTTAAAGTGGTTAATCTGGATTACATGGAAGTTCCTTACTGAGGGCCCTTCCACACAGGCCTATATCCCAGAATATCAAGGCAGAAAATCCCACAATAAAATCCGCTTTGAACTGGGTTATCCGAGTCCACACTCAGATAATGCGGGATTTCCTGCCTTGCTGTTTCTGGCTGTGTGGAAGGGCCCTGAAAAAGCACCCTTGGGCTGCTTCCCTCACCTCGCATCGTTGGGGTCCCGCCCCGTGAGCTTGCGGATGTTCTCGTCGACGTGCTTGAGGCTCTCCTTGGCCTTCTCGAGCTGCTCCTGCAGGGCCCGCACGGCCACCGCCATCTCGCCTGATACTACTACTCCTACTACCAGGACAGGCGCGGCCTACCCTGCCTGGGCCCAGCAGAAAGCGCGGTCGGGTAAGCGAAGAGCTGGGGAGGAGAGGGGGAAGTTACCCCGCCTACACGTGTAACGTGGCTCCCTCAAAGAATCCACCAATCGGGAACCAGCACATTAAAACGACATCACGTTTATCCAATCGGTACTCGGAATCTCTCGCGAGTCTCCCGCCTCTGAGATTGAGTGGCAGCTCGGTGCGCCAATCAAGTTTCCCGTTTCTGCCACTCAACCGTTCACGTTGGTGGAGTGACGTCGCTTTCAGCCACTTAGGAAAGAATCCTGCTGGGAGCCTTCTGCCAATCGCTAAGTACCAGAGTTGAATGACACAATAAGCAGCCAATCGAATGGCAAGCGGCACAACCATATGGCCAATCCGTGATTGGAGGTAGGTTTTCTCTCTCCCTCTCTCTGTATTGTATTCCCCGCCCTACTATTTTCGCGCCTCTGTGGGTTAGGAGGCGTTCTTGAGTGCAAGGGGCGGGGCTAAGGCATTTCTGAGAAAGGAATGTGGAAGTTAACCACTGAATTTAAGACCATAAAACAGAATAAAATCAAAAGACAATCTATTTAATCCCAGTAATCTCTTTTCTTCTATTGATTGATTACCCTAAGTGCACCAGATCTTGGCTGATCTTGGAGGTTAAGGTTAAGCAGGGTCAGCCCTAGTTAGTGTCTGAATGGGAGACCACCAATAAATACCAGGTGCTCTGGGTCAGTGGTTCCCAAACCTTTTCCATAGAACTACAACACAATACCTGACCTTGAGGGAGCTGGGGGTGGTAACGGCCGACAGGGAGCTCTGGCGTGGGCTGGTCCATGAGGTCACGAAGAGTCGGAGACGACTGAACGAATGAACAACAAAACAACACAATACATAATTTGTTTAATCAAAATATATTCTGAATTATTTACGCGATTTGAGATACGCCTCCCAAATTCCTATTTGGTGCCTAGTTTTTTAGTAAATTTTATTCTGATATTTTCTAAATATTATCCCAATATTTATCTCAAAACTATAGAAGAAATAAAAAAAATCAATGTGAGATCAACATGACAAATTGACTATAGATGAGTCACTCTTATAAAATGCTGAAATGTGTATGAGGTAACTACCTAATACAGAAAGGTTACAGGTTTGAATTCGAGGAGCGGCGTGAGTTTCCGCTGTCTGCCCCAGCTTCTGTCAACCTAGCAGTTCGAAAACATGCAAATGTGAATAGATCAATAGGGAAGGTAATGGTGCTCCATGCAATCATGCAGGCCACATGACCTTGGAGGTGTCTACGGACAATGCCGGCTCTTCAACTTAGAAATGGGAGATGAGCACCAACTCCAGAGTCGGACACGACTGGACTTAATGTCAGGGGAAAACCTTTACATTTTTTTTACCTAATACAAATAGCTGTAGCACAAAATAGCTATTACAGAGACTTTAATTCAATCGGTGACTTCAGAAATGTATATACACGGTAGAATTAATGCAGTTTGACACTATTTTGGCTGCTATAACTCACAGCTAGGGAATCATGGAAGTTGTGGGCCTTTTTGCCTAATCCTAAATAAACGATCACCAGATAAGAATCTGATTTTGCAAGTAATTGTGTCTTAAATTCATTATGCACTGCTGCTCTTCCAGCATTCAATCATGCCATATACTGTGTACTGACAGTCTCTAATCTAATTATCAACCTAGGGATCATAACCAGATACAGTGAAGACATCTGTCCTTGCGCTTTGCTACTCTGCTGCTGAATACGCATGTCCAGTATGGAATACATCTCACCATGTTCAAGCAGTGGATGTGGCTCTTAATGAGACATGCCACATTATCACAGGATGTCTATGCCCAACACTGCTGGAGAATTATACTGTTTAGCCGGTACTGCATCACCTGATATTTATTTATTTATTTCAGATATTTGTACCCTGCCCTTCTCAACCCCCCCCCCCCCCCCCCCCCCCCGGGAAGTAACAGCCAGTAATGAAAGGACCAAGGCATTGGCATCTCAGGCCCATCCTCTGTTTGGATATCAGCCAGCATGCCAATGTCTTAAATCAAGAAACAGCTTTCAAAGATCTACAGAGATATTTGCAGGAACACCTCAGCAAGCGAGAGTCCAAAAGTAGCAGGCTAAAACACGGGACATCAATCAGTGGCTGATACCAGATGAGAAACTCCCTCCTGGGCACACAGAAGACTGGGCGACTTGGAAGGCGCTGAAAAGACTGCACTTTGGCACCATGAGATGCAACACCAACCTTAAGAAATGTTGCTACAGGGTGGAGTCCACAACATGGGAGTGTGGAGAAGAGCAAACCACAGACCACTTACTACAATGCAGTCTGAGTCCTGCCACATGCACAATGGAGGACCTTTTCACAGCGACATTAGAGGCACTCCAATGGCCAGCTTCTGGTCAAAGGACATTTAGCATAATGCCAAGGGTTTTTAACTTTGTGTTTTTAAATGCATATTAAATGCACAACCTTTTCACACTTGAGGCACTTGAAGTGGCCAGCTTCTGGTCAAAGGAAATCTAGCATAATGCCAAGTTTTAAACTTTGTGTTTTTTAATACATTATAACTGTATTCTCAATTTGCTTCTGACACGATAAATAAATACATCTGATTATCGGATAGTTGTGTATTTTCCTAGAGTTAACCTAGTAGGACTCTGACTCAATAAAACTTACTCTACTGATTTGTGGTGGTGCAAGTTTTTTATTTATTTTCTGCAACAGATTTCAAATTGGTAGATTTATGGAAATTATGTAGTTGATGTTGTTGTCTGAAGCTGGGGCTCCTAAAAATGTTGAGGTTCAGAAATGACCTGTAGTTACTCCGCTGAGCTTCCGAAGCCAGAAAAAGACTCTTAGCTGGGCAACATTGACAAGCCCCCTTATTTTCCCACCACCTGATCAACTCACAGAAAGCTGAAGCCAAAGATTATGTAAGGATTATGTAGGTAAGTGCAGGGCGTGCTCCTATCCTATCCCACTCCGAGAAAGTCAGGCCCATCATTTTGGAATAACAATCCATGTATTGTTCAATCAAGAAAACCTTCCCCTCTGCCAGCTGATACCAATCAGCAAACATTGTTTCCCCAAAGTAATCCCTTTCCAGGCTGATGAGCTCCTTCAGGCAGAAGGGGGTGGCTGGCGTGTTTACAGAAGACCAGCTCCAGAATTCCTCAAATTAAAAGGTTTATCAAGTTTCCCGCCATACTATATATCGATCGCAAACTGTAAACCTTGCAACCATTTATATACTTTTGAAGCAATAAGACTGTGGATTGTAATTTGTATTAATCACCGTAAATGTCTATACCAGGGGTCCCCAAACTAAAGCCCATGGACTGGATGCAAAACAAACTTCAGCCTTCCAGGGGTTTTGGACTTCAACTCCCACCATTCGTAATAACCCCAGGCCCATTCCTTTTCCAAGTGGCTGAGGGGGGAAAGGAAAGGCCCCGAGATAGTTAGGAATGATGGGAGTTGAAGTCCAAAACAGTTGGAGGGAATGCTGAAATAATTGCTAGAAGCCTTCCTGAGTATGGAGACTACCCTAAGCATCAGCTGTGGCAGTCAGAGTGGTCAGGCTGCATTCATTCTACAGTGTAGACCAGGCCTGGGCAAACTTGGGCCCTCCCTCCAGGGGTTTTGGACTTCAATTCCCACCATTCCCAACAGCCTCGGGCCCCTTCTGAGGGCCTGGGCGAACTTGGGTCCTCTCTCCAGGGGATTTGGACTTCAATTCCCACCATTCCCAACAGCCTCAGACCCCTTCTGAGGGCCTGGGCAAACTTGGGCCCTCCCTCCAGTAGTTTTGGACTTCAATTCCCACCATTCCCAACAGCCTCAGCCTTCTTCTGAGCGCCTGGGCAAACTTGGGCCCTCCCACCAGGGGATTTGGACTTCAATTCCCACCATTCCCAAAAGCCTCAGCCCCCCTCTGAGGGCCTGGAGGTTTTGGACTTTAATTCCCACCATTCCCAATAGCCTTAGCTGCATTCTGAGGGTCTGGGCAAACTTGGGCTCTCCCTCCAGGGGTTTTGGACTCCAATTCCCACAATTCCCAAAAGCCTCAGGCCCCCTCTGAGGTCCTCGGGGTTTTGGACTTCAATTCCCACCATTCCCAACACCCTCAGGCCCCTTCTGAGGGCCTGGGCAAACTTGGACCCTCCCTCCAAGGGTTTTGTACTTCAAATCCCACCATTCCCAACAGCCTCAGGTCCCTTCTGAGTGGGAAAAAGGAAAGGGCCTGAGGCTGTGAGGAATGGTGGGAACTGAAGTCCAAAACCTTTGGAGGGAGGGCCCAAGTTGGCCCAGGCCTGCTTAGCAGCTCCTCCTCCTCCTCCTGCCGGGCCTTCGGGAGGCGCTGGGCTTGGAGGAGGAGAAGGAAGGCGGGGAGGAAGCGTCGCGGCGGAGGAGCGGGCCTTGCGTCTCCCAGGGAGGCCCGGCATGAACAAGGCGGAGATGGCGGACGAGGCCCTCTTCCTGCTGCTCCACAACGAGATGGTGGCGGGCCTCTACCGCGCCGCCGAGCAGGGAGACGGGGTGAGTCAGTCCCGCGTCAGGCCCTTCTTCCTTCGGCCTGGCTACACCGCTTTCACTGCCTTGGCTCAAGACTACAATCCAGATATAGGTGTCTTTAGGCCTCCCCCCTTTCCCAAAGAATCCTAGGCCTCGCCTCACTAAGATACAGATCCTGTGATCCCATAGCACTGAGCCATGGCCATTCTAGTGGTGTCAGACTGCATTAGTTCTACAATATAGATTCATCTTCTCTGTCTGTCAAATTTCCCCATTGCCGGGGGTGGGGGGGGGGAGGCCTTAATATCAAAACATAGATGATGCCAGAGAAGCTTTTGGGGACTTCCCAAATTCCAGAAGTCCCAAATTCCATAAAGCAGGCCTGGGCAAACTTTGGCCCTCCAGGTGTTTTGGACTTCAACTCCCACAATTCCTAACAGCCTGTTAGGAATTGTGGGAGTTGAAGTCCAAAACACCTGGAGGGCCAAAGTTTGCCCAGGCCTGCCATAGAGCATGACAGGTGCCTTATACACATCCTTCATCCTTCTTATTTGCAGTTTCCCCAATGTATGCTCCCTTAGAATCATAGAGTTAGAAGAGACCACATGGGTCATCTAATCCAACCCCCTGCCATGACATGGGTCATCTAATCAAAGCATCCCTCACAGATGGCCATCCAATCTCTGTTTAAAAGTTCCCAAGGAAGGAGCTTCCACCATAGAATCATAGAATCAAAGAGTTGGAAGAGACCTCATGGGCCATCCAGTCCAACCTCCTGCCAAGAAGCAGGAATATTGCATTCAAAGCACCCCGACAGATGCCCATCCAGCTTCTGCTTAAAAGGTCCCAAAGAAGGAGCCTCCACCACACTCTAAGGAGAGAGTTTCACTGCTGAACAGCTCTCACTGTTAAGAAGTTCTTCCTAATGTTCAGGTGGAATTTCCTTTCCTGTAATTTGAAGCCATTGTTCCACATCCTAGTCTCCAGGGCAACAGAAAACAAGCTTGCTCCCTCCTCCCTATGACTTCCTCTCACATATTTATAC